>CM060931.1:882774450-883181950 GCA_030765085.1 Allium cepa | reverse complement strand
TTGTGTACACTAGAACAGGAAACTAATTAATCAAATGAGCTTTCAAAAAGAATAAGAACGTAGACTGATAAACATAGCTTGCAACACCAGGCCAGCTCCAACAAGGAGGTAATTTGACAGAATATTCAGCTCAACTGAACAATTGGGGTCAGCAGAACTAATCCAATTCAACTGGGTTAGTTCGCTTTATAAAGCTAAAGTGGAGTAGGATGTTCATTTTTACTTGAGATCATTTGTGTGCAAGCTAATTGGTCAACAACTCAAGTGCTCTAATTTGTTTGAACTTGTTAATGAACATTGATGTCAAAAACACTAAATTATGATCACAGACATTTTCATCTACTCCATGTACTGAATTACTATGGTATTTATATTTTTTATTATTCAATGCAGAATATTGGACGTAAAGGTTTGAATAAGCAATAATCAAATTTCAAAGACTACACTTACATATAAAATTTTAGATAAATTTCAGGCATGGAACATTGTATATGTTGATATTGTTGGGTCTTTAAAACTTTTTCGAGTAATTTTTTGAGAAACGATAAAAATTAGTTATGTCTAATGAGTCTTTCTTATATTTCTAGTATGTTGTGATACAAATCTGCATGTAAATAATAAATAAATAAGATTGTGAAAGGATTATTGAATAAGATTTTACCTTTTGTTAGAAGTTTCTTACATGTTCTGACAAATGTTTAAGTATTACAAGAGTAAGAAGGTTAACGGCTAACTTTTCTTGAAAGATGATGAAGCAACTACCTTAAATCGCGACTCATCTCTGCCGACTCATCCCAGATCACTCCACCCTAAGTCGCACGCGACTCATCCCCAGAGCCCCCTCACGCGACTCATCACCACAACTCACCCCTCACGAGACATCAACTCCAAACCCAACTCCTCCACGACTCATAAATTGTCACGAGTCAGCAACTCAATTCGACTCATCACATCCCATCCACGACTCATCACCCAGGCCGACATACGACTCATTCCATCCTTCAACCACAACGACTCACAACGATTTCCCACCACATGCCAAAACCCTAAGTCGCAACTTCCTACCTCAGTACTGCGCGCGAAGATAAGTCGCGAACGACATAAATTTGAGTCGCGAAGCGACTTAGCGTTGTTTGGGGAGATATTAAGTCGCGAACGACTTAATTATAAGTCGCAAGATAGTAGCCGAGACATGCTTGAGTCGCTGAAATCTCCTTGAACCGCTACCGAGCTATATTAAGTCGCTGCCGAGAATGTTGAGTCGCTGAAGCTTGGCCGAGTCACCCTATAAGTCGTTGTTGTTTTGAGTCGTTACCGAATGTTAGCAAATCGTTTGTGTTGTAATTCTTTTCCGTTGTGTGTGAGTTGTAAGCCTATAAATAGGCGAGTTGTGTCATTTGTAAAGGTTGTTGAATATTGAATAAAATTTCCTTTTGTTAGCTTTGTGCTTACATACAATTGGTAGTTGAGTGTGATCTCCTATCTCCTCTTTCGGTTAATCGAGTGCGCTCGATTCAACGATTGAAGAAGCCGATTCACGGAATCTAGTGCGCTAGATCAACGTGCGAAGAATCGTAGATCTTTAAACGCGGTATAGTGCGCTATCAACGCGTTTGAGATAGCTAGAGTTCGGTATCTTTGGATCAGCGAACTTGGGCATTTCGGTATCATCAACTCACCGATTGCTACATTTCATCGATTGAAGTATATTTTGAATAATCCGCTGCGTCAGTTTTGGTATCGGAGCCATACTTAGCCAATCATAGCTAAGTTGATTCTTGGAGCCAAGTTTTTGAAGTTTGAAGTTGTTCATCGTGTTTATATTGGAGTTGCAACAAGTTTGGGGTTTGTGATCCATAATCTCTTGGATCAAAGTGTGGGAAAGGTGTTGAAGTTCGAAGCAAGCTTGAAGCCGTACTAGTTGATTTGAATTGTAGTTTTGGAGTTGTTTTGTTTGAAGATTGTTGAAGTCAAAATTGTTGAAGTTTGATTTGTTGAAGTTTGGAGAAGTTCAATCATGCCACCGAGACGAGCTCAACGCCATCGCAACATTAATGCCTTGTATGGAAGAGAAGAGGCCGATGAAATGGAGCAACGAATCCACGAGAGCTTTACTGAAAAATTGAATGAAGGAATTGGTCGATTAGAGAGAATGATGCTTGAAATGAATCAAAGTAGAAGAAGAATTTCACCTGAATCGAGCCATGGAAGAAGTAGAACTTCGATACATTCAGATCGGGAGAGAACAGAAGATCATAGAAGTGTTGATAATCGTGATAGGAATGTTGATCGAAGGAGTAGTGATAGAGATGTTGGAGGTCGTGATCGACAACGATATACTTCAGATTTTGATGAGGAATTTGTTGGTGACAGAGGGAGTATGCATCGAGATCGAGAACAAACACGACGTCAGAATCGAGATATAGATGATGATCGTCGATGGGAATCGGGAATGAAGATGGAGATTCCGGAGTTTAAAGGTGGGATGGTAGCTGAGGAATTTTTAGATTGGTTGTCTAACGTGGAGGAGATATTTGATTTCAAGGAGGTTCCGGAGAATCGAAGGGTAAAGTTAGTTGCTACAAGGCTGAGGGGGAGAGCTTTGGCATGGTGGCAACAAACTAAACTTACCAGGGAGAGAATGGGGAAGTCAAAGATAGAATCGTGGAATAAGATGAAGAAGTTGATGAGATCTACTTTCTTACCTTACAACTATCAATCACTTATGTACCAGAGGTTGCAGAATCTGAGGCAAGGGACAAAGTCTGTTGGTGATTATGCTGATGAATTTTACCAACTCATTGCCAGGAACGATATTATGGAGACTGAAGAACAGTTAACTGCTAGATTTATTGGAGGTTTGAGAATGCAGATCCAGGATATGGTTAATATGTTTGATCCTAGATCAGTTGCAGAAGCACATCAGAAAGCGTTAGCTTGGGAGAAACAAGGAAGGCGTGGAGGTGGTGTGTTTACTAATTCTAATAATCTAGTGAAGGGTGTTGGCGGAAGTTCTAATGTTCCTAAACCAGTTACCAAGCCAGTGGTGAAGGAGGCTGAGAAAGCAAAGGCTAGTAGTGTTTTCAAATGTTATAATTGCCAGGAGTTGGGTCACAAAAGCAACGAATGTCCAAAGCCGAAGAAGAGAACCATGGTTGCAGAGGTTGAGGCAGATGATGGTGAGGAGGCAGAATGTTCAAATACACCTTATGTTGAGGAGGAAGAAGAAGTGTCGGGTGATGAAGGTTGTAATCTTATGATGAGGAGAAGTTGTTTGACACCAAAGCAAGAGGAGGATTGTAGTTGGCTGAGAAGCAATATTTTTCAATCGACATGTACTATTCTGGGGAAAGTTTGCAAGTTCGTTATTGATGCAGGAAGTTGTGATAATATTATTTCTACAGAAGCAGTGAGAAAGTTGAACTTGAAGACCGAGACGCATCCTAAACCATACAAGCTAGCATGGTTAAGGAAGGGAGGTGAAGTGAAAGTGTGTCGGAGAGCTTGTGTGAATTTTTCGATTGGAAAAAAGTACAAGGATGAAATTTGGTGTGATGTCGTAGATATGGATGTTTGTCACTTATTGTTGGGCAGACCATGGCAGTTTGATAGAGCAGTTCAGCATGACGGTCGTGCCAACAGTTACAGTTTCATGTTCGAGGGTACTAAAATCACTTTGGTTCCTAAGAAGCAACAGCAGAAGGAGAAAAAACTGGAGGAGATTGAGGAATTGAAAACTCTGTTGACTTTGAAAGAGTTTGTCAAGGAAGTAGAGGAAGAACCTGAAGTATTTTTGTTGATTGGGCGAGAGAGCAGTGAAGAAGTTGAAATCCCGGAAGAAGCAAAGCCAGTTTTGAAAGAATTTGAGGATGTCTTTCCAGAGGAGTTGCCAAAGGAGTTACCGCCACTTAGAGACATTCAACATCAAATTGATCTTGTTCCAGGAGCAGTGTTACCACATCGACCACATTACCGAATGAGTCCGAAGGAACATGAGGAGTTACGAAGGCAGGTGGAAGAGTTGCTTGAGCAGGGACGTATCCAGGAAAGTTTGAGTCCTTGTGCTGTGCCTGCATTGTTAGTACCAAAGAAGGACGGAACTTGGAGGATGTGCACGGATAGTAGAGCTTTGAATAAGATCACTGTTCGTTATAGATTTCCTATGCCGAGGTTGGATGATTTGTTGGATCAGTTGAGTGGGGCAACTATATTCTCGAAGATTGATTTGAAGAGTGGTTATCATCAAATTCTGATTAGACCTGGAGACGAATGGAAGACAGCTTTCAAGACAAGAGAGGGGTTATACGAATGGTTGGTTATGCCATTTGGTTTGTCAAATGCACCGAGTACATTCATGCGGGTGATGAATCAAATCTTTAGACCATTCATTGGGAAGTTCGTCGTGGTTTATTTCGATGATATTCTGATTTATAGCAGGAGTACGGAGGAGCATGTTCAACATTTGAGGGAAGTATTGATTATTCTTCGTGAGGAACAATTTTATGCTGCTACGAAGAAATGTGTGTTTATGACGCACAGTGTTTTATTTCTGGGTTATGTTGTTTCAGGAGAAGGTATTCAGGTTGATCAGAGTAAAGTTGAGGCAGTCAGGAATTGGCCACAGCCAAAGACAATTACGGAAGTGAGAAGCTTTCATGGGCTAGCGTCATTCTACCGAAGATTCATTCCACACTTCAGTAGCGTGATTGCTCCAGTTACTGATTGCATGAAGGGTAAACAGTTTTCATGGACAGAAGAAGCCGGGATTGCTTTTGAACGAATCAAAGAAATGTTGACGACAGCGCCAATTCTTGTTTTACCTAATTTTCAGTTGTTGTTTGAGCTACACACTGATGCATCAAAGGTTGGGATTGGAGGAGTGTTGAGTCAACAGGGGAGACCTATTGCATATTTCAGTGAAAAGTTATCAGGGGCAAAGATGAGATACAGTACATATGACGTTGAATTTTACGCTGTTGTGCAAGCTGTTAAGCATTGGAGACACTACCTATTTCAGAAGGAATTCGTTCTTTACACTGATCACGAAGCTTTGAAACATTTACAGGGACAGGATAAAATCTCTGCGAGACATGCATCATGGATTGCTTATTTGCAGCAGTTTACTTTTGTCATTAAGCACAAATCAGGGGTGACAAATCGGGTAGCTGATGCTTTGAGTAGGAGGAGTCATTTACTAACAACAATGAAGGTGGAAGTGATGGGGTTTGAAATGTTGCCAGAGATGCTTGAAGAAGATCCTTACTTTGTGAAATTTGTTGAGAAAGTGAAGGACGGAAGTACCGATGAATTTTTGTTGGTTGATGGTTTTCTGTTTAAAGGAAGTCGTTTATGTATTCCAGACTATAGCTTGAGGTTGAAAATTGTCAAGGAATTACATGAGGAAGGGCATGTGGGCCGTGATCGTACTTTGCAGTTGATTTCACAGTCTTACTTTTGGCCGTCGATGAGAAAAGAGGTTGAAAGGTTCGTGGAGAGATGCCATATTTGCCAGGTTTCAAAAGGAACAGCAACGAATGCAGGGTTGTATATGCCATTACCAGTACCATCTAAGCCATGGGTTGATATTAGCATGGATTTCGTTTTGGGTTTGCCGAGAACTCAAAGGGGACATGATTCGATATTTGTTGTGGTGGACAGGTTTTCAAAGATGGCACATTTTGTCGCTTGCAAGAAGACAGCAGATGCAGTTCGAGTAGCACAGTTATTTTTCAAGGAGATTTATCGACTTCATGGTTTACCAGAATCTATTGTTTCTGATCGAGATACTCGTTTTCTGAGTCACTTTTGGTTGAGTTTGTGGAAGATGGTGGGAACGAAACTGAAATTTAGCAGTGCTTATCATCCACAAACTGATGGGCAGACAGAAGTTGTTAACAGGTCATTGGGGAATTTGTTGCGCTGTCTTGTACAGGATAATTTGAGAAGTTGGGACATGAAGCTATGCCAGGCAGAATTTGCTCACAACCATGCAAATAACCGAAGTATAGGGTTCAGTCCATTTCAGATTGTATATTCAAGTTTACCAAAGGGACCGTTGAATTTGGCAGTAGTACCATATCAGAAAGGAGTTGATAAACGGGCTGTTGATTTTGTTGATGGGTTGACAGAATGCCATAGAATCCTTCAGGAACGATTGGAGAAATCAAATGAGAGGTATAAACAAATGGCGGATAAGAAACGAAGAAGTGTTGTCTTCAACGAGGGTGATTTTGTTTATGCGGTATTGACGAAAGATCGTTTTCCAGTTGGAACTTACAATAAGTTGAAAGCACGAAAGATTGGTCCAGTAGAAATCTTGAAGAGGATCAATGATAATGCATATCGATTAAAGTTGCCGAAAAATGTTCATACTTCTGATATTTTCAATGTCAAACATCGATTTCCGTATTATGGGGAGGAACTTGACGGAAATGACGAGAGTGCGAATTCGAGGACGAATTCTTTCCAACAAGGGGAGGATGATGAAGCAACTACCTTAAATCGCGACTCATCTCTGCCGACTCATCCCAGATCACTCCACCCTAAGTCGCACGCGACTCATCCCCAGAGCCCCCTCACGCGACTCATCACCACAACTCACCCCTCACGAGACATCAACTCCAAACCCAACTCCTCCACGACTCATAAATTGTCACGAGTCAGCAACTCAATTCGACTCATCACATCCCATCCACGACTCATCACCCAGGCCGACATACGACTCATTCCATCCTTCAACCACAACGACTCACAACGATTTCCCACCACATGCCAAAACCCTAAGTCGCAACTTCCTACCTCAGTACTGCGCGCGAAGATAAGTCGCGAACGACATAAATTTGAGTCGCGAAGCGACTTAGCGTTGTTTGGGGAGATAGTAAGTCGCGAACGACTTAATTATAAGTCGCAAGATAGTAGCCGAGACATGCTTGAGTCGTTGAAATCTCCTTGAACCGCTACCGAGCTATATTAAGTCGCTGCCGAGAATGTTGAGTCGCTGAAGCTTGGCCGAGTCACCCTATAAGTCGTTGTTGTTTTGAGTCGTTACCGAATGTTAGCAAATCGTTTGTGTTGTAATTCTTTTCCGTTGTGTGTGAGTTGTAAGCCTATAAATAGGCGAGTTGTGTCATTTGTAAAGGTTGTTGAATATTGAATAAAATTTCCTTTTGTTAGCTTTGTGCTTACATACAATTGGTAGTTGAGTGTGATCTCCTATCTCCTCTTTCGGTTAATCGAGTGCGCTCGATTCAACGATTGAAGAAGCCGATTCACGGAATCTAGTGCGCTAGATCAACGTGCGAAGAATCGTAGATCTTTAAACGCGGTATAGTGCGCTATCAACGCGTTTGAGATAGCTAGAGTTCGGTATCTTTGGATCAGCGAACTTGGGCATTTCGGTATCATCAACTCACCAATTGCTACATTTCATCGATTGAAGTATATTTTGAATAATCCGCTGCGTCAAAAGACATACATTTAGGTGAAACAATCATAAAATATTATGTAATGCCTATAAAGTAATCACAAGAATTAACTACAGACAGAGTGTTAGCATCAGTGGATTTGCTGGAGCGGTCTCTTTAGCTGGTTCTGATCCAGGTGTCTGGTCCATTATGGGAGGCAATGTTAGTTGGTTTCTGGTATAATCAATCAGATAAATGGCATACTTCATCTAAATGAAGAGATCAGTTCTATTTCACACGATAAATTCCATTATTTGCATAAAAGTACCGAAGGAAACAGCAATGAATGCGGTGTTACTGTTATTGCAATGCCTCTTGAGGAGCTGAATATCTCATTTTCACCTTCTGTTTCACTTCCGAATAGAAGAATACATCACACTTTCACAACTTTTGTTAGGGGACTATTGAACTTAGTAAGTAATTTTGGTCTATTTCATTTATTTTCCAATAATACAGGCGGGTAAAATGCTGCATTATTTGTAGGGATATTATGGCTTTAAAGATGCATGAGATATACCCGATCACATTGGCACGATTGAAACCCCTGATATTCCATTTTCTTGCATTTCTATTTTGAAAAAATACAACAATCAGGATATGGTCTATAAAATATTTTCACATGCTCCTACGAATGAAAGCTTGCTTGACAAATTATTCAGGTAAGTCATGTATGGTATTAACAGTTTTAGTGATGCAATTACAGCAACTAGTGAAATGATAAAAGTCTGATGATCTTTTAGCATTAGGAAGGAAAGTATATTCATTGATTAGGCAGCATATCCTCGTTATAATGCTCCAGAAGTGCACTTATTTTTGTAGATGGAATGCATTTGTATTACATTAGTTCTTTCGAGAATGCATCCAGCACTATAGAAGCCTATGCTGTAGCAGCTGAGAATGTAAAGATTAACCATCTCATGGCCCTCAGAAATAAAGAAAAACGGGCCAAATACAAAATTTTCTTCATCTGAAGGTGAATTCTTACATTGTGATCTTTGATATATTTTATTTGAATCTGAAGTATTAATGGCTTGTTGAACATTTGTATGCTTGGTATAATCTTACTTTATACTGCCTTCTGAGTTAGAACAAATTGTTTAGTTAACTTTATGTTTTCTTGTAACATGTTTTAGTTCTCTTTTGCTATGTAAATATGATGTGAGTTACAGTGAATTTTATTACTTTGGTTAGTGGAAAGTTTTTTGAACTACTTTTTTAGTTACAAATTTATTGTAATTTTTTTTTTGCATCTCAACATCGATATGTAGTTGGCATGCTCTAGAGGTGGAATATGGATGCAGGCTTTTTTTCAGACCATACACAACAGGAGGCAAGGTAATATTATATGCATTGAATTGTCTCTCTTCATTATTTCAATAAACTAACTGATTTAAAAGAAGTAGAAGAATACAATATAATAATAATTACTGTATAATAGAATAATATTATAACAACACCAACAATAATAAATTAACTAAGTTTAAAATAGTAACTAAGTTAATTAAGTTTTATAATAATTAAATAAGCTTACCACTTTTTTAAAATTAAATAAGTTTATAAAATTTAATTTTTTATAAAAGTTAGTTTTATAAAAATCGTGATCTCTAATTTGAAATCTTTGTTAAATTTTTATAAAAATTGGCTAAGTTTTATAAAAATTATCTAATTTTTATAAAAATTAACTAAGTTCTATAAAAACTAATTAAGTTTATAACAATTAACTAAATTTAGAAGAATAATAATAATATTAATAGAATAATATAATAATATTAATATAATAATAATAACAACAACAATAACAAATTAACTAAGTTTAAAATAAGTAACTAAGTTAATTAAGTTTTATAATAATTAAATAAGCTAACCGTTTTTTAAAAATTAAATAACTTTATCAAATTTAATTAATTTTTATAAAAATTAGTTTTATATAGATCATGGTCTTTATTTTGAAATCGTTATTAAATTGTTATAAAAATTGACTAAGTTCTATTAAAATTATCTAATTTTTGTAAAAAATAACTAAGTTAACTAAGTTCTATAAAAATTAATTAAGTTTACAAAAATTAACTAAATTTAGAAGAATAATAATACAATATAATATAAAAATAAGTAATAAAATAATATAACAACCACAACAAATTAACTAAGTCTAAAATAAGTAACTAAGTTAATTAAGTTTTATAATAACTAAACAAGCCAACAGTTTTTTAAATTAAACAAGTTTATAAAATTTATTTTAGTTTTACAAAAATTAATAAGTTTATAACAGTTTACATGCCATTGTTGAATAAATTATTTTAAACAAAATTTACATCCAATTCAAGAAATTCCATATTTTATTGATGTGGTTTCGCCAACCAAGCTCGATTTCAACTTCGCGATTTGTTAACCAAGCTAAATCACAATTCTTCAAGGCAGCTGAAGTCCGATTCCTACTTTGCGAACTTGGCTTTAGGTACACTTTTCGAAGCTTAAGCACGATTATACAAAATTTCTCCTATTTTTGTCAGCACTAACCACCTATACGTCAACTATTTTAAATGAGTTTGTTGTATTAAGTGGCACTAGTAGCTCTTTAGTTTATAAAAATGCTGTGAGTTTTTTATTGAACTATTCGGTAATGCTGGAACATAGACGATGGTATGAAAATTTGGTGTTTATTGAATTTTTATTCTTTGAGTTATTTATGTTTTAATTATAACTATTGTTTTTTCCTTTCTTTTTGCAATAGTTGCACTTTCCTGCCATGCTTAGGTAAGTTAATCTGATATTGTGTGTGTAGCTTCTTTAGTTTAGGATGTTCTTTAGTATTGTTGACATGTTTAAAAGTTGCCGTTTATTTTGTTTAATATACTCATGGAAGGTGACAAGGAGTGAAGGGCATTTGAAGGAGGAAAAACTAGTGTAGTAAGTTCATCATCTGGAATCTCCCAAGTCTCATCCAAAGGTACGTGGCTCTCAGGTTCAAAGCATATATACATATGATGCACTAAATAGTAGATACCTCTTCTTGCTTTATATATTTCAATAGTATGTTCTATAGATGTAATAAATATAATCTACATAACATACTACAAAACTATATAAACCCCACCCACCCCAAGGAGTATCAACTCTATTTATCTCAGTACATAAGTTCATAATTCCTCTGCTAACATGATAGACCGATTCCTCTTTGTTAAAGTGGAGAATTACATGCTTGGTTTCCACTTATGAAAATATGATTTTAATTAGAAATGTATTAGCATAATTTTCAAAAAGGCAATAGCTATTTTAATTTCAATTACACTTCTAATTAAAGACTTCTAATTAAAGTGCCAAAATTTAAAAGGGGTGCATTTCTAAAGATAGCAGTAGTTAAATATCCAAAAAGTTTTAAAGTGAACAGTAGCTACAAATCTAGAAAGAATATTTAAATGGGCATGTCATTTAACACTATACCCTTATACTACATTTCTATTTGAATTATTCCAACTATAACTTCTATAAGTGCCCACTATTGTTAACCTATGCTTTTGTACCATGCAATAATTTGTGCTTTGCCCGTTTTAAACTAGATATGCCTATTTTACTCACATCCTACATATAATGGTATCAAGGTTAACGATCGTTCATTAAATTACATATATGTATATATATTCTTTGTTCAATATAAATGTAAATGTTATGTGCATGTGTAACAACATCACAGGTTGCAGGATAAATGTATCTAGGAATCCAAACTTGGAGAAACTAAGAAATGTCTTTTAAAGTACAAATTTAACTAAGATTGTTGCATTTACATGAAAACTATTTCATTATATATGAAAACTAAGAAATGGCTTTTAAAGTAGAAATTTAATGTTTGTATCCTTAGTAGTTTAATAAAACATTTTATGTAGATGAGAAAAATGGTCCGTGAACCCAAAAAGAGAATGCCACTCTTGGCCCAACAAAATGTAAAGGTGAGGATGTATTTTGTGTTTCTCACATTTTGCATCTTTCAATGATACTTTCATTGCGAGTTTTTGACTTAATCTATGCTCAATTTCTCTTTGGTAGATTTTGTTAATTTATTTGTTTGGCTTTTTGTAACATGTTCCATATTTTGTTATAAGGAAAACTCTTGTTCATATTACAGGTACCTTTTATTTGTCATTTAATTTTCAATAAATTTTTATCTAGACAACTATTGAATGAAATTTCCATTTTTTTACATAGGAAAAATAGTTCATTTTGCGAAGAAAAAAATGTCATAAGAAATTTACTATGTTCGAATAAAATAAGTATCCAACATGTCATTTCCTTGAAAATTTTATTTTATGAAGTGTAATGAAACTGGCACAAATATGACATTGTTGCTGGTATTAAAGCGAGGATGGTAACTGGTGATAGTATCAACATTGCTAAAGCCATTGCTAGAGAATGTGGAATATTGACAGACGATGGTATTTCTATCGATGGTCTGGATTTTCGAAAAAAAATGCTCTAAGGAGATGAGGGATCATAACAAAAATTCAGATGTGCTTCTTTATAACATTTCATGTCTGATTTTATTTTTTATTTTTATTTTCAACATAAAGAAGGTTTGTTTATAAACTGGATAGGTAATGGTGCGATCTTTTCCACTAGACAAACATACACGTGTTACAAGTTTGAGAAATATGATTGGGCAAGTAGTTGCTGTAAAGGGCAATAGGACTAATGATTCTCCTGCTTTGCACGAGGTAGATATCGGTCTTGCAATGGGTATTGTAGGCATAGAGGTAGAAAATCTTGCTCAGTTATTTCTAAAAATATAGTTTATATAACCGTAGAATGTTTAACATTCTTCTACACTCAGGCGGCCAAAGAAAATTCTGACGTGATAGTATTGGATGACAATTTTACAACCATAAAAAATGTAGCAAAATGGGGACGTGCAGTTTACATCAATATACAAAAGTTCATTCAGTTTCAGCTAACTGTCAATGTTGTCGCTCTTATGGTTAATTTTGTTTCAGCGTGCATCACAGGTACATTTATATATAATAATATTTCTTAACTGCATTATCATGCAATTGCAGCTCAATAACATATAAAATATAAAGGAAGTGCTCCTCTTACCGCTCTCGAGTTACATTGGGTCAATATGATCATAGACACGCTCGATGCTCTCACCTTAGCAACCGAACCACCTTATGATGAAATAATGAAAAGATCACCAGTAGGTATAGGAGAAAATTTCATCACAAGGTACATGTGGAAAAATATCAATGGTCAGAGCATTTATCAACTAGTTGTATTTGGGCTTCTAATGTTCGATGGCAAACGCCTTCTCAAGATTAGCGGCCCAAACTCCGATGCTGTCATCAACACTTTCATATTCAACACTTTTGTTTTTTCTAGGTATACTTTATGCTATGTATATACAGTAAGTGGTGTAGTAATGGTGTAAATAAGGATTTTCGTTTGGTTGTGTGGGAATTCTATGAAATAAACAACGGAGAGAGGGAGAAAAGGAAAATGTTCAGAGGAATATTTGGAAGCTGGATATTTACCAGAGTATTGATATCAACGGTGGTGTTTCAAGTAATATATGGTGTCATGCGTATCTTTAGTGTTTGAATACTTCTATGTGTCGTTTAGATAAGATTGCATACGTATAATATTAGTTTTGTTTACTTGCATTTGTAATTTTCATACTTAGTTATGAAATATAATGAACACATATTGTTTTGGTGTAATTTTATTTATGTACATATAATGTATTGGTAATCAAATGTGATCTTTGTGGTATTCAAATTCATTATACATATATGTATTGAAACGTCAAAAAGAAGCATAATAAATCTAACAGAATAAGACGATAACATTATAAAATTCTATCAAAGGTAATAATAACGTTCATAAAGCGCTATAACATGCAACTGTTGGTAGCAGTCCAAAAACTCTATTGTCAACAGTGTTTTCGTAGTGTTGGTAATACACTATTGTTAGGAACTTTTTATACGTTTTATTCTTGCTATCTAATAATCCTTCCTATTTATACCGTGTTTTTTAGCGTGTGCAAAAACACCATTAAAACAATTTATAACATTTTCCAAACACTGTTAAATTAACTTATTTATAGCATATTTGATGTTGCTTTCATAGGTCACAAACTTATAACAACATGTTGGTATACGGCGGTCATAAAAACGCTAAAAGCTTTTAATAGCGTTTTTTAAGAGCTATTAAAAGTCCAAATTTTTGTAGTGTCTCTGAACTATGGAGGGCACTCTAATCATTGATGTACAATGAGCTCAATAAGGCAAACTTGTTTGTGTGAATCTGAAACGGTGCAACTCTAATCTCTCACAGGAAATCTCTCAAGAAAGAGTTAAAGGGAGGAACGGTGCCATAGAGACACATGTACCAGCTGCAAGTTGTGAAACTCGGGGAGGGGGAGGGGGGAGGGGGGAGGGGGAGGAGGACGATGTACAAGTTTGTTTCTTGTTGGTATATGAACATCTTTCATAGGAATTCCATGCTGCAAGAAGACAACACAAAGCATCTTTTCAGTCACAATGGTGGGCGTCTGCTCCGATGGGTTAGTTATAATTAGCTCTTGTGGCAACTGGAGTAGAACACTGGGATCTACTAGCACCATTTGATTGTCAGACACAAAAATTTAAGGTTGGTTGGTCTCATCTAGAACCGATGGAGAAACTGGAGCAGTGGTAGAAGAATCCTAAGAAGGAGTTGATGCTCCTCTACGAGATTTGCGACGTGTTGATTGGCGAATCATTCTAGAAAAGAGAACTTGGCATTCAACATGGTCAAGTGAAACTTAACTTGAAATATAAACACCTATGTGACCAATGCTTAGAATTTAACGGAAATCAACGTGTATCGACTAATCGAATTCTAAGTGTTGGCCGGGGAAAATGCAGTGTGTTATCTACATGAGACGAATTCAATGCCCTGAATAATACGAATGAACCATCTAGTGTAGATAGCTTGCTCGCATTTGAAAAATAATCTATATATTCTTTTGAAACCACTTTTCTATACTTACCCATTATCGATCGTCGACCAATAATAGATCCGTTATTCAAGGCGACGGGGAAAGTCTCTCTTTTCACCACCATAGGAAGTGTCGCAATAAAGAAGCAGAATGATGAAGTCATTCTATATGCCCAAATTTAAGGCTAACCGTCGTATCAGAGTTTGTTTGGTAATTGAACCTACTTGGGTTTGCAAGGCAAATGGTTGGAACTGAAAAACCAAACTCTTATCCGGAATCTCACATGCTTGACCAAAGCAATCCTGAAATCTTGGCTACATCACCAATTATCTAAAGCTATTGCGGTTGTGTCTCACCTTATTTAACATCAAAGAAGGTTCATTCCATTCCAAGGCTATCCACATCATGTTAAGATAAACTAATAACCACCTAGGATTCAAGTCGAATGGAATTTGGTCTAGGATTTAATCTCGAATCGAGTCTAAGAATTCTAGGTTATAAATCATGGGGTGGGAACGGTTCTAAGTGGCGGTGAAAAGGTCGGCTAGGTAGCGGCTGGTGGCGATGAAGAAAGAGCAAGTCGGTAGTGAAGTCAATGCCAAGGTTGAGAATAATTCGAAAATTAGAGAACTTGGTCGATGGGTCTAGAAGCTCAGCTGCAAAGAAACAAAGTGGAAAGATTGGTGTTTATGAGAGTCTACGAAAAGAAAGAATCCAAATTTTTTGTATGTCCACATGTCAGACCAGACATGAGAACTCAGCACCGGCATGTCATATGACACCCTAAAGCTATCAAGTTTTGCACACCGGATCTACTCAACAGCATGAAGCTATTTATGAATTTCCATATCCATATCGCATAACCAATATCCATAGTAGAAGTTCTAATCCAAGTAAAAGTAAACAATGAACATAAATAGATCAAATAAGGCCAAATAAAAACAACACTTCAAGATCGTACTCATATAGTTAACTACGATTTATAGGATAGCTATCTAGGACTTGTCTCACTCCAGAGCGCACTTTGTTTCCAATGAAAGCATACTCAGGAGGATAAATGATAACTAGTTTTTTAACCAAGCATAAATCAATAGGAGTTAGAACATCGAGATGAAGATGGAAGGACTTAAAATCTTGCAAAAACGTTTAGATTGGGAATGGGTAACTCAGAGAAATTTCAACATGATTGGAGTTAAAGGGAAAATTCGATGCCGACTTCATCATGCTGGTGGAGACATCCCATACTTCCATGGGTCTTAATCAAACTTTGCAGGGTTCTTATTTACCTATTTCATGTATGCCCAAGCAGCATCAAAGAATTCTGATCAGCTGAATATCAAGATTGAAGAGCTAGCAGTTAGAGCGGTAGAATAAATCAAGTAATAAAGGAACCATTATCAACAACGACCAATTTTCTAGACTAACCACATTTAACATCTCAAAATCAAGTGGTAAGACAAGTGCAAAAGAGTTTAACCTCCCTGGAGCTAACCACAAAGATTAGTACCGACATTAAAACTTAGTACCGAAATCTCTAGTTAGTCTAGATGTGGTCACGATTTCTCACAGTCTTCTGGGCCGACTTCTAAGCTATGCTTCAACTCCCCGTTTGGCGAAATGTGTCTTCTACCAATATAAATACAATCCATAGAGAAATTGAAAAAGGATTTGGAATTTGCTATCATTACGTGGGAACTCCATCTATTCTTCAGTTCTTATCCTTGCATCACAGTCACTACGGCAGCAACTATAGGCATTTCTAGGACTTAGAACTTGTCTAGCCCTGACTAATTCTTTTTCCATCTCAAATCATATTTATCAAGATCAAACTATTAAGCAAAGTTACAAAATGGACGTAGGCTTATTTATGGCCAAACCACTATAAAATTCTTCGTGTTTCTTTACCTTCTGCCACTTTTCTATTATATTTGCTCTGTTCAAATAGGGCTGGTGCTTCCATATCACACTCCAGGGTGTTGATCAATTTTTTGGATTAACATAATTGAATTGTTAGTTAGATGAGATTCCTATCGGTATTGTCGTCGTCACGTATATTGATTGGTTATGTGTGTATGTTTATTAAATAAAAAACAAATTTCATTTCAAGGATCTGATACACATAAAAAATTTCATTATATTCTAATTATTCATATTTCATTAATTAACATATATACATAGATTAATATATTACTAATTTATTTATATGACATGTACTAAACCATATAACTATATTGCATAAATAATTGATCTACTAATTTTCAAATGTACATTTATATTAATTATGATTTTCAGTAATCAAAAAACAATTTTTTTAAAATATATTTTATTATTATTTAATCTTTGCACGAATTAATAAATACATATAAAATAGATTATATTTTGAAAATTCAATTGTAACGACCTGAAATTTTCGATCTCGAAATTCCAAATAGTTAGAGAAAAGAAGAAAAGAGATAGAAGAAGGAGAAACAAAAACACCAAAACACAGAATCTCACATTCGCTGCGGATCAAAATATAATATCAAATAAAATAACAGTTATTCAAAGGAAAACTGTATCAGTTAATTTACAATAAAACATCAGAGTTACAACATTACACAATCATTGGACAGTCAAAATAAATTGTCCCAAATGAATTATAATATCCCTCAGTGGAATACTCTATACGTCCCTGCCATCCAGCTCGCCATCTGAGCTCCAAAACGTCCTTACCTAGAAATCTATAATACTCGGTCCGACCCGAGCATTACAACAAAGTAACACCCAAGTCAGGCTGGAAACCAGCGTGAGTAAATCCATCTAACATGAAATACTCAGTTTAAAACTTATTTAAAACCCGAGGTACATCGTTCAACACTACAAGTTCACAACTTGCTATAGATGACACTTATTTCACAAATCGATTCCTAAGTACCCTTACATAGCTTTAAATGGTCCAATCATTTAAATTATTCCATTTCAGCCTATTGATTTCACATATCAATCTATAAAGAATCATTTTAGGTTATAAATCGAAGTGGGTTTGGGTATTTACTGATACCCGACCCCATTCTCTTCGAATTCAATGTCACCTTAACCTAAGTTGTACAAGTGAAAATACAATTCAAACATCAAATATAGGATGTCACTTTTACACAGCAATTCATCATCGATAGGTAACCACATTATCACTACAGAACCCAAACATATCATATCACAAACATTTCATATCAGAAATATCAACCAGTCATTCATAAGCAAGATTAATTAATCACACTATTTCTAATTAATTTAGATAAATTAAACTAATTTATTTAATCACTTTTAATCCTGCTTTCATAATATTAATTAATTTCAAACCTATTAATTGACCATCCTTTAATCTCCTCTTTAATTACATTGTGTAATTAGCCTTTAATTTATAACATAAATTAATTAACCTTTAACTATTCACATTAATTAGCCTTTAAGTATTCTCATTAGTTAATTAATCACATTGATCCCAGTTTAATTACTTTGATTATTTATTCTTTAATCACTAACTTTGATTAATTATCTTTTAATTAATCCCCGCTGACTAACCCTTTAATCAATTTCTTTAATTAATTAATCCTTTAATTAATTACACTTAGTAATTAATCCTTAATTACTTCCCTTAAGTAATTTACCTTTAATTACTTTCATCAAGTAATTATCCCATTGGTTAATTATCCTCAATTAATTAACCTTTAATTACTAATTAATTTAACCTTTAATTACTAGTTAAATTAATTAATCTTTTAATTACTTACATTAAGCAATCATCATTAATAAATCACCTTTAGTAATAAACCATTAATTATCCTCCTTAATTAATGACATTAAGCAATTATCATTTAACTACAGTAATTATCATTAATTAATTACATTAAGTTATTAGTCCTTAATTAATCATCTTTTAATTAATAGCTTAATGAATTATTCATATTAATAAATCAGTCTTTAAAATTGATTTCACAAATTCATTAACCTTTCATTAATTAATCAATTAACCATCCTAATACATTAAATAATTTGTACTTTATTTAATTACAACTTTAGTTCACCTTAAAACATATTGGATTTAATATATTAAACAATTATTTAATACAACAATTCGAAACATTTTAAACTTTGGAAATTTGTTTTAAAACTTGCTAATACCTTGTTCAAAAACTTGGTTTACACTTACTTTGAAACTTACCCACTTTTGATAAGCTTTTAAAACCTATTAACTTCAGCATAAAAAAAAAAAATCCCAACTCACACAATATAATCCCCGAGCCAATCCCGTTTCTTCTCATCACCTCCACTACGAGTCAATACCCAAACTACTCGAGCCAAACTCAAACATTCCCGAGCAAATACCCAAAAAACACTCGAGTTTGATAACATGTAGAAATTCATTTATCCTAAGCTCCTAAATCCCATAGCAACGCATACACACAGGTGATCATGTGCACCGATACATGCAACCTCTCCGACCACTAACGCCATCACCGGCCAATCGACCCTGACCTCACTATTCGACGACGACCATCCGAGCCGCAAAACGAACTCGAAAATGAAATTTACCCTGAGTGAACCCAAATCTGGAAGAACAATCATCCAAACTCCTCCCCGTGCTACCAGCTTCGGTCACCAGACATCCCGATACTCTGACCAACTCTTCTTCACCGGCCCACGCACCTATCCTTCTACTCACGATCAAGCCCGAAGTCCTGTCATCGTCGCGACGACCCTGAAATCAATCATTATCAAAACCCAGGTTTAAGCCCTAGTTCGCCAATCTCCCGCTGCCTCAGTGATCGATAGGACTACGTACCGTTTTTCCCATGCACGTCATCCCTGTGGCCACCTTCGACCAAAACCCTAATGCCTAATACTTCCCCGATCGCCTGAAACCAACGAAATCCCTTATCCCGTTCATCTCGACCATTCCCATAAACCACAATCTTAAAATTCATGTTACTTATATCAAAAATCATGTTTCCCAAACACGAATCCAAGTTTAAAATCAAAATGTGAAAATTTAAAATCGAATTTTTGACTTGAATTGTTTCGCCACACTAAATTTCAAGTTCCAAAATATTTACATGATATCTTAACTTGAAACTGCTTTTAGAAATGATTTTACCCGTATTCAAACATTTTCATTTAAAGATCATACCTAAAAATAGATTAGGAAAAGAGAATTTGATTTTGGAATGAATATTGTGTCTGTGATCAAGAACAGAGACTTCGAAATTTAATTCACAGACATGCACAAGCATATATATATATATATATATATACACATACATACATACATATACATACATACATATATATATATATATATATATACACATATAGTTATATATATCATGATTTCACTCAAGCAACATTCGTAACAGCTTTACTTTTCACATTAATCGCTACTATTACATAGAGGTTTGATCAGGCAACTAGGCATTCGACATTTGCGCACCGATCGGCACCCAGGGATGTTCGACACTATATTATTGTTCGGCACAACTGGGCCGACCGGCATTCAAGCTCGTTCGGCATCCAAGGACGTTCGGCACAGCATTCTTGTTCGACACAAATGGGTCGTTCGGCATTAAGATCGTTCCGCATTCGGGGATGTTCGGCACAACATTGCTGTTTGGCACAACTGGGTTGTTCGGCATTCCACACTACTCGGCATCCAGACCTCGTTCGACATTGAGAGTCATTTGGCACAAGCAGAGTTGTTCGGCATTCAACCTCGTTCGGCATAAAGCCCGTTCGGCATTCGGCCTCGTCCGGTGTTCCAACCTCGTTCGGCGTAGAAATATCGTTTCGCATTCCAGCATCGTTCGGAATTCATGCCTCATTCGGCATCTCCCCTCAATCGACATCAGAACTCGTTCGGCCAACGCATTTCACACAATGTACTGCCTCGTTTGGCTTAGAGGCATGGCTTGGTATATGCCGTTCGGCATATGTCGCTCGGCATTTATGGATCGGCACACAGGAATTACTTGTTTTGGGCCAAGGTATCTTGCTACTAGGCCCGTCAGGGATGTCCAACCGATCTTCCTCTATAAATAGAGAGGCAGGGGCACAGTGAAAGGGACCCTTTTTTAAGAACACCGGGGAGACTCTGCCACATTCAAGACTCATTCAAGATTTATCTTATTTGCTTAACAATTGTAATCAAATAGTTGGTGTGCGTATTGTATCTGTAACCAGTTGATAAGCAAAGCAATAAATATTAACCTCAAAGTGGACGTAGGCAATTACGCCGAACCACTATAAATCTGGTGTTCTTATTTTCTGCATTAAGTTTAGCATTCTGTTCACTGTTTACATTTACTTTCTTCATTAATCTCTCTACATAATCTTTCTTAAGGGTGTTAGTGACCAATTCTGGTGCTAACATTTTGGTGCTTTCACTGAGAATCGAATTCTCAGGACGATAGGATCTACTTTATAGCTACTGGATTGAAAAATCCCCCGAAGGAGATCCGACTTATTCATTGGACGACCGTTGAATCTATTCGGAGTTCCAACCGACAACTCTACTATGGTAAGACCATGTACCAGATCAGCCTCTCACAATGTGGACGTCCACGAGACTACTAGTGTGCAACAAGTTGGACCTAGCAACCAACAAGCGATTCAAGGTGCACGGCCTCCTCCTAAAATCAAACGAAAGTTGTTTCCTGAATAGAGTTCAACTACTTGATAAGAGAACTCAGGGAAAGTAGAAGGCAACTTGCTAAGCAGATTAAAGCCAACACTTATCTAATGATTCAGCTTGCCCAACAGCAGCATTAGAATGCCGGAGGTAGCCCTACTCCTTCTTCTTCATCTGATAGCTCGACCTCAGCCGATGAACCTCCTAGGTGTAGACGTCGAAAGACTGAAGTTGCACATGCATGTGCCACTGATCAATCCGTTAGGGATCAAACATGTGAGGAGAGCGGATGCTCGGCTCACCAAGACCCATATCAAGCTTGCCTTTAGGACGCACGTTTAGCCGACCGCCGGCAGGCGAGACATCAACCTGCACGGTCCCGTGGAATAGAACCCAATCTCCCATCCTCCATACAAACTGCAGACTTTACAACCATGGTCAGGTAGTTAATGAGAGAGAACCAAGGCTTGACCAATGAAGATTGGGGAGTGTCCAGGAGTCATACTCCCTTCACAGATACTGTTCTGTAAGTTGAGTATCCCAGGAAATTCAGCATGCTGACTATCCCAGCCTATGAAGGGAAGACTGACCCTAGGCAACACGTGATAAGGTGCAAATGGATGATGGATTCTGCAAGGGCGAATGACGTGACTAAGTGTAGGTGCTTCTCAATCACTTTGTCCGGAATCGCCACCATGTGGTTTACTCGTTTTGCTCCGTGGTCTATATCCAGCTTCGATGAGTTGGCAATGAAATTTGTTGAGCAATTCAGGATACATGATGCTCGTCCAAAGGACGTGATGTCCTTATCAAGCATGATCCAGGCTCCGGGAGAGTCTTTGAAAGTGTACTTGCAGAGATTTCATGTTGCCACCACCGAAGTTAGAAACCCTAACGACCATGAAATCTTGATGGCGGTAATGCGATGTGTAGATCCATACTCGGAGTTTGGAGATTGGTTGGCGGGAAAGCCCCCAACTACGTTGGAGCGATTCTATTCCAAAGCTCAGTAGTTCATAAGGAGGGAGGAAGCTCGGTGGACGAGACGAGATAAGGTACCAGGGCCTGTTCAGGACACCGTGAAAAGTAACTGTTGAATATGCGCTTATATTATTTTTGTTTGATGATAATAAACATATATACATTCATTTAAATGTATTTGATAATATACTATTTTATTTTTCATAGATTAAATAAATATTTGCTGAATAAAATAAATAACACGGAATTTGAATTCAAACGAATATTTTATTCAAACAAATATTTATTACAATTTTGAATAGTATACAATTTCAAGCTCTCACTATAACTATACAACTTTGATTACAATTACATCACATTTCACATTTACAATTCACCTCACTACATATCACTCACACACGTATTTATCTTCAACCGCATTCCAGTTTGAATCCAGCATCTGAGCAATCTGCAAAAATATAAACTAACGCAGTAAAATTGAAAAAGAAATATTTTTGCAATTCAAAAATAGAAGATAATTTTTGAATATATGATTTGCCTCAGTTATTTGGGTTGTTCGTCATAATTTAAATTTGAATTCATCATACACGAACAACTTGTGACATACACAGTGTATTACTGTATATGCCACAAGGCCGTGCACGCCGATATATACACTTGGTAATGCTACAGGGACAGGTGAGCACAAGGTCAAACCCAAATATACGGACATGTTCAACTCAGGTGCAATAAATTCAAGAATACGACACGAGCACAAGGTCAAATCCGAGTTTTTTGTAACTGGATTCAACACAAGCGCAAATCAAAAGTACACATGAATATGAAACTAAACAGTCAAGTTCAGTGGTCAAATGCAATAGGCCGAGAACCAGACTCATGCATGCAACATATTCACCAATGAATCATCAAAGTGGCAACTGGCAATAACAACTACACATATACATACCACAGATGCAACCGATCAGTTCGACATATACATGAAGGCAGCAAGTCAGTGGCAAGACACAAACTGCAGTGGACAGACCAGAGTACAACAGGCAAGCACAATGCATATATAGCAATAATATACAAGCCAACAGCAAAACAAGCAGTGCAGACCACAAAAGTGCAACAAGTATTGCAGTAATAAACATGGTCAGAAGCAAGGCAACAAAGACTCAAGCAACAACATGGACTGCAACAAATACATGATGCCCAACTCAAATGAATATCAGTGCAAGTGTCGACCAGGTAGCAAGGAAGATCAACACAGCAAGCTACAGCATCAAGTTGACCAAGATGCTACAGATTTCAGCAAATGAACCAGAATGCATATGTAACCAGCAGCCCCAAAACCAAGACAGTAGTGTGCAACTCGAGTTTCAAAAGAATCAAAGTAAATGCACAGCATAAATAAGACCAAACTGCATAAGTGACCACAAAGACAGATGTACATAATGAAGCAGTACAAATGAACCATCAAAGAATGCAACACAGTGATGAGACCAGATGAAAATACTCTTAACTGCAAGTTCAAACCAAAACACTAAATGCAAACAGAGGCATCAATATGCAGCAATGCCACAGTACTGAATACCATATGGACACAGCAATGTTCAGGACCAAGATACAAGTTAGTTCCAGTGCCAACATATCCAACTCGAAGTGCAACTACAAGTACAGGCTACGACATAGATGGAGCTACAGGAATGTACCAAGCTACATGAAGACAGAAGACTACAACTCAAAATGCAATGCACAGCAGGTATAACAAAGTCAGCATGAAATTTTACAGGGCAATCAACAGAGATGAACAAGTGCAAACTGAACCACTGATACAAATGAATGAACATACATATATGGAACAAAACTGCAGAATGCAAATGAACTCGACCAAGTACACAAGTGCTACAAACAGCAATGTGCAACTGCAAGTGAACAAATATGCATATACCAGTGATGCAACTAAGCACAAGTCAATTACTACATAACAACAGTCAGTACCAACATGGACAGAAGGAGCATATGAAATACAGACTAGAAGTGCAACTGCAATGGATACAAAAATGCTCAAGATTGCTAGAACAAAGCTACAGGAATGCAGACAGTGGCCGAAGCAAATCTACAAAATGTCGAAGCCGTGGAAGCATAGCAAAGCCAAAAATCGTCACAGTCAATATTGAACGAGTCAATAATCAAAACCGTGTCAACCAAGCCATGGGAAGCAAGCATCACAAAATATATACGAAGTGACAAAGTCAGAATTAATCTCAATCGTTCAAGAATAATAAAGTGGCCGAGGTGAAGAATTTGACAAATTCAAACAAAATTGATACGAACGCAATTATAGGAACTGACTCCTATAAAAACCCACAAATCATCATCGGCAATGGTATGATTTGAGTTCAACTAACAACAGAGAAATATCAATAACTCGAATCAAAGGTCGAGCAGAAATCAACATCGAAAAAGGAAAAATCGCATACCGTTTTTGACAAATAACTCGACCAAATTGAAGAAGCCGAAGACAATTCAAAGAGTCAAGCAATCGACGAAAGCAACAAACTGAAAATCATTTTTGATTGAGCAATCAAAGGTCGGCGTCTTCAGAAACAAGCCCTAATTTTGATCGAACACGGAGCCGCCATTATCTTAAAAAATTGGTCCGAAGAAATAAAAGGAGACGGTCAAGATAAATTACAAAGAGGGCCGGACTTTTTATTTTTAAAGGGTTATAGTATTTTAAATTAGGGTTTTGTATTTTAAATTTGCTTTTAATTTGTGTTTTCCTTTTAAACCGTTTTTAATTTTCTAGTCGTGTGACTAGGGGACAAACTACGGTGTGTAGTTTGGGAATTCGCAACTCGGTGGTTGAGTTGTGGTCAGGGTTTTGAGCGTAGAGTTAGATTAGTCAATAGCGGGTATAGCGAGTTTACGTGTATAAGCGAGGGACTATCTAATTTCTAGTAGAAACCTTGGGGGTAGCACGTAGGCTGGTTTTTGCCGAAGCTGGGTAAATTCTGTGTTGTTCTGTTTTATTCTGTTATTTATATTCTGCGATATCTGTGCTGCTATTCTGTGATCTGAATTGAAATTAATTGATAAGCTTCCGCGATTAATTTTTATAATTTACACTATCACCCTATTCACCCCCCTCTAGGGTGAAATCGATCCTACAAGTGGTATCAGAGCTAGGAATAGAAGTCAACATTTGTTTTAAAAATTCTATTTTTTTTGGAAAAAAAATCAGTTTTTGTTTAAAAATTTGAATTTTTAAAATGGCTTCTTTTAATAATGCTTTTGCAGAAGGTCAATCCATAGTTAGACCACCAATGTTCAATGGTGAATATGCTTATTGGAAAAATAGAATGCAAATTTTTCTGAAAACCATTGACGCTTGGAATATTGTTGAGACAGGTTATAGAATACCAACTATAACTGTAGATAATCAGAAAATAGAGAAACCAAAGGAACAATGGACAGAACTAGAAAATAAATTACAAAATACTAATGCCAAAGCTATGAATTCTATTATCTGTTCATTGGATCAATTTTAATTTAATCGTGTCTCACATTGTCTAACTACGCAGGAAATATGGCACATACTAGAAGTGACTCACGAAGGAACATCTCAAGTCAAAGAATCTCGCCTTGCAATGCTAAGCAGCGAATACGAGAACTTCAAAATGGCGAAGGAAGAAAATGTCAAAGAGATGTACGGACGACTCTCCAATATCGTATACAAATCAAAAGCTCTCGGAAAAACATACACCGAATTAGAAATAGTCCGGAAAATCCTCAGAGTCATTCCGCGAAGCTTTGAAGCAAAAGTAACTGCCATACAAGAATCGAAAGATTTAAAACAACTTAAAGTTGAAGAACTCATCGGAAACCTCACCACTTATGAGCTAGAAATGAAATTCAAAGAAGAGTTTGAAGGAGGTGACACTCAAAAGAAATCAATAGCTCTCAAAGGAACAACCGAAAGTGATGATGATAACGATGAAGATGATGGAGCAGCAGAATTGGAGCTGTTAATAAGGAAATTCAAAAAATGGAATCAAAAACATGGAAATTCAGCTCGAAATCAAAAAGCAAAAAGCAGAATAGCCAAAGCACTAGACTACTCAGAAGAACAAAAGTTTATTTGTTATAATTGCAACAAACCCAGCCATATCAAGCCCGATTGTCCACAAATTAAATCCAGCCATGCAAAGAAACAGAAAAAGAAAAGTTTTGCAGCCACTTGGGATGAAATAGACGAGAATGATCAAAGCACTGGCAGTGAAAGCGAAAAGGCAGAATTGTGTCTTCGAGGTGATACAACTGACAGTGACGATGACGAGCCAAGTGAGGTATCAAAACTTACCCATTCTGAGTTGCTTATATATTTTCATGAAGTAAACGGTTGTTTTGAACGACTTAGGGAAAAATATGCCAAACTTGAATCTCAAAAAGATACTTTGATAGAATGTAATAAACAACTTGATCAATTAGTTAAAACCTATCAAAGTAGGATCCCTAAGTGTGATAAGTGTCCAATATTTGATGAAGAAATTAAAAAATCAGAAATTAAAATAAAATCGCTTGAAAATGAAATTCTGATTTTAAAGGAGAATGAAAATACTAGGAGAGAGAATTCTATTAAAAAGTGCACACAGTTGTTAAACGAAAATGAATCTCTAAAATCGCAAGTCCAACAATTGTCAACGACTTTAGATAAATTTTCATAAAGTGAAAAATCGTTGAATATGCTATTAGGAAAGCAAACTGTTAATACAGTTAGACAAGGACTTGGATATAATAATTCGAAAATTGTTGAAAACATGATTAATCAAGTTAATTCTATGTGCACAATTTGTATAAAATTTGGACACGGTCACAATAATTGTTGGTATAGACCCAAACATGTGAAAACTATACCGATTTGGGTTCCAAAAGGCACAAATATAAAATCTCTCAAAGTTAAACAAATTTGGGTGCCAAAGGGAACAATTATAAATAGTTTTGGGTCTACACAAAATTATTTTTCAAAATTTTCTGCCACTAACAACCATGGACCTATAAAAACAAATAGGTCACATAAATCCTTTTCCGTGTAGGTGTGGTGGCAGGCTAAGGAACAACAATAGTGTTCTCTGGATTTTGGCTGTTCCAGAAACACAACGGGCGACAAAGCTAAGTTCCTTAGCCTAGTATAAAGGTGACAGAATCACAACGGACAACAATGAAAAATATCGTAAAGGTAAAACAGGTATGGTATGTTTTAAACGATATATTAAATGTGATAATCTGCACCGTATTTTGAATTAATTCAGCCAATATTGTGATTGATGAAAAGATGATGATTTTTGATTTTGATTTATTCAAAATAGTTAAGCCAATTATATTCTTATGCCAAAAACACTATAAAAATCTCTAAATTCTTTGAATTACTTCATATATATCATTTTGGATTAAAAATAGTGTTTTGTTGGATATTACAATTGGATATAATATGACTAACTCTATATTCACGGTTTTCGATTATTTACACGGCTTCATTTCAAATTCAAAAGAATGCCATTTAAATTGCTGAAAAAATTGAGTTTGAAATTTTTGATGCACACTTCATGTTTTGGTCTATAAAATTCAATTGATGATAATTTTTGAGTGAAAGAGAAATTCAGATACAGATTACACTGGTAATCTAGTTGATAGAAAAATTACTAGTGAAACGTGATTTTTTGAGACATTTAGTAACTACATCGTTTTTCAAAGAAAATATCTGCATATTTTTCATTTCAAATAATTTTCAAATAGCAGAAAATTTTCTTTTAAAAACCCCCTGGAGAAAATCATTTTTGACCATATTTTCAGATTATTCATTTTTGAAAAATTAATTTCATAATTATTTTTGAATTTGATTTTAAATGACTATTATGACTAATCTGACTCCTAAATGATTATCGAAAAGAAAAATAGTGATTGAAAAAGTGATGAGTGTTGATATTGATTATATATTATAACTCGAGAAAGTATAATTAGAAAATTTCTTTAGAAATGTAAACAAGAGTTATAAAACTTTTTGTTGGTAAAAATTCCATGACCATCTCTATACCTATCATATTTCTATCAACCATCACTCATCAAAATTCTATATAGTTTGTCGATATGTGGTACTTTAAACAGGAATCGTTTGTTTTTCATTTTCACATTTTAAAAAAAAAATATATAAAAATAAAAATAAAAATAAAATAAAATAAAATAAAATAAAATAAATACCAAAGTATTCACTCTCATTTAAAAGTCCTCACGGTTATGCATGGGTGAATTACTTGGAATTTGTTATGTGCTTCCATGCTCATTTAAAAGTCCTCGCGGTTATGCATGTATGGAACGCATATCAAAAGTTGATTTGTAAAATAAACAAGTTGATTCTAATCCCATTTAAAAGTCCTTACGGTTATGCGTGGTTAGAAGGTACTTGAATTCATTTTTCTTTAAAATAAAATTGGAATACTACTAATCTCATTTAAAAGTCCTAACGGTTATGCATGGTTAGTAGATATTCAAATTCCTGATATAAATATACCACAAATAGACACAACTGTATGGTTTTATATGATGACATCATTTCCATCATTCTAAAAGTGGAATATGCGCCTAACAAAATATTTATGATTTTTGTTTGATTTTTTATTGAAATTTGATATTTATATTCAATTGAGTTTTAATGTTGGATTGATATCGATTATTTTTCTATATTTTCTCTAACACTATTATTCTTTTGCTGTAACAAAAGGGGGAGAGAAAAGTTAAGATTTTGTCAAATAAAATCAAGCAAAGGTCAAATAATTTTCTATTTGCATCTAGAATCATTTGCATATTTTTATTTGTATGCATATATGTAGGGGGAACATCGTATAGAGAGGAAGCATTTAAATAGGGGGAGCAATTAGAATATATCAATGATCAAATACATTTAACATATTCAAAATCTTAAATATATGTTTGTTATCATCAAAAGGGGGAGATTGTTGAATATGTGCTTATATGATTTTTGTTTGATGATAATAAACATATATACATTCATTTAAATGTATTTGATAATATACTATTTTATTTTTCACAGATTAAATAAATATTTGCTGAATAAAATAAATAACACGGAATTTGAATTCAAACGAATATTTTATTCAAACAAATATTTATTACAATTTTGAATAGTATACAATTTCAAGCTCTCACTATAACTATACAACTTTGATTACAATTACATCACATTTCACATTTACAATTCACCTCACTACATATCACTCACACTCATATTTATCTTCAACTGCATTCCAGTTTGAATCCAGCATCTGAGCAATCTGCAAAAATATAAACTAACGCAGTAAAAGTGAAAAAGAAATATTTTTGCAATTCAAAAATAGAAGATAATTTTTGAATATATGATTTGCCTCAGTTATTTGGGTTGTTCGTCATAATTTAAATTTGAATTCATCATACACGAACAACTTGTGACATACACAGTGTATTACTGTATATGCCACAAGGCCGTGCACGCCGATATATACACTTGGTAATGCTATAGGGACAGGTGAGCACAAGGTCAAACCCAAATATACGGACAGGTTCAACTCAGGTGCAATAAATTCAAGAATACGACACGAGCACAAGGTCAAATCCGAGTTTTTTGTAACTGGATTCAACACAAGCGCAAATCAAAAGTACACATGAATATGAAACTAAACAGTCAAGTTCAGTGGTCAAATGCAATAGGCCGAGAACCAGACTCATGCATGCAACATATTCACCAATGAATCATCAAAGTGGCAACTGGCAATAACAACTACACATATACATACCACAGATGCAACCGATCAGTTCGACATATACATGAAGGCAGCAAGTCAGTGGCAAGACACAAACTGCAGTGGACAGACCAGAGTACAACAGGCAAGCACAATGCATATATAGCAATAATATACAAGCCAACAGCAAAACAAGCAGTGCAGACCACAAAAGTGCAACAAGTATTGCAGTAATAAACATGGTCAGAAGCAAGGCAACAGAGACTCAAGCAACAACATGGACTGCAACAAATACATGATGCCCAACTCAAATGAATATCAGTGCAAGTGTCGACCAGGTAGCAAGGAAGATCAACACAGCAAGCTACAGCATCAAGTTGACCAAGATGCTACAGATTTCAGCAAATGAACCAGAATGCATATGTAACCAGCAGCCCCAAAACCAAGACAGTAGTGTGCAACTCGAGTTTCAAAAGAATCAAAGTAAATGCACAGCATAAATAAGACCAAACTGCATAAGTGACCACAAAGACAGATGTACATAATGAAGCAGTACAAATGAACCATCAAAGAATGCAACACAGTGATGAGACCAGATGAAAATACTCTTAACTGCAAGTTCAAACCAAAACACCAAATGCAAACAGAGGCATCAATATGCAGCAATGCCACAGTATTGAATACCATATGGACACAGCAATGTTCAGGACCAAGATACAAGTTAGTTCTAGTGCCAACATATCCAACTCGAAGTGCAACTACAAGTACAGGCTACGACATAGATGGAGCTACAGGAATGTACCAAGCTACATGAAGACAGAAGACTACAACTCAAAATGCAATGCACAGCAGGTATAACAAAGTCAGCATGAAATTTTACAGGGCAATCAACAGAGATGAACAAGTGCAAACTGAACCACTGATACAAATGAATGAACATACATATATGGAACAAAACTGCAGAATGCAAATGAACTCGACCAAGTACACAAGTGCTACAAACAGCAATGTGCAACTGCAAGTGAACAAATATGCATATACCAGTGATGCAACTAAGCACAAGTCAATTACTACATAACAACAGTCAGTACCAACATGGACAGAAGGAGCATATGAAATACAGACTAGAAGTGCAACTGCAATGGATACAAAAATGCTCAAGATTGCTAGAACAAAGCTACAGAATGCAGACAGTGGCCGAAGCAAATCTACAAAATGTCGAAGCCGTGGAAGCATAGCAAAGCCAAAAATCGTCACAGTCAATATTGAACGAGTCAATAATCAAAACCGTGTCAACCAAGCCATGGGAAGCAAGCATCACAAAATATATACGAAGTGACAAAGTCAGAATCAATCTCAATCGTTCAAGAATAATAAAGTGGCCGAGATGAAGAATTTGACAAATTCAAACAAAATTGATACGAACGCAATTATAGGAACTGATTCCTATAAAAACCCGCAAATCATCATCGGCAATGGTATGATTTGAGTTCAACTAACAACAGAGAAATATCAATAACTCGAATCAAAGGTCGAGCAGAAATCAACATCGAAAAAGGAAAAATCGCATACCGTTTTTGACAAATAACTCGACCAAATTGAAGAAGCCGAAGACAATTCAAAGAGCCAAGCAATCGACGAAAGCAACAAACTGAAAATCATTTTCGATTGAGCAATCAAAGGTCGGCGTCTTCAGAAACAAGCCCTAATTTTGATCGAACACGGAGCCACCATTATCTTAAAAAATTGGGCCGAAGAAATAAAAGGAGATGGTCAAGATAAATTACAAAGAGGGCCGGACTTTTTATTTTTAAAGGGTTATAGTATTTTAAATTAGGGTTTTGTATTTTAAATTTGCTTTTAATTTGTGTTTTCTTTTTAAACCGTTTTTAATTTTCTAGTCGTGTGACTAGGGGACAAACTACGGTGTGTAGTTTGGGAATTCGCAACTCGGTGGTTGAGTTGTGGTCAGGGTTTTGAGCGTAGAGTTAGATTAGTCAATAGCGGGTATAGCGAGTTTACGTGTGTAAGCGAGGGACTATCTAATTTCTAGTAGAAACCTTGGGGGCAGCACGTAGGCAGGTTTTTGCCGAAGCTGGGTAAATTCTGTGTTGTTCTGTTTTATTCTGTTATTTATATTCTGCGATATCTGTGCTGCTATTCTGTGATCTGAATTGAAATTAATTGATAAGCTTCCGCGATTAATTTTTATAATTTACACTATCACCCTATTCACCCCCCCTCTAGGGTGAAATCGATCCTACAGTAACATCGCCGTGAAGCAATCCAGCGACAGTTTAGGAAAAGTTCAAGTCAACGTCTAGAACAAGCCTGGACAGTCTAAAGGATCCGAAGGTGGAAATCCTGGAAAGAAAAAAGAGACAAGAAAATGGAAGTCGAGGATTCCGACCTAAAACGAATATACCCCCTGAATACGTCTCTTGAAAACGTTTACCTGTGTAACACATTCTAATACAGGAAGCCGCGCCTAAAGGAGTCCACTGAGGAACAGAAACGGACGGGGAAGTGCTGTCGCTTCCATGAGACCTACGGGCACAATACTGAGGAGTGTAGACACCTCCATGATTCCATAGAAAGGTTAATCAGGCAGAAAAAGCTACAGGAGTTTGTTAAGAACCGGCCAGAGGGTAGGCAAGGAACGTTAGACCCCGGACGCGAGTCGGCTCCACGCCACCGGGAGGAACCTGCCCGGACCGTAGGTAGGTTGATCATAAACACTATAGTCGGAGGACGTCACCCCGCAGACAAGAATTGGCAGGAGATGGAATGATATGATACCTCCTCAAGGCAGCGGATTATGAATGTTGTTCGAATGTGGAAGATGGAACCCCCACAAAACAACAACGCATGATGATAGACGATATAGTGTTTAGGAGTCGAGATGCAGACAAGGTGGAGGCTCCTACTATCGACCCGATGGTCTTATCTGCAACGATCGGGCCAGCGTACGTCAAAAGAATTTTGATTGATTGCGGAAGCTTTGTTAACATCATATTCAAGAAAGCTTATGACCAAATGAAGACAGAGGCAGATGATTTAAAATCATGCAAAGGCCGTATCCACGACTGCCGCAATCGACGTGATGGGGTATGTTGAGTTACCAGTTGAACTAGGGGAAGGTGAGCGTAGTAGAGTGCGCATCCTACCATTTATAGTAATGGATGTTGACTACACATACAATGTATTTTGGGTCATCCGGCCCTGGCGGAGTTTAGAGATGCTTTGGCCCCATGGCGTTTGACATTAAAATTTCCGATAGACAAAGGAGTTGGTGTAGTACATGGCCATCAGGCGGCCGATCATGCATGTTATGTGGCAGAGCTGAGGAAGCTCAACGAAGAGAAAAAGGGAAGGTTACAGACAGCTCCGTCTGCATCCTAAATACTGATGATTGACAAGTAGTGCCTGAGCCTTGGCTCGGGCGATATTCTCAGATCCTTAGAGACATAGATCCGAGAGATGATGATGGGGAACCTAGAGTAACGAATGCAGCACCGGCAGAGCTAACAATCGACATTCCAGTCAGCCGGGATGACCCATCACGAGTTCTTAAGATTGGATCACAACTCGACCCTTCAGTGGCCGAGGACCTTACTGATTTCCTCCGAGCAAATCTGGATGTTTTTGCTTGGATACATTTTGATATGTGCGGGATTTCTCTCACTATTGTGAGTCATATATTGAACATAGACCCAAAATACATTCCTATGAAACAGAAAAGGAGAGGCATAGACTAGGAGAGGTCTGTTGCTCTCAAAGAGGAGGTGGACAAACTCAAAGCCAATGGGTTCGTCCGCGGCGCCCTTTACCCTGAATGGGTATCTAACCCTGTGCAGGCAAGAAAAGTGAATAGGAAGTGGACAACTTGTGTTGATTACTCCGATCTGAATAAAACATGCCCGAAGGATAGTTTACCTTTACCTAGAATCGACCGGCTCGTCGACTCTACCTCCAGACACGAATTATTGTCATTTATGGATGCGTATTCGAGATACAATCAGATCCCGATGCACATCCAGACCAAGAACACACCAGTTTTGTAACAGATGTGGGGTTATATTGCTATGTTGTAATGCCTTTTGGATTGAAAAATGTGGAAGCAACTTATCAGCGTCCGGTGAATCGAATGTTTAAAGACCAGATTGGTAGAACGATGGAAGTCTATGTGGATGACATGCTTATGAAGTCACGGCAGTCAAACAGCCACATCCGAGACTTAGCAGAGATGTTTGATATACTCAGGCGTTGCGGAATGAAGATTTACCCTTTAAATGTTCTTTTGGCGTTCCATCAGGGAATTTCTAAGGTTTCATCGTGAACGCATGTGGAATTGTAGCTAACCCGAAAAAGATTCAGGCTATTCGGGACATACAAGTGCCCAGAACTATAAAGCAAGTACAAAGCTTGAACGGAAAGGTGGCCACGCTGAGTCGATTCATATCCAGAGCCACGGATAAGTGCATTCCTTTCTTTGATGTGATAAAGAAAGGAAAGAGGAATTTCGAGTGGACGTCTGACTGGAAGGAAGCATTCCGAGCTCTGGTTAGACATCTAGAAAGTCCCCAGGTGCAATCAAAACCAATTGATGGCGAAATGCTGTATGTATACCTGGCAGTATCCCAGCATGCTATCAGTACAGCTTTGGTTCGCGAGGAGGACCGAGTTCAAAAGCCAGTATATTATGTCAGTAAACGTTTGACCGGGGCAGAAAGAAGTTATCCCAGGATTGGGAAGCTAGCTTATTGCTTGGTGATTGCATCACGCAAGCTTCGCCTATACTTCCAGGCACACCCGATCAGTGTTTACACCGATCAACCCTTGCGACAGGTACTCCGACGATCGGAAACTTCTGGAAGGATGTTAAAATGGAATATCGAGTTGAGTCAGTTCGATATTACCTACCTGTCGCGAAGGTCCATACAGGGGCAAGCGCTAGCAGATTTCATTGTTGAATTCACCATGACAGACGAATCAAACAGCCGCAATGTCATACCTCCCGCTCGGTGGAAGATGTACACCGATGGGGCATCTAACGACTGTTGTTTGGGGGTTGGCATAGTTCTTATAACTCCTGAGTACCGATCAGTTTGCTACGCTTTAGAGCTCGAATTCACAGTTACGAATAACGAAGCCGAGTATGAAGCATTGATTGCCGACTTAAAACTAGTCAAAGAGCTGGGAGTAAAATCGGTTGAAATCTTTTGCGACTCGCAAATGGTGGTGTACCAAGTGCGGGGAGACTATCAAGCAAAGGGGCAGAGACTTGTCGCATATTTGGTCCGAGTTCAAAAGCTGCTAGCGAATCTCGAGTATTATGACATTTCACATGTCCCGCGTGAGCTAAACAGAGCAGCCGATTCATTGGCAAAATTTGCAAGAACTGGCGATGCGCAGCAGATGGGATTGTTTCCCGTTGAAACCTTACATGTTCCGAGCATAAATATGATGGAGGTAGATTTCATGTTAGAAACAGAAATCGAGTAGGAATCGTGGATGACCCCATTCAAGCAGTACTTGTTATTACACGGGGCCTTGCCCGAAAGAAAGAACGAAAGACAACAAGTCATTCGTAAGGCTTCATGTTATGTAATGCAAGATGGAGTAATGTATCGGAGGGGATTCTCTACCCCCTTACTCCGGTGCATTGCCCATGATAAGATAAAACGAGTCCTAAAGGAAGCCCATGAAGGTGAATGTGGCGACCATACCGGGGGGCAGACGCTAGTAAAGAAAATCCTCCACTATGGATACTACTGGCCGGCTGTAAACTGGGATGCCACAGACTATGTGAGAAAATGTGACAATTGTCAGAAATATGCGAAAATCCCAAGAGCTCCGTCGATAGAACTCACACAAATGGTTAGCCCCTAGCCATTTGCATTGTGGGGGATTGATATAGTCGGTTCCTTACCCCTATCCAAAGGTGATGCAAAATACGCAATAGTAACGGTTGATTACTTTACCAAGTGGGCAAAAGCAGAGCCTTTGGCCACTATCACCACCAAAAAGGTCATAAATTTCATTGTATGAAATATTATATGCCGTTTTGGCCTTCCATGAACCATCATTATAGACAACGTAACTCAATTCGAAAGCAAAGAGTTCAAGGTATTTTGCTAAAAATATGGTATTGAGAAGAAATTTGCAACCAATGGACAAGTGGAAGCCGTAAATAAAATATCAAATCCATATTGAAAAAACGTTTGGAAAAGGCTAGAGGCAAGTGGGTGGACGAGCTTCCAGCAGCGCTTTGGGCTTACAGAATCACCCACAAGACCACGACTAGCCACACTCCATTCGCATTGGCACATGGCATGGAAGCTGTCATACCCGTAGAACGTGAAGTTCCATCGCATTGGGTAACTTATTATGACCATGAGTCAAATCAAGATATTTTGTTGTAATCATTGGACTTCATTGATGGAAAGCGTGAAGAAGCTAATTTAAGAGCGACCGCATATAGGCACCGAGTCGCTCGATATTATAATGAAAAAGTCTGACCGAGAATCTTTGTTGTGGGTGATCTCATTTTGAAACGAGTTTTCCCAGTTCCATCACATATGAATCCCGCATGGGAAGGTCCATATGTCATTAAACGGAAGCTTGGAGAAGGAACTTTCAAGCTAACCGCCGTTGATGGTGCGACAGTCCCCCGAGTATGGAACAACAAGCATTTGCGGCATTATTACACTTAGTTCATTTCTTTCATATTTTAGTTGCATTTATTTCCAGCAAGTTTTTATTCCTAATTAACGGCATGTAATATGACAATTTAGCTTGTTTGCGTTAGTAAAGGCTTGAAGCCATTTTCTCCATGAATTGTGAATGTTTCTGTGTATGATAACACTGTGGCGAATAACTAAGAGATACATTATGCTTTCTGACATACGAACGCGCACGAGCACTCAAAATCTCCAGATCCCGAAGTGTAGACCGAAGTACTCTGAGTCTCCAGAGTGCGGACCAGAGTGTAAACGACTCAAAATCTCCAAGTTCCCGGAGTGCGTACTGGAGTACTCTAAGTCCCCAGAGTGCGGACCAGAGTATAAACGACTCAAAATCTCCAAGTCCACGGAGTGCGGACTGGAGTAATATGAGTCCCTAGAGTGCGGACCAGAGTTTAAACGACTCAAAATCTCCAAGTCCCCGAAGTACGGACTGGAGTACTCTGAGTCCCAAGACTGCAGATTAGAGTATAAACGACTCAAAATCTCCAAGTGCTCGAAGTGCGGACTGGAGTACTCTGAGTCCCCAGAGTGCGGATCAGAGCATAGACGACTCAAAATCTCCAAGTCCCCAGAGTGCGGACTGGAGTACTTTGAGTCCCCAGAGTGCGGACTACAGTATAAACGACTCAAAATCTCCAAGTCCCCAGAGTGCGGAATGGAGTACTCTGAGTCCCCAAAGTGCGGACTAGAGTATAAACGACTCAAAATCTCTAAGTCCTCGGAGTGCGGACTAGAGTACTCCGAGTCCCCAGAGTGCGGACCAGAGTATAAATGACTCAAAATCTCTAAGCCCCGGAGTGCGGACTGGAGTACTCTGAGTCCCCAGAGCATGGACTAGAGTATAAACGACTCAAAATCTCCAAGTCCCCGAAGTGCGGACTGGAGTACTCTGAGTCTCCAGAGTGCGGATTAGATTATAAACGATTCAAAATCTCCAAGTCCCCAAAGTGTGGACTGGAGTACTGTGAGTCCTCAGAGTGCGGACTAGAGTATAAATGACTCAAAATCTACAAGTCCTCGGAATGCAGACTAAAATACTCTAAGTCTCCAGAGCATGGATTAGAGAATGAGCGATTTAAATATCCAAGTCCACTGAGGGCGGATTGAACACAAATGACTTAAAGTCATTGGACCCTTGGCGTGCGGACTGGAAAATATTCTAAGTACCTGGAGCGTAGGATAAAGAATGTGCAATGCCAAAAAATTATTGACTTATTTGAAGAAGAACGAGAAGTTTATGTAACTCGCAATAGCTTTGGTTTTGACCATGATTATACAGAAAATCAAACAACGGAAGTCTTCTGGAAGGCAAAAGAACTAAGTTTTATTAATCAAAATTAAAGTTTCTACTAAAACTCCTCCGAAGCTCGGAGTCAAAAGTTTATTTACATGAACTACGAAAATAAATAAAAATAATTACATAATCTAAACTAACTCTCGTTGAACGAGAGCGACAACTACTTCTTCGACTTCTTTGACCTTTTCCAGACGACTCGTCTCCCGTGCGTTTTCCCTTGATAACTTTCTTTAACGAAGGAGTGAATATGAAGAAGTACGGGGAACTTCTATGGGCTTGGACCCGCCAGGAAGGATGACTTTCAACGGCTTACTCAAAGGATCGTCCAGGTCCACAACTTGAGGCTCAACTTTGATCTCGACCATCTTTTTCTTTTCCTTCTCAAGCCGCTCCTTCATGCTCAGTTTAGATGGGTGTTTATAGGTGCCTATAATTTCGATTTCATAATTCCCATCGATGGGGGAGGAAGTCTCGGACTTATCCTCATCAAGCCCTCCGATCACCTGAGCATCTGGACCGGGAGCCTCCCCTGCATGAGTGGCCTCACTTGTTTTTTCCTCCACCTCCTTGGCAACATCGCTCCTCGTAGTGGGCTCGGGATTTCAACGGCCTGCACAAAATCATGAAAAAGAAGCATTAGAACATGATGGCTCCTGGTGAAAAACAACAACTTTTGGAATGCTAAAGTGAAGGGTTATCTACCAGGTTCCGGCTGGCTATCAGCCATCCGTGGGGTCTCACCTTCCGGAATGGGAGACAGAATGTGAATGCCAAGGCCGGGGTCCTTTGGGTCATAACCGATGTGCTGCTCAAAGGGATCAAGTATCGGCCGATCGGCTGGCTGAGTGGGCGCATGAACTTGAGACTCGATCCCTGGTGGACCAACAATAACTTCTTTCCCTTTCGTTAAGAGGGAGCCTTTGCAGTAAAAAGATTTTTCTGTAGACAGGTCCAAAGGCTTGTTTCCCTTAAGAAATTCTTTTATCAAAGTTCCTTCATCAACCTCCTCGATATCGAGTTCGACCTTCTTGATTTCTGCTAAGGTCTCCCACGCCTCGGCTAAAGATTTGAGGTAGCCCTTACCCAAAAAAGTTAAGTCTCGGTGCATGAGGACGCGGGCATTAAATTCTGCAATTAGTGGGTTGAACATGCTTTTGACCTCCTCTCCACCTGCTTGTTTAGACGCCTCAAGGCGGTAGTCGACCTCCGTAGACGCTATCTTCTTACCCTCTTCACGGGCTTCATTCTTTAGCATCTCAACCTTGGAAAGTTCACCCTCAAGCTTCGCCTTCAAAAGTCGTGTGGCAATGATCACGTCGCATTATCGTTGCGAGTCTTCTTGGGTAGCGGTCTTCTCCTCCTTTTCTTTGTGGAGTTGCTCCTCCAGCTCTTTAACCCGGAGGGCAAAGGCGTCCCTCTCCTTCTGTACTGAGTCTTTCTCCAAAGCTAGGGCCCCACAACGTTGTACCGCCTCGTCGATTTCATTTTTATGGGTTGATTCCAGACGAGTTACGGATTCAGAGGTATCTTTGGAGCTTTGCTGGGCGGCTTCAAGCTGAGACTTGTAAGACGCAAGCTCTTCGTCCTGAGCTTTAATTATGTCCTTGTCATGGATGCTCTCAAGCTTTAGGTGATCAATCTCATGTTGGCACTCTATGGAGACTTCTGACACCTTCTTAGCAAGATGAACGAACGCGTCATGTTGAACATAGACGTCATTGTTGCAGGAGATAGCTCTCTGTTTGACATGCCCCAGAATATGATGGATCGGCGGGAGGAATTTTAAGCCATCAAAGCAGATTTTTGGGAACTTAGCCTTGAGCTCAGTCAGTCTCTCTGATGTTGTTGGGTCTGTTACGGGAATAGGAGGAGATGGCTTTGAAAGTTCAGTTCTCCTGTAAGGATCCCAAGATTGTCATGTGGTAGAAGAATCGGAGTGTTGATCATGAGGGACATCGAATTGCGAACCCTTATGGCCATGCTTTTCTCTGCCTTGCTTCGAGTGAGAAGCGGGATTATGATGGTATTTGGGCTGATAATAAGATTTCTACTGAGATGATGAATCTCGGGAATGATAATCCCTACCGCCATCGTCATCCATATCTCGGCGTCTTCCGGAACCTGAATCCCGTCCTGACTGATGAAGAATCGATGAACCGCAAAAGGCAGTCAAGTCCATGCGTGCGCCCTATGTCACCTACACAAAGTTTAAATAACGGTGAGTTAGCAAAGAATACGGTGACAGTGGAAATTTAAGTGCAAGGTGAAGTGCATGTGTTTGTGTGTGTCCTAGTGTTCCCCCCCCGACGGACCAGTTTCTTCACTAATAGGAGCTTATTCTCCCTGCTTTTGGGCTTGAACGCTTGTATCGCCTCTCGCGGGCGTTTGAAACTTGAGGGCCTGTGGATAGTCGAAGTCGTAGTTGAGTAGATCATCAGGTATGGACAGGTTCGACAAGCCTTTTAGTGAACTTTCTAAATGCTGTGAGGAAGCTTCTTTCTCCATTGGAATAAGAGTAACTTTAGAAGTTCCACCGACTATTTTCCTCCTCAGCCTGTGTGTTATTTTCTTCTTCCTCTTCGAAGGGGAAGGCGACGTCTCGATGTCGTGAACTTCGACTATCGGATCCCGAGTGGGACTAACATTCTCATCTTGTGCCTCAGGCATTTTAATTTCCTCAATTTCTCCCTCTACTAGTGTATCAGGTGCGTTACGTGCCGATGACTCAGCTTGCTTTTTCCCTTTGCTAGAAGTAGGCCTGGGTATTATAACGCCCTGAGGGAGGCTTATCTGGCGACCTTCTACCAACAGCCCGAACGTTGTAAGCATCTCATTTGAAATGAGAGTTTTGATGTCCCGGTCTTCGACGGGAATGGCTCGAATAGCTTCGATGGCTTCAGAATATCCGAGGCTCTCGGGACGCGGATTGATACCTAAAAAGATGGAAGAGAGTTAGAAGGGGTACGGCTTCGACCAAACATGAGTATCGACCCATGAAAAAGACTTACTTCCTTCCACCTATCTCCTCGCAAAACCGGGAGGACAGCGCACATAAAACCATTCCTGTTGTACATTGAAAACTTGCTCCATGCCCCATTTAAGATTTGACATTTGTTGTACGGCTCGAAAAACACGAAAGACGGGCTACCCTTCCGTCTCTTGATGTAATATGTGTATCGAATATCGCCCGGAGTCGAAAGCCTAGTAAGGGCACTCATGAAGAGGATACAAGTTCCATAATGAATGCGTGGTTGTTTGGATGCAGTTGCGACGGAGCAATGTCGATGTACTGCAACACATCTCGAAGAAATGAGTCGAACGGTGGCACGCTGCCAACCCAGCACATGAATTTGTTGCAAGCTGTGTATCCGACCGGGGGCAAGTGTGGACGATCATGCCCTGATGGAGCTAATACATCGTCAAAGGGGATTCCGTGGACATAGCAGATTTGACGGAGCGTAGTTTCGTTAGTTTTTGAAGCCTGAGAATCGATTGGTTCATCTAGAAAAATCGCTGCCTATAAAGCGTCGGGAGCCAAGTCGACAGATGTAGTCACAAGGTTCAGAAAGACTTGAGCGTGGGTAGTTGACGGATGTGAAATATCTACGATTTCTTGTCGAGAGGATAGCCCGGGTCTATCTGAGATCGTAGCAGAGCTAGATTTCCTAGACATCTTTAATGAAGATTGAATCTAACAGAGTACCTTTTTGAACTATACTTGAAAAATAATCGACGTTAGACTTAACAGCATAAATATTCCTTCCGTATGGTGCGTGAACTAGTGCGATCATTCAAATATAAATGCCGAGAAATTAAAAGTCACAGAGTTGACGATATAAAGTTGAGCTTTGAACTGTCATCTTCGAAGACCGTCACCGCTGACCTGTCTGAAAGCTTGTCTTATGATGTTTTCGATTTTGGACTCGGACAATGGCACCATATGTTGAAGGCTATTAACGGATTTTATCGATTTATATTCAGACTTATGATTGTTGAAGCTGGGGAGTTATCAGTCCGGATTAGTTCGATATGCTGGTTTGCTTAAGTCCCTGTCCTTGTTTTTGCTATATGATTAAGCATGGGAAATAAGTGAATTCGACGAGGGTTATGTTCAAGTTGGAATGATTTCAACTGTTGTTATCCATTCATCGAAGGTCGAGACCGAGCGACACTTGAAACGCATGGCCTAAAACCTGCTCGGCCTAAATGCCACTCGGTATAAATGCCGTTCGACCTGAATGCCGCTCGGCATAAATGTCGTTTGACCTAAATGCTGCTCGGCCTAAATGCCGTTTGGCCTAAATGTTGCTCGACCTCAACCCAGTTTGGCTTAAATACCATCTTGCCCAAGTCCATTACTTGGCATCCCACACTTCCGTCTTTCTTCTCCACCATTCGGCATAAAGGAGTCATGCTGAACCACTACATGCCGAGCCACATTGCTCGGCATTCCATACTTTCATCTGTCCTCTCCACCGTTCGACATAAGGGGGTCATGCCGAACCACCCTCATGCCAAGCCGCATCGCTCGACATTCTACTCTCAACAATGACACCCTTCCACTTATTGACTCCACTGTTTGGCATATGACAAATCGTGCCGAACCAAAGTTACGCCAAGCCACAACGCTCGGCACTCCGTCCTTAATAACTGTAACGACCCACCTTTTTGGACAGTTTAAACCGACGATCAAATACACATGCCGATTCTAAACCATTCAAAAGGGCAGATGGTTATTGGGGTAAATAAGAAAAGAAAAGAAAGAGAAATAAAGGAAATGAAACAACATAGAATCTCGCAACGGAACGATAAAATATAATAGTCAAATAAACAGTTCATGAAGCTGTCTACTATACTTTGACAATTATTTATACAACATTTATCAGAGTTATACATATACAACAGAACAAATAAAATAATGCAGCAGATAGGATGATGCAAGGGTAATAATAGTACTAGTATACCAAATCTTCGTCTTCATCCTCCAGAATAGATCTTCAAAAATCTGAAAAACTCAGGGCTGACCCGAGCGTAATGAAAGGACAAAACACTCGAGTCAGGACTAAAATATCCTTATTAAAGTTAAATCAATCGTAAATAAATATGAGTGTAATGGCGTCAGAGATGTTTATGGGGTTTGACATCTCATATCCAGTGTCAACGTGCGTGCAATAAATTAAGAGATTTTACGGGATTTTCCATCTCTCAACGATCCGTTAAACTATCTACTATGTAGTAATATACGCTAAGTAGATAATGCCTATCAGTAATATAAAGTATCAAAATAGTATTAAGGCGTTACCATAATCCCCCTTAACACATTTTATATTCCCAAAAGCATATACAAGATCGTAGTTTGCCCAAAACCGGAAGTCACCAAAGGGCAATCCATATACTCAAGGTACAAATCAAAACGTAGTCGTCGCGAATAGGATAATCAGTATGACAAGGTACATGAGGCGATACCAACTAGGATACTAGTAGTTGCGTGATCCGGACTGATGTTGATCATAGCCAGCAGCTACCCCAACACCGTGAAACAACACTCCCAAACCAAGGGGTGCACCCAAATCGAATCACAAATGTAATAGACATGGTATCGAAGAAGTGTGTCCGCTAGAGGTGGCGAATCTCAATGGCCCGGCACGGCTCCTGTTTTAGTCATGTCAGGGGTCATCCAATATCGTTCTCTTTCTTCAGTCAACGCGTTCACCAAACCATCCACTTCATTCTGGATCAACACTCCTCGTATAATAGTTATTAAAGTGGTGTTCGGTATCGACAGAGAGTATGTCCATATCCGATCCCGGTCTCTTTAATAACTATGTATTATTACACCGTTGGCTCTTTTACATTTCAAATCGATTCATAATTGATATCAAAATATCATATTCGTTTCAAAAATCAAATCCATTTCAAATATCACCGTATCTATCAAAATGTCCGATTCCGTTTCAAAAATCAATTTTTGCATCAATATCTCATTTCGATTTCAAAATCATTTTGAATTTCAATTTAGGTTGCAACTTCATTTAACCCAATTTCTATTTAAATTCAAGATTTAAATATAAACATTTCTCCTTATTAACCAGCTTGAAAATTTTAGAAAATAGTTTAAGTAGTTTAAAGTAGTTTTAAATAATTAAAATACTTAAAAATACTTAAAGTCTTAAAATGGATTTAAAATAGATAAATTTGTTTAAAATAATTTAAATTGGGTTAAGTAAATTTAAAATAGATTAAAATAGTTTAAGTATTCAAAAATGGTTTATATAACTGAGAAATTTGGAAGACAAAATAAAATAGCTTCAAAACCAAATCATTTCAATTATAACTTCCCAATTCAAAACAATTTCAATTTCCATTCTACCGATTCAGTTTCGATTTCAATTCAAATCAATGTCAACTTTGACTTCAAATTAATTCAATTTTACATTCATCTCCAATTTATTCAATTTCAATTTATATCAATTTTTAGCTTGATTTTTCAAAATATCAATTTTTAACACTTAACAAAATTATCCTTCAATATTCAAATTTAAATCCCAATTACAAATGTGATTCAATTTCAAGCTCAATTCCAAAATATCATTTTTTTATATCACTTTTACTTAGTAATATTCAAAGCTCGAATTAAGGTTAAATCTCTGAACCAATCAATTTTCGACCTTCAATCATATCCAATTTCAAATTTCAAAGTCTCAACTTAATTATTTAACAAAATTCCTTTAACCAAAATTTATTTCAACATTCCAAACTCAATTTTTCGATAAATTCGATTTCTATAAATTGATTTCTATTTATATTTTTAAATCAAAACATTTAAACAAATTTCAAATCGACGATTTCAAAATTTATCAATTTAGCCAATTCGGTGTCCGTATATAATTTTCTATCCTATGGCCAAGTAGTTATTTATTTCAATTTAAATGTCAGGGATGAGCATATATTACTTAAATTAAATCACAGTATCGAATGTATGCATAACAGGATATATATAAGCAAATAAACATCCAAACATTCAAACATCAACCAATAACATCCATCGAAATACATCATCCAATAGGCAATATAATTCATGGCAATTTCATTGTTATCGATGTCAGGTAATTAAATCGCAATTCAATTTCAATTTTAATTTCAAATTTAACTCTCAATTTAAATTTCGATGGTTAATTCAAATGACAATAAAATTATATCAAAAAATGACAAATAAAATTCATATCACTTCATAATATCAAATTTGACTAGCATAAAGATATTTAGTACGTTGTGAGCGTTATAAAACACTCACCTTGATTTTAATGTAGTTCCAGCGCTTTATTTCGAATAAAATTAAACAAGCGTTTAATTTTACCCGAAATTTTCACTATCTCCAAATGATTCCAATCCAGCTCCATTGCGTAGTGCTCGTCCATACGGTTCCAATGCAATTTGATTCGTAATTTTTCGACCTCGTACTAAAAAGTTACATAGTTTTAAAGTTACACGAATTATAATATAAATATTTACTAATTAAATTTACAATTCAACCCATACCATCATCTGCCGTTAGATTTAGCCTCTCCACATCAGGCCGTTCGGCCCTTCTTCTCCCCCTACGTGAAAATCACGTACTAAGAAACCCAAACCGCCCCTTAAAACCCTAATACACGCAACCCATACATCGACTTCTAGGACGATCGGGATACGCCATATCGAAGAGCATCTCAAGAGCCACCTGCGCCTGCCATGGGGTGGAGCTCGGCCCCCCTTTCCCTCTCGAAATGCGTGAAAACGTGTTGACTTTATGGTCAATTTCCCGATGATCCGCTGACCCAATCACGATCATGACCGTTGGATTTGTAGATCTCGTCGAGATCTACAACTTTGTAGTTGATAGTTTTTGCTAATTCTTCACGGATTTGGAGATAATTGAGGAGGAAGTTCGACAATTTCTGGCCTTCGAAAATGAAAGTGGCGGCTGGTCAAAAAGAGTTAGGGTTTGGAGTAAATGGAAGAGGATGGATCCTTTTATAGAAAATTGCAAAAACACTATTCACCGAAAAATTTTCGAACTCCAAACGAAGCGTGCCGGCAGGCGTTTCTAAGGTTTACCTCATGTTCCAGACACAATGGAATAGGTTTTGGAGGCTAATTCGATCATATGTGCGAGTTACGGCAATAAACGATCAAATTTAAATTAAACCGATTAAACGATTTTCTAGGCGTTTTGGCTTGCCCCGGACAAACGGTAAATCCGATTGACACGAGATTTGAAATCTTACAATAATATCACATTACGGATCCGATGAAACTGGTCTCGTCGAAATCCGAGACCATTTGAAAAATGACTATTTTAACTTGCCAAATTAATATTAAAACAATTTCAACGCGTTTCGAGCTGCCACGGTGAAACGACAACTCCGATTGCTACGAAAATTGAAATCCGATAATAACTAACTATTATGGATCCAATGGAACTAGTTTCGTCCAATTCTGAGACTGTTCAAAAATTGGCTATTTTTCAATCGATAATTAAATATTAAAATATTCAATTATCACAAATAAATTTTAAATTCAGCTTTAAAAGTTCTATAACATCACTATAACTCCAATTTGATAAAATAAAATTTTACAAATCATTTTTAATCATATTAAACCCGTTATTCAATTATCCAATAAATTCCAATTTTAAAATCTTATTAACTCCATTATAATCCCGATATAACTTACATTCACTTTGGAAACCAATTTGAATCATATTAAATCAAATTTCAATTATTCACTCTATTTTCATATATTAAATTTCAATATCAAATTAATCATATCAAATTCAGAATTTAATTATTCAAACATTTATAATATTAAATTTAAACAATTTGATTATTCTTAAATCACTATCTTTTGAAATATTCAAACGAACTTATAAAATTTAACAAATTCAAATTATAGAACAACCATTTTCATTAAAACAGTTATTCAATTCCCGTTATTCGATTAATTCAATAGATTCCAAATATTAAATTTAAACAATTTAATTGTTCAATATTTGACGGATTTCAATATTGGATTTTTAAATAGAGTTTCATTATCAGTCGATTTACTATATTACATCAAATGAACTTTACATTATTATTAAGCAACAGTTAGAGATAATGCACTCAACTAATATATAAACTTTCATTTCAATTTCAATTGGTTCACAAATTCAATTCGACTAACTAAATGAATATGTAACTTAAATAATTATCGCTGTTAACTGTTAATTACTTATAAGTTTATTATTTACAACAAGCGTCACAATTACCTATACAATACAAATTCATTCAATTACCTTTGACTACATATCATTTCGATTGATTTTGGGATTTTATTCAATTCATAAATAATTAACTTAGATAAAATCTTGTTGCATTTCATTCTAGTTATTATTTTTCCAAACGACTTACAATTTTTTTTCTAACACTAAATCACGAAATCTTATTAAATTAGCTATTTTGATTATCGAAAATTTACGGGTCGTTACACTCTCTCCCACTCAAAACTTTTCGTCCCCGAAAAGGAAAAAGAAGAGAAAAGGAACTAAGTAAAGAATTCAACATTTGATATATTTTATTCAAAATTATCCACTTATAAAGCAATGAAATTCCATTTATAAAGTCATAACTACACTTCCACTAAGTTACTCGAAACGGCTTCCTAACTTTAAAAGTTAGTAATCAAAACAAGTTATAAAAAATTTTAAAACTTGAAAAATTTTCTAACACCCGGATTTTGCGGAAAATTTCGGCAGAGTCTCCTTTGCGCGGCTCGATCGAAAAAACATGACAGTATATATATCACAAATATACATCTCATCAAGTGATGAGGCATCCCGAAGGGAAAAAGGGTAAAAGTACGGTATGTAATCCGAGATATGTACCTTATATATTGTTAGCGAGCATATACGGCTAATATAGCGCGAAAGCGAGCTCCAAATGCGAAGCAAGCGCAATCCACACCTACTAAACACTCAATAACTAAGTTAGAACCATGCATATAAAGATAGATCGATATACTTAGCCTACATAACATATATATAACATATTTAGCTTTAAAACTGAGATTCCAATTTCAGGACAGCAAACAAATCCTAGTTTTATGTCACCTAAACGATAGAATTCGGCAACAGAATCTAAAGAAAAGTTGTTGCATTCATTTCAGGCTTTCCGTAATGTCCAAAATCATCGAATTCGGACCATACGTTCAAAAATTATGGCCATTTTACTTGGAGGATACGCCTCAGCCTGGGCAATGAATTGCGCAGGTCAGCGACGTTCACCCGCGGTTTCGACCTTCTAAACGACATCAAAACACAAAATACTTAAAACAAAAGTTTTAGCTTAAGTTCCTAACTTTCCAGAAAGTGCAAGATCATCAAAATCCGATAAACGAGTCAAAAGATATGGCAAAAATATGAAGGGTGTATACTACAGATTTTACTTATTTTTACACAAGACAGCGAGTAACATTCAAGTTTTTAAGCTAGTAGACGAAGGAATTTTCTCAAGTTATCTAAACAAAAGTTGTGCTATAGTTTCTAAGCTTTTCAAAAAGTCCAAGATCGTCGAATTCCGTTCATCCATTTAAAAATTATGGTTGTTTTCGTTTAGCATATATTGGACAATTTTGGATTTTTTTCCAAAATTTGCTTTTATTATTTCAAAGTACAAACCATCAAACTTCAAATTTTATAAAGAACAATCATAAACACAAAGTCATTTATTTTCTTATTCATCCATGCAGTAGGTTTACATTTAATTTGTTTTCAATTTATTCAAGTTTGTTTCATTCACATTTTAAATTCAAGTCAATTTGCTTCAATTTAAATTGAATTCAATTATATTTAATTTCACTTTGCTTCAAATTTGAATTTAATTAGTTTAAAATTTTATTCCGTTTATTCAATTCCATTAACACCAATGAATTCTACTTAATCAATTTTCATCCATCTAACAACCAATGCATATCAAACATTAACATCCATCCAAAATCTACACTAAACCAATTTTACATTTCCAAGTCAAATTTTTCATGCACTTCCAAGTTTATTGACATTTAGTTATATTCAAATTTAATTAGTTTCCATTTACCAATTTTATTTTTCATTAATTTTAAATTTTATTCATTCACTTATATATATCATTCATTTACAGCTTAAATTTCTTTTATATTTACAACTATCAATAGATCTTCATATTTTATTATTCATTCTCACACTGGTATATTATTTCTCTACTTATCCTTATTAGCATTTTAAACCTTTTAAGTATTTGGTAAGTTATAGTTATTCAAATAGAATGTAGTTAAACAACATACAACTTCTTTTCATTTAAAGTTGAATTTTCAATTAATTACTTCTTAAGTCATTACTTAAATTTCACTATAATTTAATTTCACATTTACATTCACATATAGTATTTCCATTTTATATTAACATAATTGTGAATCACCTTTAAATGTTAATTTAAATTCCAATTATTTACTAACAATTTTATTTATATTTGCAAACCATTAATTAAATGCATATTTCATTATTCAAACCTATACTTGTATATTATCCAATTAACAATTCATATAACATTTTTGAACTTCTTAAATATTTTGGTAAGTTATATCTATGCTATAGAATGAAATTTAATACTATGCGAGTTTTACAGTTTCAGTTTTATTTTAAGTTCATAATTTTCTAATTCTAAGGATTTCTACTTCAATTGATATTTTCACTTAGCTCTTAGGTTCATTTCTCATTTCACAATTCAGAAGTTCCTTAATGATTCAAGCCTAAATTCATTTCAATCATAAAAAAAATCATTAATTATTAAAGGACTTAAGAATTCCAATCCCGGTTTCATTTCAAATCAAGTTTTGAAATAATATATACTTATATAATTTATATATCAAATCATACTATAGAGAATACAAAATAAAATAAAAGTTGAATCAAAACAAGGTTTAGACAAGCTATTAAGTGGTCTCCACCACTCGGACTCTCGAAGAAAAAACGCCGATGATGCGTGCACTCATCACCGAAATCATTTTCTAGCGTCAAGAGAAGGGAATATAACACTTGTCATAAAAAAAATCCTTCGAAAACAATTTCAACTCAATTATACTATCATATAATACTCATATTATTTTTTTCAAATTCTTGTAAGTCAATTTCAAACACCGGAATTTAAATTCCCAAATCCAAGTTAAAATTCATTTATATTCATTATCAATTGTGTTTACAAGATTTCATTTTCCTAAATCCATTGTTATTTAATCAATTTGAATAAATATTCGAATAATTCTTTTATATAAAATATATTCCAAAACGATATTGTGTTGGTTTGTCCTATTCGAGTGTTTAGAAATTCCTATCGACGCCTTGGCGTCCCAAGTATCGACCAGAATTCAAAATACTCAACGGAACAAAGTTAACACAATATAAACAATTTTATATCAAATAACAAGTACGCTCTCTCATATACACTCAACTCATTCATAAAGTTTACCTCTATTTCATTGAGTTATTCCCCACTAGAGCCAAGGTTTATCGCTAAACCAAAGCTCTGATACCAACTGTAACGACCTGCCTTTTTGGACAGTTTAAACCGACGATCAAATACACATGCCGATTCTAAACCATTCAAAAGGGCATACGGTTATTGGGGTAAATAAGAAAAGAAAAGAAAGAGAAATAAAGGAAATGAAACAACACAGAATCTCGCAGCGGAACGATAAAATATAATAGTCAAATAAACAGTTCATGAAGCTGTCTACTATACTTTGACAATTATTTATACAACATTTATCAGAGTTATACATATACAACAGAATAAATAAAATAATGCAGCAGATAGTATGATGCAAGGGTAATAATAGTAATAGTATACCAAATCTTCGTCTTCATCCTCCAGAATAGATCTTCAAAAATCTGAAAAACTCAGGGCTGACCCGAGCATAATGAAAGGACAAAACACTCGAGTCAGGACTAAAATATCCTTATGAAAGTTAAATCGATCGTAAATAAATATGAGTGTAACGGCGTCAGAGATGTTTACGGGGTTTGACATCTCATATCCAATGTCAACGTGCGTGCAATAACTTAAGAGATGTTACGGGATTTTCCATCTCTCAAGGATGCGTTAAACTATCTACTATATAGTAATATACGCTAAGTAGATAATGCCTATCAGTAATATAAAGTATCAAAATAGCGTTAAGGCGTTACCATAATTCCCCTTAACACATTTTATATTCCCAAAAGCATATACAAGACCGTAGTTTCCCCAAAAACGAAAGTCACCAGAGGGCAATCCATATACTCAAGGTACAAATCAAAACGTAGTGGTCACGAATAGGATAATCAGTATGACAAGGTACATGAGGCGATACCAACTAGGATACTAGTAGTTGCGTGATCCGGACTGATGTTGAGCATAGCCAGCAGCTACCCCAACACCGCTAAACAACACTCCCAAATCAAGGGGTGCACCCAAATCGAATCACAAATGTAATAGACATGGTATCGAAGAAGTGTGTCCGCTAGAGGTGGCGAACCTCAATGGCCCGGCGCGGCTCCTGTTTTAGTCATGTCAGGGGTCATCCAATATCGTTCTCTTTCTTCAGTCAACGCGTTCACCAAACCATCCACTTCATTCTGGATCAACACACCGCGTATAATAGTTATTAAAGTGGTGTTCGGTATCAACAGAGAGTATGTCCATATCCGATCCCGGTCTCTTTAATAACTACCTATTATTACACCGTTGGCTCTTATACATTTCAAATCGATTCATAATTGATATCAAAATATCATATTCGTTTCAAAAATCAAATCCATTCAAATATCACCGTATCTATCAAAATGTCCGATTCCGTTTCAAAAATCAATTTTCGCATCAATATCTCATTTCGATTTCAAAATCATTTCGAATTTCAATTTAGGTTGCAACTTCATTTAACCCAATTCGTATTTAAACTCAAGATTTAAATATAAACATTTCTCCTTATTAACCACAGCTTGAAATTTTTAGAAAATAGTTTAAGTAGTTTAAAAGTAGTTTTAAATAATTAAAATACTTAAAAATACTTAAAATCTTAAAATGGATTTAAAATAGATAAATTTGTTTAAAATAATTTAAATTGGGTTAAGTAGATTTAAAATAGATTAAAATAGTTTAAGTATTCAAAAATTGTTTATGTAACTGAGATATTTGGAAGACAAAATAAAACAGCTTCAAAACCAAATCATTTCAATTATAACTTCCCAATTCAAAACAATTTCAATTTCCATTCTAACGATTCAGTTTCGATTTCAATTCAAATCAATGTCAACTTTGACTTCAAATTAATTCAATTTTACATTCACCTCCAATTTATTCAATTTCAATTTATATCAATTTTTAGCTTGATTTTTCAAAATATCAATTTTTAACACTTAACAAAATTATCCTTCAATATTCAAATTTAAATCCCAATTACAAATATGATTCAATTTCAAGCTCAATTCCAAAATATCATTTTTTTATATCACTTTTACTTAGTAATATTCAAAGCTCGATTTAAGGTTAAATCTCTAAACCAATCAATTTTCGACCTTCAATCATATCCAATTTCAAATTTCAAAGTCTCAACTTAATTATTTAACAAAATTCCTTTAACCAAAATTTATTTCAACATTCCAAACTCAATTTTTTGATAAATTCGATTTCTATAAATTGATTTCTTTTTATACTTTTAAATTAAAACATTTAAACAAATTTCCAATCGACGATTTCAAAATTTATTAATTTAGCCAATTCGGTGTCCGTATATAATTTTCTATCCTATGGCCAAGTAGTTATTTATTTCAATTTAAATGTCAGGGATGAGCATATATTACTTAAATTAAACCACAGTATCGTATGTATGCATAACAGGATATATATACGCAAATAAACATCCAAACATTCAAACATCAACAAATAGCATCCATCGAAATACATCATCCAATAGGCAATACAATTCATGGCAATTTCATAGTTATCGATGTCAGGTAATTAAATCGCAATTCAATTTCAATTTTAATTTCAAATTTAACTCTCAGTTTAAATTTCGATGGTTAATTCAAATGACAATTAAATTCTATCAAACAACTACAAATAAAATTCATATCACTTCATAATATCAAATTTAACTAGCATAAAGATATTTAGTACGCTGTGAGGTTATAAAACACTCACCTTGATTTTAATGTAGTTCCAGCGCTTTATTTCGAATAAAATTAAACGAGCGTTTAATTTTACCCGAAATTTTCACTATCTCCAAATGATTCCAATCTAGCTCAATTGCGTAGTGCTCATCCATACGGTTCCAACGCAATTTGATTCGTAATTTTTCGACCTCGTAAGAAAAAGTTACATAGTTTTAAAGTTACACGAATTATAATATAAATATTTACAAATTAAATTTATAATCCAACCCAGACCATCATCTGCAGTTAGATTTAGCCTCTCCACATCAGGCCGTTCGTCCCTTCTTCTCCCCCTACGTGAAAATCACGTACTAAGAAACCCAAACCGCACCTTAAAACCTTAATACACGCAACCCATACATCGACTTCCAGGACGATCGGGATACGCCATATCGAAGAGCATCTCAAGAGCCACCTGCGCCTGCCATGGGGTGGAGCTCGGCCCCCCCTTTCCCTCTCGAAATGCGTGAAAACGTGTTGACTTTATGGTCAATTTCCCGACGATTCGCTGACCCAATCACGATCATGACCGTTGGATTTGTAGATCTCGTCGAGATCTACAACTTTGTAGGTGAGAGTTTTTGCTAATTCTTCTCGGATTTGGAGATAATTGAGGAGGAAGTTCGAAAATTTCTGGCCTTCGAAAATGAAAGTGGCGGCTGGTCAAAAAGAGTTAGGGTTTGGAGTAAATGGAAGAGGATGGATCCTTTTATAGAAAATTGCAAAAACACTATTCACCGAAAAATTTTCTGACTCCAAACGAAGCGTGTCGGCAGGCGTTTCTAAGGTTTACCCCACGTTCCGGACACAATGGAATAGGTTTTGGATGGTAATTCGATCATATGTGTGAGTTACGGCAATAAACGATCAAATTTAAATTATATCGATTAAACGATTTTCTAGGCGATTCGGCTTGCCCCGGACAAACGATAAATCCGATTGACACGAGATTTGAAATCTTACAATAATATCATATTACGGATCCAATGAAACTAGTTTCGTCGAAATCCGAGACCGTTTGAAAAATGACTATTTTAACTCGCCAAATTAATATTAAAACAATTTCAACGCGTTTCGAGCTGCCACGGTCAAACGACAACTCCGATTGCTACGAAAATTGAAACCCGATAATAACTAACTATTACAGATCCAATGGAACTAGTTTCGTCCAATTCTGAGACTGTTCAAAAATTGGCTATTTTTCAATCGATAATTAAATATTAAAATATTCAATTTTCACAAATAAATTTTAAATTCAGCTTTAAAAGTTCTATAACATCACTATAACTCCAATATGATAAAATAAAATTTTACAAATCATTTTTAATCATATTAAACCCGTTATTCAATTATCCAATAAATTTCAATTTTAAAATCTTATTAACTCCATTATAATCCCGATATAACTTACATTCACTTTGGAAACCAATTTGAATCATATTAAATCAAATTTCAATTATTCACTCTATTTTCATATATTAAATTTCAATATCAAATTCAGAATTTAATTATTCAAACATTTATAATATTAAATTTAAACAATTTGATTATTCTTAAATCACTATCTTTTGAAATATTCAAACGAACTTAAAAAATTTAACAAATTCAAATTATAGAACAACCATTTTCATTAAAATAGTTATTCAATTCCCGTTATTCGATTAATTCAATAGATTCCAAATATTAAATTTAAACAATTTAATTGTTCAATATTTGACGGATTTCAATATTGGATTTTTAAATAGAATTTTATTATCAGTCGATTTACTATATTACATCAAATGAACTTTACATTATTATTAAGCAACAGTTAGAGATAATGCACTCAACTAATATATGAACTTTCATTTCATTTTCAATTGGTTCACAAATTCAATTCGACTAACTAAATGAATAGGTAACTTAAATAATTATCGCCGTTAACTGTTAATTACTTATAAGTTTATTATTTACAAACAAGCGTCACAATTACCTATACAATACAAATTCATTCAATTACCTTTGACTACATATCATTTCGATTGATTTTGGGATTTTATTCAATTCATAAATAATTAACTTAGATAAAATCTTGTTGCAATTCATTCTAGTTATTATTTTTCCAAACGACTTGCAATTTTTTTTCTAACACTAAATCACGAAATCTTATTAAATTAGCTATTTTGATTATCGAAAATTTACGGGTCGTTACAATAACAATTTTATACTTTTCCTCCATCCATACCGAACGACATGGTCGAGTCCTTTGGCAGGTCATATCGAGCCGATCGGCATTCTAACCAATTCTACTCCTCCTCTGTTTTTCCCTCTAATCCGTTCTGCATACGGGAATCATGCCAAACCACAGCAGTGCATCTTCCACTAACTCCCTCCTTCGCATGCCTCTGACCTCTCCTTTTTTCCCACACTGCCTAACTTTAGAACGTATACTAATCACGATCTGATTCCCTCATCCGCGTGATACCTATTGGCCACGGTTCTACAGAGATTCACAAACTTGAATCTCGTGTAAAGTCTATTAGTTAAGGGGTAGCGCTCAAAGAGAGAGGTCGTTAACTAGTAAATGGCTCGAAAACTTGGGATATTCTGAAGTAAGGAGAGCGATTTTAATTAGTTTTGATTGATTTGGGAAAGGAGTGAGGTAACGTATGATGTTTGAGGAGGGAAGAGTGGTTAATTATTTGGAGTTTGTTAAAAAGCAAAGTTCGCGAATACAAGATAGCAGAGGTGAAAATGAAAAAGAGAAGAAGAAGTGAAGTGCCGACCTATATAGGGGGAAGAAAGGAAGTCGAAGGGACAATGACCGGTAGAACCGGTCAATGCGCATCCCTCGCACGGCATCAGCTAAATCGTTCGGCATTTATATGACGTTCGGCATCGGCATGCCGTTCGGCATACACTGACTCACTCGTCGTTCAAGAGAAAGTATCATCGAGGAAACAAAGCCAAGGCTCAAAGCAAAGCATGGAGGACTCATGATTCAAAGCGCGTCACGTTCGACAACATGATGCACTTTGGGAGGCAAGTTTTACCTGGAGGTTTGACCAGGAAAATAGGCATTCGGCATTTGCGCACCTATCGGCATCCAGGGACGTTCAACACAACATTGTTGTTCGGCGCAAATGGCCCGACCGGGCATTCAAGCTTGTTCGGCATCCAGGGACGTTTGACACAGCATTGTTGTTCGGCATAACTGGACCGTTCGACGTTCAAGATCGTTCTGCATCCGTGGATGCTCTGCATAGCATTATCGTTCGGCACAACTGGGTTTGTTCGACATTCCACACTGCTCGGCATCCAGACGTCGTTCGGCATTAAGAGTCGTTTGGCACAAGCAGAGTCGTTCGGCATTCAACCTCGTTCAGCATAAAGCCCATTCGGCATTCGGCCTCGTCTGGTGTTCCAACCTCATTCGACATGGAGGTATCGTTCGACATTCCAGAATCATTCGGCATTCATGCCTCATTCGGCATCTCCCCTCGATCGGCATCGAATCTCGTTCGGCCAACGCATTTCACACAATGTACTACCTCGTTCGGCTCAGAGGCATGGCTCGGTATGTGCCGTTCGGCATGCGCCGCTCGGCATTTATGGATCGACACACATGAGTTACTTGTTTTGGGCCGAGGTATCTTGCTACTAGGCCCGTCAGGGACGTTCAACCCATCTTCGTCTATAAATAGAGAGGAAGGGGCACAGTGAAAGGGATCTTTTTTCGAGAACACCGGGGAGACTCTGCCGCATTCAAGTCTCATTCAAGACTTATCTTCTTTGCTTAACAATTGTAATCAATTAGTTGGTGTACGGATTGTATCTGTAACCAGTTGATAAGCAAGGCAATGAAGATTAACCTAAAAGTGGATGTAGGCAATTACGTCGAACCAATATAAAATGTGTTCTTATTTTCTGCATTAAGTTTAGCATTTTGTTCGCTATTTACATTTACTTTCTTCATTAATCTCTCTACATAATCTCTCTTAAGGGTGTTAGTGACCAATTCTGGTGCTAACAGCTGCATCAAGTTAATAGATCAAATCAGAAGGTTACTCACCTTATTTTGAAATAACAGAGAGAGTTTCTTCCTGAATACTGTAAATTTCTTTAATCTGGAAGTACTTGAGTTTGATCTGGTAATTAAATTTGCTGTTGAGTTGATCTTCTGGCATTAGAGTTGAAACCGGACTAGTTTATATTGATTTGCAACCTTTAATTCTTTGGCTTGAATTTGATTTTTTTTTTTTTTTTTTTTTCCTTTGGTTCGACATTCTAGTTTTACTTTCCTTATATCAGTTTGGAAAAAAATTGAAGAAAAATGGCCTGGCTATATTTTTTTTTACAATTTCAAATGGGAAAAAAAAGTTTTTCACTTGTTATCATAAGTTTACAAGTGTTTATTTCCTATATTCATGGTTTTACAAATGTCATTTGTTAAATTAATTGTGTTTAAGTCCTTGTTTAAATTAATTTTATGACTTTGTTTTAAACCATTACTTAAATTTTATTAATACTTTCTTACGTTAAGATACTTATGTATTATATGTATTTAGCTTGCATTTGTTTTCATACATTTATGCATTATGTTTACAAATGTATATATGGATATAAACTATGTTTTATTCCAAGTATAAAAAGAAAAGTATTTTAAATCTTTTATTAGATCTCACACATATATTTACAAATCAGTTTTTAAGCATGTGAATGTTTTCTTATTAATTTCCAAAAGAAATGTATATTTTTAAAACTTTTAATATTTCTTGTTTTAATATCATATTACATTTACAATTCTAGTTATATGTATATATATATTATTTTATTCAAAATACAACTTTTAAATCCAGTTAATCTCTTTTTAATTTTTTTTTTGAGTTTTCAAATCCATCCAGCTATCTCTTATTATCAGAATTTTATCTGTTTAACTGAATAAAACCATTTAATTATTCAATTATCAGATACCAGAAATTTGGGTTATCACATTCCTCCCCCCTTTGAATCTTTTCGTCCTCGAAAAGAAATGAAGCCAGAATTATTAAAATGCTTAATATCAGAAAAACTAATCTTTGATCTTTATTAAAACACTTTAAAATCAGCTTATTTCAATTAAATTCAATTAATTTCATCTCTACGCGTTTCGAGCCCGCACGATCAAATGGCAAGTCCAATTGCTATAAAACTTGAAACCTACCACAATCCACCGTTATGGATCCGATGAAACTGGTTTTGTCGAAATCCAAGTTTGTGGCTAAAATTGCTATTTTCATATTAATTAAATAAATTAATATAAAATTAATTAATCACTTTTTAATTCAATATTTGTAAACTAACCAATTTTCATCCTTTTTGATTACTTGACATTTACAATAATTTAAAACAAGTTTACATAAAATTTCAATGTTGGTTATTACACTAATTACAGTGTTCAATTTCAACTGTAATTAAATCCAATTACTTATAATTTAATTCCAATAAATTGGTCTAATTTGGTTTCAATCTTTTTATTCAATCAATTATTACTTTATAGACATAGTTAGCAATTGTTTACATATTATTACACAAATATTCTACAGTTATCATCTTTTACCTTATTAGTTGCAGTATTCCAATAATATTAAACCTTTGTTGACTTTGACATTAACAAAAAATTAAAATCTCACAACTTTATTTTCTTGGTTTCAATTTTATTATTAAATCAATTTATTACCTTATGAGTGTAATTGACATTTCCGGATATTTTATTACATTCCCAATCTGCAGTTATTGTATTAACTCACATTAACGTAACATTTATTTGTTATCGATTAATTAAATTGGTAACAAATAAAAATTGTCACCTTTCCTACATTTAACCACATTTTTACGCTTATTATTTACAAACAAATGTTATAATGACTTACATAACACTAAGGTTATCCAATTACCTTTTATTACTCATTATTTCATTAACTAATACAACCTTTAATTTACCAACTACTCTTTTAATCCAATTATCAATTAATACACACGTTATTACAATTAATTTACAATCTATACCCAATTATAACTTTTTAATCATTTTAGTTAATTGGAATTACATTCAAAGCCATTATCAATTACCTTAAGTTAATAAAATTTCATTTCATTCCAGTTATATTCTTATTATTAAATCACAAATTTTTATCTCTCCCAACATTAAGTCACAAAACTCTAACAAATTAATAAAATTTTAATTATTGAAAATTATGGGTCGCTACAGGTAGAGCTTCTAAGGGAAGGGAAGAAGGATATTTATTGGAGAAAAGAGAAATAATAGGGACATCGATTCCTATTCAAATGAAAGAATAAGATTGAAAGAGAAAGCTAATAGGCAGCACCTTGAAAAGTTAAATTATACTAAAGTGTAATTTGCTTCTTTAACATTGGGGGAGGGGGGAGGGTGGGTGGGGGGGATGTTACTACAAACATACATACTAAGCTTCTACAAGAGAACGTGTCGAGTATAACAACGACAAGGGGTGTCAAGTCATAAGAAAGCCAAGTCATCGAGCACCCAACATTTAACAAAGGATATTAAGCTTTAAGCAATAATACGAAGATGTTGAACTTCTACAATAAATCGAGCGTTGAATACTCAAATAGTAACCGAACCACTAAGAATATCAAACTTCAAGCGGATGGTAAGTATAGGGGATATTGAACTTGAACACAAAGAGGAAGCGGTGTCGAGCCTTAATAACCATAATGGCTGTAGAGCATAAAAAGTAAGAAAGGTATTGACCCTCAACAACCATAGGGGTTTTCAAGCATATAAAGTATGAAAGATATCAAGCCTTAATAACCATATTGGTTGTCGAATATATAACAAGTGGTAAGTTTTTATAGATATCAAGCTTCAACAATACAGGAGCTATGAACCTGAAGATAGCAGAATTAATAAATGCAAAGGAAAAGATATCGAATCTCTACAACACAAAGTATTGTAGAACATGTAATAAAGAGAGACTGTTACACTACTAAAAGATATTAAGCATCCAATTACATACTGGGGATGATGTGCTTTTACAGGGATGATGAATTTTGAAGGAATGAAAAACTTTGACACTAATAAGGGTTTCCGAGCTTCTACAAGCAAGAGATACCGCAACTCAAAAAACGAAAGGATGTCGAAAATCTACAAATGAGATAGTGTTGCCAAACTTAAACAAGCAAGTAATGTCGAATATCAATAATTGGATGCTGAAATTACATCAAGTTAGCATATCATAACCCTTGGATCCCAAGCCATGACACGTATCAACCATCTTACATGGTTGCACCCTATAAAAATAGTCCCCATCGACAGCCAATAAGGGGCGATTAATTCTCCTCATTTCTTACTTCTTGTATACCCTAAATTGAGTTAGGACTTTTAAACCAGTTGTACTCTTGTGACATTTTTCAAATCAGGACTTAACATTCAATTTTGCATAGCATACTTCTTTTGTACTTGCCTAATTAGGTATTTATGACAATGAACGTGCATATGACTTAATTTCGGACTTGGACTTGGACAAATGACATAAATATGATTTACCTTTGGACTTGAGCATTTGTATATGGCCATTTGAGCCCTTATTTGAATCAGCCTTGCCTTGCGTATTTGGTTAGCGAATAAATTTTCTAACAAGTATATTTAAAAGAAAATGCATAATGGTGGGTTTTATGATACTAATTACAATTGTTTTAATCATGAGTATTTATCGCAGCATAATAAACACATCATTTTAAATATTTCTAGCCAAGACATATCGAGATGGGATATGATGCATCCGTTAAGACTAGCATACGTAATTGTAATAACCTAGAATTTCAGACACTTTGTATTTAAATATCTAAATTATTTAAAGTTTTGAATGTTGGATTAAATGATATTAAATTGATTTTGTAACCTTGTTGATCCCTTTAAATCATTAGTAATGATGGTAAACTTGTTTTAGAAAAATGTTTACAAAAATATATACTTTGAAGAAAATCTATCATGTGATCGAAAATTGGTTTATCCATAAATTGCTTTTTATTTAATATAAGTTGTTCAAACTCATGTGCACTTGTCTAATGATCAAATGAACACATTAAGAATTAATCAAAACACTCTGATTCATAAATAAATTGGAATGTTCCAGAAGTTTCTATTGGACAAGTGATACTAACATGTTAAGGGTATTTAAGTATTTTTAACAAAACGAAGTGATGTAAAGGAAAAGTAATGGGAGATAAAGCTTCCATGGCATGGTTTAGGGGCGGTGGGGTGATAACAAACTTAGGAAACACCATTTTGAGCCAATAAAAGGAGGGAAATACCCTTATTAAATAATCACAAACTTACAAAGCAAAACCAAGCTTCCTTAATGTCTTCTTCTTCTCTTGTATTCTAAAGATTTTCTTTTGCAAAAAAATTCCAATTTCACTCAAACTTTATCATAGGCCATAGTACAATACTATAACACTTTCTAGCATTTTAGATTTTAAAGTTTTGAATCCAACCTCTCTCCTCAAGTGATGGCTGTGAGCAAACATGATGGTTGGAGGAGCAAAAAGCAAGTGCAAATGAAAGAAGGAGGGTTGAAGTTGGTTGCAAGGTGATTATACTAATTGTTCTTAAGTTTGATTATGTTTGAGAATGTGTTTAGCTTGGATCTATGTGAGTTATCTCACTATTTTTTTTGTATGTATTGTGTATATATGTTGTGTGAATGAAATATAAGGTTAAAGTGACATTAACACACTAAAGTTATAAACTTTCGACCCCTCTAGCTTTTGAAAGAAAATGACAATTGTATATTGTATAACATCACTTATGTTACCATTTTAAACATGTAAAGTGGTCTTGACTTGACTTTAAAATGGTTGTTTGATTTGTATGTTGAATTGAAGAATGTTTGAGAGTGTTTGAAGTGAAAATAGTCACTATAAGTGCACTCCGATATCCTTTAACTTTAACTTGTGTAAATTGGATATTCATGATATTGACTTAGGATAATTTTATATGTTGTTATATACATATTTTTTTTATATTGGATAGCAAAGAAATGGTTTATAAAGTTATATAAGTTGTGAACAAAAGTTGATAGTTAGAGCAAAAAGGAGGTTATAAATACTCTTTATAAATGCAACCTGTTTTCAGGAATACTTGCAAATAAATTGAAAAATATTCTTTGGGATATCTTTCAATGGTTTTAAAGTACCCTAAGTGCCGTAATTAGTATAAAAAATTTAAGTTTAAATTATTTGTTAGTGGTTAAAACTACTCATAAAGATTGTGCTTTTCAATATTGTTTTTAACAGGAACTTTTAACAACATTTATAAATGCTGTAGTAATTGCTTATGGTTTTAAGTGTTTAAAAATGATATTTAAATTTGGTATTTTTTAGTCACTTTAGATATGTTTTATAACCTATTTTGAAGTATTTTAAAGTAGGTTTGAAATTTAAATATATTTTTAAAATTTATATACGAATTTTGGAGGTAAAGAGGTTTTATAATATAAAATTTATTTTTCATCAAATTATAAATTATTTATTTTCAAGTAATATTTTACATAGATATTTAAAACCAATTTACACATACTTTTAAAATATATATAATTTTTGAAAAGGGTATTTGACTAGGCTTAACACTAAAAGACGATGAGGCAGACTTCTATATTCGTGCTAGTTAAGATTGATGTCGAGTAGGGATGTGAGCAATAGAGGTCTAAACTATCGGTTTCCCTCTTGATCGAGGAATAATAAACTTGACATGTCATAAATGTATTATTCTTGTTTTTTTTACTTATTTGATTGAAAAATAATTAACTTTACTTAATGTTAAAAGCCAAAGAAGTAGGCATACCTATTTGTGAGAGTCAAGATTGATGTCGAGTAGGGACATGAGCAATAGATCTCTAACTTATCGGTTTCCCTCTTGGTCGAGGAGTAGTTAAGTCAGGAATGTTGGACATAAGTTAATCATATTATTTTCTTACTCATTTACGAAAGTCATAAATACTATATTTAACTTTAAAAGCCGACGAAGTAAATTTATCCACTTGTGAGATTGAAGTGTCTAGGCAAGTCTTTGATGCAACCAGTGCTCTAATTTACCTTGCTTCACTCATGGATGAGGGATAATTAAGTTATAATTTCGAAAACGAGTCAAGTATATGAATCATGACTTCTATAAGCAATCATTTTCATTGTTGTTAGTAGATTAGCCCCCGAATTTAACCAAATATTATCTTAGATCTTAAAAAAGAATGTTTTTAAAGATATGCATAAGCGAAATGGATTTGGGTTTGTAGTGACAATGTTTAAGTAAGATTAGTCATAAACCTTTTGAATGGATTTAGGAAAGTACTTAGATTCTTAAAACAGATATTTTGAAGGAAATTATAAGTATGAAATCTTTTGGAAAAAGATAAAAAAAGCAAAGGTTTAATGTTAGAAATCTTGTTAATGATTTGTGGATATATCATACTGTTTGACATTTTGAACTATTTAAAAGAGTACAAATGAATAGTATAAATTAATGAACGTTGTTTTATTAGTTTACCGATAAAAGAGGTTTCAATTAATAAAAGATTAATTAAACAAAAAGTAGATTAGAAGTCATTTATGTGACATAATCATGCTTTTTTTTACTTGATCGTGCTTTGTATGTTATGGAAAACATTTAGTTGTATACCTAGCACAAAAAGCCAATGAAGTAGACTAGTCAATCTATGGGAGTTTATGTTGATGTTTGAGTAGGGATATGATAAATAGAGCTCTAACCTACCAACTTCACTCTTGATTGAGGGACAGTGTGAGATGAAAATATCGAAAACGTGAAAAGTATAAGAGATTTTCTTTGCATATGCGATCGTCCTCATTGTTATTGAATGACCAAGTTTGTAGATTCAGTCTTTAAGAGATCGAGATGGGTAAGTGTTTTACTTATCGAAAACCACTTCAAGATTGAGATACATGTTCTATTTCTTGAAAGTGGATCAGTTCGAGTTGCCAGAATCCATGTATGGTTTCAAGATCTGTTTGAGATGTGGAAATCCAATTGGGGACTCATGTTCTATTTGAGTGATGAAGACTCCAGGGAAAGATGTCGAACATAACCTCGATGTTGGAAATGGCTAAATATAGAGTAGGCCCCATAAATTGGGGTTTAGCAGACCCGTGTTAGGGTGTTATCAACTCTACAGCTATAGAAGCCCCACCTCCTTACTTCCTTCTTTACTTCATTTATTTTCATCTTCTTATTTCTTTTCTTTCTATTTTCGTCTATTCTTTCATGGAGTTTAAGTTAATATAATTTAAAGTTTGCATCTATTTTCACTTTTTCCTTAAACAGAAATGCAAAACCCACTTCCATTCTTCTCTACATCACTCCCTCCTCAAAACAGGACCCAAAGCTCCTATTTTTAGCCAAGGCCGACCCTCTTGCACCATGGTTAAACCATATTGACCTCGTTTAGGCCATAAAAGTCAAGTTTTTTGGGGCACAAGCTAAATTCATTTGTGGTTTGTGGAGTTGTGGTAGTTTGGTTATATTTCATATTGATTTAGGTGAGCATAGCTCATTTTAAAATTTTAAACTTTATTATTTGTACAATAATCTTTGTTATTTGATTATGTTTAATAAGTGTATCGAATTATTACCGTTTGGTCTGGTTTTTGCTTGACAGTGGACAACAAATACGATATTTGCAAGAACTTGAAATGAAGTCAGAGTGTTTGAATAGGTCAATACGATACACCTCGAAGTGCATAAGTTATAAAGTGAATTTTTTACCTTGCCTTATGAATGTCCATTACATTTATGTATGTGTGTGTATGAGTATACATAACTTATGTTTATGAAATGAATGGATGAATGTATATAAATGTATCTTGTTTCTAAGGAAGTGTCGTTATAATGACTATCGCTATACCGACACTTTGAAATATCATTTCTTCTGAAATCTTTTGTGAGTTGATCTCATTGTTGAGTTTTTACGAAACAAATATTTAGTCACATTTTTGCACTTTTAGTGCAAAAGTGCAATGCTTGGAAAAGTTAATACCCCTAAGACAAATGTCTTCGAAAGTTAGAAATGGATTTTTCTTTTTCGATTTCGTAAAAAATGAAATTTATAAAGAATTTTTAAATGTAATTATTTGATTTTAAAATCATCTAAGTTTGGTGAATGCATATTAGATCGATAACATGTTGTTGTAAAAATAAAATAGAGTATATATAATTTAAAAAAAATTGGAAAAAATTTACATTTAAAAGAGACCGATTTGAAGAAATTTTCTATACTATTTGGTAACGCTTTTTGCAATATTTTTTTAATTTATAAAAATGATTCTGACATTTTTCTCTTCCTGAGATTTAGTATGGATATTTTTGACTTATTTCCAAGGATTTTAATTGTATTTTCAAATGTTTGAGATGCAAAAAACCAAGCACAATTTCGATTTGAAAGTTCAATTCGGTAATGGAAAGGATTTAATTTCCACAAATGATATCGCTTAAATGCAAAAGATTAGTTCATATTCTGAAAACTAAACGTCAAGTTATGGAAGCTCGTTTCTATCTCTAAGGTTCAAAATGTCATTAAGACAAGTCTCAAAGGTAGTAGTATCTTAACTGGCCCAACTTCATTTTCAATTGAGGGATAGTACAAGTTTGAAATCGATGAGTGGTGGTAAGAGTATGAGATTTAATTTCCATGTACGATCATTTTTATAATCCTCGGCAGTGAATTTCTTGACTGTAACACCCCTAATTTTTGGTAACATTATTCAGGAGACTTAATTAGATGAATTAAGTAGAATAATGTAAATGTTAAGTAATAAAGGGGTTGAGATTTGAAAATCTAATTAAGGACGTGCTTAAATAATTGAATGGGCTTAAGAATGTGTTATAAGCTAATTCATATAAGGGTATATTAGGTATTTTCCGCACATAACCCTGAACCCTTTTATATTCTTCACCCCACCATTTTATTTCCCATTCATGTCATTTTGAAAATAATAAAATAAATGTAAGAAGGGGAGCTGACCATTAACAAGAGGAATTCAATTAAAAGCTAGAGATTCAAGATTAAGGGAAATCAGTCTCAATCCAATCTCCTCATCCAAATCAAGGTGAATAATAATTCCATCGCTATTTAATTTTGCAATCATATGTTTTCATATTTAAGGGTAAATTCATTTTTATGGTGAATTGGATGACGATATGCTTGAATATTAATTCGTTTAATTTAAATAAGATTATTTAAATGGAAATATATACGGTTTTAGGGAGAAACCAATTTACATTGATGTCTAAATGCCATGGAAATTTTTTATGTTTTGCAAAATATGAATTTGGAGTTGGGTTTCAATTTTGATAATTTTCCAAGCTATGGAAAGATTATTATGAATTTTCAAAGAAAAACGTGGTTATTTGGGTTTGTAGATTTAGTTCGGAAAATATATTGAGGATTTCGGCCTTAAAATTTTGATGCAAAAGACTGCAAATCCGTACCCCTTTGAGCTGACAAAAACAATCGCACTTCAGCCCAAAATGGTACTGTTAACGCTAAAATGTGAACGCTAACACCCCGGCGTGTGAAGTGTAGTTGTGAAAGCACCACCCGATAGATCGGGAAAGAATTACAAGCAAGTAATAACGGAAAAGCAGTAAACAACAACAATTTTATAGTGGTTCGGCTTAAGGGTATAGCCTACGTCCACTCTAAGTACTTTTATTAATAATCCCGTTACAAGCTGATACAATTCTTCTCAAGTACAATATGCTTCAAGTTACAAGTGATTTGGAACAAGTCTTAAGCTTCAATGTCGATTAAAGTCCTTAAATTCATGTTGAAGATGTGTGGTTTCTTCGTGAATTTCTTTGATGTATTCCTCTAATCTTGAAAGCTCTAAGTGTTGATGAAGTTCTCAATGCAGCAAGGTAACGGTGTATGAAGAGAATGTGCCCAAAGTCCCTTGAATGTTGGAGATGGTTGTCTATTTATAGAAAGTTCCGGTCTGGAATTATTGCCAAGTCCTAAGTCGTGGCCGACTTACGTTAAGTCGTAGCCGACTTAATATGAGTCGTGGCCGGTCCATCTGGCCCCTTCATGGCTTCACAAGAGTTCACTTGCACAAGTCCTAGGTCGCCTCCGAGTCAACACCACCCCTTCTTAGTAATATGGCCTCGGGTTTGCATTTAATAGCTTTAAGTCGTTCACGACTCAAATTAGGTCGTGAGTCGTGACCGAGATGACTGGGAGCTAAATCGTGCACGAGTTAAGAGGCTGCTGTGCTGAGTAGCTGCATTGAACTCATCTTCCTTTTCTTGAGTCGTGAACGAGCTAACATTGGTCCTAAATCGGTTGTGACTTGGGTCGGCAACGATTCTAGGTCGCCAGCTTGGTAAAACATTAGATCGGTAACTCGGTCGAGTCACTGAGTCGGCATCTCTTTTAGGCCTTAGGTCGGCCTTCCTATTAAGTCGGCATCCTCTGAGTCTTAAGCCAGTACCCACGTTAGGTCGTCCACTGTTTTAGCCTTAACTCGGTATTTCTTAAGTCGGTATGCCTCTCAAACCTACTAAGTCGGTAACCCTCTGAGCCTTAAGTCGGCCTCCCTGATAAGGCAGTTAGGTCGGTATCTATGTTGAGTGTTAGGCCGGCATACCCCTTAGGCCTTAGGTCGGCACCCCTGTTAAGCCTTAAGTCGGCATGCTTCTAACTGTTAGGTCGGAACCTCTTGATGCACTAGATCGGTAAGTCATGGTCGAGGCGGAGTTAACATTTGCCCCTCGAAGTATACGCCTACTGGTTAGGTCGTGTGCTTCGATAGTCCTTAACCCGTCCCCTTTTAGGTCGGTAGGTCGTACGCGAGCTAATAGTTAAGTCGCATGCGCCGCTCCAGATCCCTTCATTGCAAGATATAAATCGCAACCTCTTCTTCTCTCTCATTACTTGCTCTCTCGATCCCGCCATTAAAAAATTTCTCCAAGCTTAAAAAAAAGGCGATTTTGCTCCATCAACCACCGATAATTATTACGTAAGTGAATTTTCCTCAATCATAGGTTATTGTTGGTCCACGAACTCCATTATTCACACCTAAACCACCACCTCGCATAATGCTTCATCATGAATTCCATTCCACCCATGGCCGATGGAGTTTATGTTGTTTGGTTCGATTTTAACTGACCGATGATGAAGATGATTCAAGCTAGTTGAATTTGATTCGTGCTAGGGTTGTAAGGTGTTGATCTCGCGGCAGTTTCGAACTACTTGGTGGGACGATCCGATATCTTGAATGAAACGAAGATTGTGGTTGATGGAATAGTTATTGGGTTATCGGGTCGATGGTCGTGGGATGTTGATTCGGGAACGAGTCAGTGAAATTGGATGAACTAGTCTTCGGCCGACCTAGCCCTTAAGTGAAGTGGTCTAAACTCTAAGTCGCGGCCGAGTTGAACCTTGGGGGAAATCTGCCGATTTAACCTTCTACTGATTTAACCTTGAACCGCGGCCGAATTAACCCCTAAGTCGTGGCCGAGTTAATCCCTTAAACCGTGACCGAGTTGGCTCTTAAACCGCTGCCGAGTTAACACTTAAGCTTTGGGCATGCTGACTTTTTGAGAGCATAGATCCACTTTGAGTTTCTGACTTGAACTGTCAAACTAAGTTGCCTAAATTTTGAACTGCCCCAACTTTTAAATTTTCTTGAATCTCATTGTATTATTTCACAGATCGCATTAACTTATAAGCTGCTAACCTGCTGAAAATAACAAACAAAGAAAACCGAGGCGAAAATACTGCCATTGACTGCCCACGTCAGATGACAGATTAGTTAAAACAAGACAGGCAACTTAATTATATTGCATGAAATGTTTGTGAATCAATCAATTAGAGTTAAACATTAATGCAAAGTATCAATAATCTGAACTGATTTATCTGCATCAACATCTTACTTGCATATTTAGGCTTAAAACAATAGTCCCCGAATTTCATAACTAACAAATGCTTGCTAGTTTTCATTCCAGTTATATTTGTTTGCTGCTTGATTGATTTTACACAACACTTCACACACTTTAGGAAACGTGCACCTTCATGTTTGAATACCCAGTTGTTTATGTAGAATGACTTCCCACCGAGAAGAAGAAGTGGTGACTCAAGAGGAAGAAACTTTCCCGATAGCTGTTCCCATAGAGAATCCTCCGGAGAGAACCTCGACTATTCTATCTTTGAGAGCGTTTATTCAGCTGCGCACTCAATTTGGCTTTGCCGAAAGTGATGTCCAACTCCCTGGGCCAAGTGATACTGCTGACAATCCTCCCTATGGTTTTGTTGTAGTCAACCGCCAAATGTGCTTAAGTGGGGCGATTCCTCCTTTTAACGACTTCCTTCGAATTCTTCTCCTTCGGTTGACGATTTCTCCGTTCCAACTTCATCCTAATGGCTATGCCATCTTGAAGGGGTTGTGTGTTTTGTTCAGAAGAACTCTCGATCGCCTACCGAGTTTTGAAGAAATCCGTTATCTGTGCTCGTTTGCAAAGAGTAAAGATCATCCTTCCCTTATTATTGTGAGAAGTGCTAGAAACCGCAAGCTCATCTCCGATCTTACTGAAAGCGTTCATGGATTTTTGAACCAGTTTTTCTTTGCCCGCTGTCCCCCAGGGTTTTACGCCATCTGGAGAGTAGGAAGTAAGATTAGTGTTTTATTTCTTCCGTTTTGAAACCTTTTCGAGATCCGAACTTTCAGTTGCTAATTTCATTCTTTGTTCCTTTCAGCACTTCCTCTCCCTTCTAGAGATCCAATTCATAAGCAAGTTTTTGAGAGGTTGAGTGCCGTGGCCGCAGAAGAGAGGAGCATAAAATTTCTATTGAGGGATGAATTTTTACATCAACATGGCCTTCTACACGCTTCTCGCTCTATGCATGCTCATGAAGTTCCAACGGAAGTCCCTGATTCTCCGATAAAGACTCCTGAGTCTTCGCTAGTGAAGTGCTCCACTTCTGTTGATGTTGCGGGGCCATCTGATAAACTTGCCCCGGTTATCGAAGAAGAAGAGCCTCTGGGATCTTCCCATCATTCACAAGATTCTGGTGAAAAGGCTAAGAAATCCAGTCCTGTCAAGCAAAGCGGGGACGATACCTTCGAAGGATTGAGCGACCTCTTCGCTACTTCACAAGAGATCTTCAAAGATGACCCTACTACTGCCGGGATTTCTTCTTCAGTAGTTGAAGCTACTTCTATTTTGCAACAGTTGCCGTCGACTCAAGAGTTGACGTTAACTATTACACCCACAACCACTCCCCAAATAAAGAGTGGTTCGTAGATTGATGCGCGTAGTTTGCACATCACACACACTTAGAATTCCTGGCACTTTTATGCTCTCTATTTTTCTGAACTTTGTATACTGCTAAAGCTTGTCTTTTTATTTCAGATCCTCCGATGGGACGTAGTGGATCTTACTACGATGATTTCCAGCGCTTCGGGGGGCGCGGCCAATATGATTATAGGCGTTACTTTTCCTCCTACAGAGAATCTGATGAAGAAAGGGCTGCCCGAAAGGCTCATGAAAGGAGGACTGAAGAAGAACGTCGTGAAAGAAGGGAGAGAGAAGAGCGCCATGATTCTTGGCAAAAAGGCGATGACTCCCACAAGAGAAAATCTCATGACGATCGAGGAAAAGGTCACATGGGTGAAGACTTAAGCAAACGAGCCCGTCACAGTGAAAAGCAGGCCTCTACTACTCCTGAGAAAGTTACTACTCCTGCCTCGCTCGACATTCCTTCTGACTCTCCTGCTCTTGGGAAATCAGACATTCAAACGATAATTAGCAGGCCCAAATTTCAAGTTGGACCGGGTCCTGCCACTCTGCAGAGCCGGTTTCCTCAATGGTGCCTTAAGGGAGTGAGGTTCGACCTAGACTTGGTCCCCATTGACAAGTCTGCCATGTTGCGCAATCTTGATGCCGTCAAGCTCGATATTGAGAGGATGTCGAACTGGCAAAAACTTGTTGACGAGCTTCAAAGGGTTAACCATGCCAACATAGAGGCCATGCTTACTATGGAAAACGATAAGGCCGAATGGCAAAAGGTCGTTGAGCAACACGACACCGAAATGAGGAGCATTGCTTCTTACAATGGGGAGCTTGAAGCAAAAGTCGAGGAATTGAAACATGAGCTTGCTGCTTCCTCTGCTTCCTATTCTCAAAAAGAAGAAGTGCTCCTGAAACAAGTGAGAGACGCTCACGCTAGCCAAAGGAATGCCGAAGACAGGCTCGAAGTACAAAAAAGAATCAGTGAAGGCTATGCTACTGATATTGCTGAGCTCCGAAAGAAAAACAACTCCCAGGAGGCGGAGATACAAATGCTTAAGCTTCAGCTTGCCAAAACTGAAAGGGAGCGTGATGAGGCTGTCGCCGGCAGAATCGCAGCTGAAGAATCTCATGAGGTGACCAAAAACGGCATCAGCTCAACATTATTCGACTTCTACTTGCACAGCGTCTTGGGGCGTGGAAGCCTCGCTTTTCTAGGTCCCAAGTATGAAATCACTTTAGCTGAGGTGTGGGAGGCCGCCCTTAATATGCTTGGTGCTGAAGGTGCTGGTTATGACGAATCAGCCCTGGAAAGGCATTACTTTGATGTTGACGCTCGCGCTGCCCTTGCCAAAGGAAAGGAACAACTTGCCAAATTAAGAACTGAAGTGACGGAAGGGGACCGGCTGGGAAAAACCACTTCAACTACTCTAGTCCAGCCACCTTCTTCGTCTGAAATCAACATTATTGGTTCCAGTTCCCATTTTGCACCTCCTACCAAAGTTACCACTGAGATTACAAGCGTACAGGGTGGAGATGAGGGTGATGAGAGTGCTGACGTGCAAGCCTATGAAGTCGATATCAGGAAACCAGCTTCTCCAGGTAACTTCACTGTTAATCTCGCTACTGTAAATCTCACTCAAGTAGACTGCTCACTTGTTTCTCATGGATTCAATGAGCTTCTTCATTATTTTCTGAATCTTGATGAGCCTCCATCTCCTCTCTTTACTGACTTTAACCTCTTTTCTTCTGTAGAGAAAATACCTTCTCCGGTTATCCCTCCTCCGTCTCTTCAAGTGATTCCTCCTTCTGCTTCACAGCCCGGATCACAAGAGGAGCAAATAGAGGCTCTTCATGGCTTAGATGATCCCATTGCTTCACAAGAGCAGAAGGACGAGGGACTTGAGGGAGGTGAAATATCCCCGGAGCGGACTCCCTCTGATGAGATAACTTTGTCCAAACTCATTACTCCAGGGAGCGAGTCTTCCTCAAAGAGGAGAAGGAAGCAAGGAACATCAAGGAGGAGAGGGAAGAAAATTGTTGCTACCGAGGAGGAACCAGAAGTTGGGCCAGCTGCACCTCCCTCTCCTTCTTCCCTTATGCCCACAGACCGACCTGAAAAGCTAACTATTCGGCCGGGTAAAGGGTCTAAAGGTAGCAAAAGGAAGTGAAGATTTTAGCTTGTTGTCTTTTGTATGTACTGGTCGAGAACTGTGCGAGTACCGGCCCCCGCTTTTCTTTATTTTGAAACCTGTACCTGCATTATAGTTGAATAAAATGATTCTTTGTTTGTACAGACTTTTGTTTGAATTTGAGAATGCATTTATTATTCATTTTGCACAAGTTTACTTATGATATTGCAACGGGCTTGTGGTATGTTGCTTGAGTATTATCTTACCGTCGTAGCTATACCGTTTCGTATGTAACTATACCATGTTGCCCCCATACTATAAGCTTGTTGCAATATTTTATATTTCGTGGGGACTTGCACTCTTATTTGCTGAAGTGTAATTATTTTATTCTTGAAGAAATTTTTTGTAGAGTACAATTCCCTTGGTATAAATTTTTACGCTTTGTCCTTTGAAGAAATCACTTTTGCTTATGTACATATTTTACCAAGTGAATTCCTTTTTGTGGTAAAGCGGACCTCTTGAAGGGTACTTTAACTCTTTTTTTTTTTTTTTTTTTTTTTTTGAGGAAGATCATTCTCCAGAATAGGTAGATTTCTCTTCCTTTGGAAGTTAAAGTATGTTTTTGATGAGGATTTTTTTTTATATAGAAAGTTGTACCTCCGGGGAGGGATTTTTTCACGTTTCAACACTTGGAAGTTTTACTTCGATCTCGGTGAAACGTGTACCTCCAAAGAGTTGTGCCTTTAAGGAAAGCCTTTTCACGTTTCAACACTTGGAAGTTTTATTTCAATCTCGGTGAAACGTGGGCTTCCGAAGAGGTCTTTCTTCTTGCTTGCATTTCAACTCTGGTGAAGTGAAATTCCGAAGAGCGGCTGTTACACTTCAACTCTTGGTGAAATGTGCCTCCGAAGAGGTCTTTATTTTGTTTGCATTTCAACTCTGGTGAAGTGAAATTCCGAAGAGCGGCTGTTACACTTCAACTCCTGGTGAAATGTGCCTCCGAAGAGGTCTTTATTTTGTTTGCATTTCAACTCTGGTGAAGTGAAATTCCGAAGAGCGGCTGTTACACTTCAACTCCTGGTGAAATGTGCCTCCGAAGAGGTCTTTATTTTGTTTGCATTTCAACTCTGGTGAAGTGAAATTCCGAAGAGCGGCTGTTACACTTCAACTCCTGGTGAAATGTGCCCCAGAAGAGGTCTTTATTTTGTTTGCATTTCAACTCTGGTGAAGTGAAATTCCGAAGAGCGGCTGTTACACTTCAACTCCTGGTGAAATGTGCCTCCGAAGAGGTCTTTATTTTGTTTGCATTTCAACTCTGGTGAAGTGAAATTCCGAAGAGCGGCTGTTACACTTCAACTCCTGGTGAAATGTGCCCCAGAGAGGGTTTGCATTGCCTGGAAGTTACTCTCTCATGGTTGGTGGGTCATGACTCCTCCAATCTTTTTTGTTGAGTAGAGAACTTTCTTTTTTGTGGCATATGTCCCACTAGAGGTCTTTGTCCTCCGAAGAGTTGTGCCTCCGAAGAGGAGCATTTTGCCTCTGAAGAGGGCTTTGGTCTCTGAGGAGAAGCATTTGGTCTCCGTAGAGAAGCTTTTTGCCTCCGAAGAGGGCTTCGGTCTCTGAGGAGAAGCATTCGGTCTCCGTAGAGAAGCATCTCGCCTCCGAAGAGGGCTTTGGTCTCTGAGGAGAAGCATCCGATCCCCGTAGAGAAGCATTTCGCCTCCGAAGAGGGCTTTGGTCTCTGAGGAGAAGCATTTGGTCTCCGTAGAGAAGCATTTCGCCTCCGAAGAGGGCTTTGGTCTCTGAGGAGAAGCGTTTGGTCTCCGTAGAGAAGCTTTTTGCCTCCGAAGAAGGCTTCGGTCTCTGAGGAGAAGCATTCGGTCTCCGTAGAGAAGCATTTCGCCTCCGAAGAGGGCTTTGGTCTCTGAGGAGAAGCATTGGGTCTCCGTAGAGAAGCTTTTTGCCTCCGAAGAGGGCTTCGGTCTCTGAGGAGAAGCATTCGGTCTCCGTAGAGAAGCATTTCGCCTCCGAAGAGGGCGTTGGTCTCTGAGGAGAAGCATCCGATCCCCGTAGAGAAGCATTTCGCCTCCGAAGAGGGCTTTGGTCTCTGAGGAGAAGCATTTGGTCTCCGTAGAGAAGCATTTCGCCTCCGAAGAGGGCTTTGGTCTCTGAGGAGAAGCATTTGGTCTCTGTAGAGAAGCTTTTTGCCTCCGAAGAGGGCTTCGGTCTCTAAGGAGAAGCATTCGGTCTCCGTAGAGAAGCATTTCGCCTCCGAAGAGGGCTTTGGTCTCTGAGGAGAAGCATTTGGTCTCCGTAGAGAAGCTTTTTGCCTCCGAAGAGGGCTTCGGTCTCTGAGGAGAAGCATTCGGTCTCCGTAGAGAAGCATTTCGCCTCCAAAGAGGGCTTTGGTCTCTGAGGAGAAGCATTTGGTCTCCGTAGAGAAGCTTTTTGCCTCCGAAGAGGGCTTTGGTCTCTGAGGAGAAGCATTCGGTCTCCGTAGAGAAGCATTTTGCCTCCGAAGAGGGTTTTTCACATTTCATCTCACGGGAGTATGTTGACCGGTTGTGGTGAAATGCATGCCCCTAAGTAGGGTTATTGTCAGGAAGTTTGGAGTTTCCTTTTCTCGGTTGGATGGATTCTCGGGAGTGTGTCGACCGATAACTCCATGATTTTGTAACGAGAAAGACGCCTTTTTTCGGTGAAGCCCGCTTGAGGTCTTTATCCTCTGAGGAGTTATGCCTTCAAAGAGGGCTTGTGCTTCTGAAATATTCTTTTTGCTGGCTGACGCTTACTCTCGCATGTCTCTTTGTCGTTGATTCATGTTGACAATCCCCATTGCTTCGCAAGTGTCACCACTTTCAGCTGCCAAGCCTCTCCCTTACCCAAAGGAGTATATTTTATAGTTAAGCAAATTGGTGGTGGCAGATATAGGTTCTTTAACTTGCTGTTTGTTTGTTCAAGCATTTGTAGTTAGCTATATATGATCTGCTTCTATCCACCTTGCTTACTTTCGTCTGAAGTTCTCCTTTTGTAGGATTTGAATATGGGAATTTTGAATGGCTCAGTGCTTGACTGCTGGATGATGTCACGGATCACTTGGTCTTGTGACTAGTAAGCTTTGTTTTTATGGCCTGCATTATTAAATCATTTTTTTTAGTAACACGATTAACGTATTTCATATGCCGAAATAAAACAAAGCAGTTTATAGTAGTAGGGAACACAAGAATTATAGTGGTTTAGCCGAAACTGGGCCTATATCCACTTTATAGCTTTGGTTATTCGCCTGCCTTGCAATTGCCCTTAACAAGAGAATCATATATTTGTAAATTCTTTGCAATATTTCAGCAAAGTTTTCATGTAAAATATGGATGTAAATGGTTGCTGTTCCAAGTTCTTGGAATTGGTTCTCTTTTGACAGTTGTGAATTTGATTGATTATATTAGCAATTCCTTAGTGCCGTCTTTAAGTGTGCATCATCTTCTTCTGTCGGCGGGTGGTTTTAACTGAAGAAACATACTCTAGCCAAATCTTATTTGTTTGCTTAGAGTTCTTCTTATTTAGGATTTGACCCTGGAATTCTGTTGTTTAAGGCTTGCTTTTGAATGCTACCAAGGGTTGCTTGATATTGCAATGAATCAGCTTGATATTGATTGCCTGCAAATTTAGATCGATAATCTTAGTGATATTCTCAGAGTATTTCACATATCGAAATAAAATAAGCGAGTTGTAATAATAGGGAAAGCAAGACTTATAGTTTTTATTATTTTTTGGCATTGTTTTTACAACAGATTTTGATACAAGAATCATTGGATCAGCATTCTTTTACAAATTTGAAACAAAGTGTTCAAGTAAGGTATGGAAGCAATTGCTGCCCCAGGCTTTAGGGATTGAATCTTTCGGCATAAGAGGACTGGATGGCAACATCTTTCAGAATCGAAACTTCCTTTCACTTTGAAGGTCTCCTTGGAGCGTGAGCACGTCTTCCCGCCTCATCCAATTTTTCCCTGCCTGGTGAGGGCTTGCTGTGATGATACTGATGATAGGACCTCCATCTCCCCGTGCCACGGTCCTTTTATTTGAGCTACATTGTTGAGCGGGAACCAGCTGCACCTTAGAGGATGAGGAGTAGTTAATTCCATCTTTTTTCACATACTGTTGCAGTTCATTCTGCTTGATCAATTCTTCAATCTCCTTCCTTAGATGGCGACATTGGTTAGTTTCATGGCCAGGTTGATTGTGAAATTGACAGAATTTCCCATTGTCTGTCGCGCTTCTCCTCATCAGAGATGGTTTGGGGTACACAACAACATCCTGTGTTGCCAAGAAGATATTTTCCGGAGTGTCGGTCAACGGAGTGAAGTCGGAGGGTATGAAGCGTCGAGCTTTTTTCAAGAGTTTCTGCTTTCTCCTTCCCCCATTCTTCTCTCTCTGTTCAATCATTTCCGGTATGTATTCTTCATCGTTACCAGGACTCAATGGGTAGTCGTCAACTATTCTTTCAAAAGTTCGCCTTGACAAACGTTCGTGGATGGTTGGTCGTGGCCATGAATTCTCTGTTTGGGGGAATGTTCCAATAGTAATGCCAGTTGCTCGTTGAGGAGTATTCCATTCTTCTGAATCCTGAGCTTCTTTGGCAATGGTTTTTATATCACTTTCTAGTTGATGGACTTCTTCTTGCAATGCGTTCATCTTGTCCAGTATCCTATTGCTCTGAACTTCCATGTGTTGATATATTCCATATATCACGGCGTTTAGTTCAGCCCTTGTGACTCCAATACTTGAAGCTGTTTCACTTAGCGTGGGAAGAGCAATGGCATTGCTGCAAGTACCTTCAAACCTCAAAAACTTTCGTTTCCTTTCTGAAGCCATGATTTCTGTTAGAATTTTGTTGAACAATGGTTGAAGTTTGCCTGAGTTCAATTCTCAGTGAAAGCACCAAAAATGTTAACGCTAAAATGTGAACGCTAACACCCCGGCGTGTGAAGTGTAGTTGTGAAAGCACCACCCGATAGATCGGGAAAGAATTACAAGCAAGTAATAACGGAAAAGCAGTAAACAACAACAATTTTATAGTGGTTCGGCTTAAGGGTATAGCCTACGTCCACTCTAAGTACTTTTATTAATAATCCCGTTACAAGCTGATACAATTCTTCTCAAGTACAATATGCTTCAAGTTACAAGTGATTTGGAACAAGTCTTAAGCTTCAATGTCGATTAAAGTCCTTAAATTCATGTTGAAGATGTGTGGTTTCTTCGTGAATTTCTTTGATGTATTCCTCTAATCTTGAAAGCTCTAAGTGTTGATGAAGTTCTCAATGCAGCAAGGTAACGGTGTATGAAGAGAATGTGCCCAAAGTCCCTTGAATGTTGGAGATGGTTGTCTATTTATAGAAAGTTCCGGTCTGGAATTATTGCCAAGTCCTAAGTCGTGGCCGACTTACGTTAAGTCGTAGCCGACTTAATATGAGTCGTGGCCGGTCCATCTGGCCCCTTCATGGCTTCACAAGAGTTCACTTGCACAAGTCCTAGGTCGCCTCCGAGTCAACACCACCCCTTCTTAGTAATATGGCCTCGGGTTTGCATTTAATAGCTTTAAGTCGTTCACGACTCAAATTAGGTCGTGAGTCGTGACCGAGATGACTGGGAGCTGAATCGTGCACGAGTTAAGAGGCTGCTGTGCTGAGTAGCTGCATTGAACTCATCTTCCTTTTCTTGAGACGTGAACGAGCTAACATTGGTCCTAAATCGGTTGTGACTTGGGTCGGCAACGATTCTAGGTCGCCAGCTTGGTAAAACATTAGATCGGTAACTCGGTCGAGTCACTGAGTCGGCATCTCTTTTAGGCCTTAGGTCGGCCTTCCTATTAAGTCGGCATCCTCTGAGTCTTAAGCCAGTACCCACGTTAGGTCGTCCACTGTTTTAGCCTTAACTCGGTATTTCTTAAGTCGGTATGCCTCTCAAACCTACTAAGTCGGTAACCCTCTGAGCCTTAAGTCGGCCTCCCTGATAAGGCAGTTAGGTCGGTATCTATGTTGAGTGTTAGGCCGGCATACCCCTTAGGCCTTAGGTCGGCACACCTGTTAAGCCTTAAGTCGGCATGCTTCAAACTGTTAGGTCGGAACCTCTTGATGCACTAGATCGGTAAGTCATGGTCGAGGCGGAGTTAACAGGTACAAAAGTACGAGTCTTCGGGTTTAAAGAAAAAAGACGTAGAATAAGAAGAAAAGAAAACAACATCAGAGTCTCACATCGCAGCGGAACAAAATATAATATATAGAATACAGTTTAAATACAAAGAATCTGTACTGACATATATACATACATACCATATCAGAGTACATCAATCAATCATAAATATCCATACACAGCGGAAATAATAGACAAATATGGAAATACGCTCTGACATCCAGCTCGTCTCATGAGCTCCAGCATATAACCTGAACCTGTTTAACTCGTTCTGACCCGAGCATCATATAAAACAAACCCGAGCCAGTCTGGAAAACCAGCGTGAGAAATCACACTCAATTGGATTATTAAAGTTTCAAAAATTCTTTGAAAACAAAAGCATCTCGTAAAACCAAGCCACAAATAAACATGTTGGGTTTTTACCTTACGATAGCCAAAACACTTTTTATTAAAGTTCTTTGATATTATTATAGTGTCTATAGAAAGTAAAATAGAATCTAGCTTAAATGCTTGCATCTCACGTTTCAGCAATTGTTGGGAACAATCAAAACCGTACAGGCGCTTATTGGAGATTGGATTTCATACAATGGCTGGGCTACCGGGGTACCGCCCGTCACAGTACCTGTTCTAGATCAGGGTACCGAGGAGCCACCCTAACTCCCTTGCAACACAAGGCCGTAAGCATTCCTTACTGAACAGTTCCAAGCAAGATCACCCCGTGGTTGGCGCGACCAACCACCCACTAAGCCGAAATAAAAAGGGACATCTAGACAGGGGAAACCTTACTCTCAAGTGGGGGCTACCCACGAAGCCATGCTGCACCTCCCCTGTTTTATCCATTCCCGATTGATGAGGCATGAGGCTAAGCGTTACCTTTCAAGAACGAGTTCCACTTAGAATGCTCATCGTCCTCTTGACGATGTTCTGAAAGCATTCAATCCATACAAGTTGCCCTGAGTCTGGACAAACCGAATCACCGTCTTCAACTCTTTACGATCCTCATTCGTTATCGTTCAAGCCGGATCGAAGTGGTTCTCGAGAAATAAATCTCGATCCCGGACTCTTCGAAACGATCAACGCGTTGTCCAATGTTGATAGTCGGTGATTTAACTATCAAATAATCATTCACAAGCAACCATCAAATAATTTCCACAAATTATTTATCTCAAATATCATTTAGATATTATTTCCATTTTAACCCATTTGAAATAAATTTTCAAAGTCCATTTATTTCCATGAAATCATTTAAATGAGTTCTTATACTCACTCACAATTTGATTTACCCTTTGAAAATATTCCTATTTCCTCATTTCTTTCTCAAAAATCAATTTACACTTTCCTTATAATTTCACAAATTCACTTTCTCCACTTAATAAGATTTCTCCTAAATCTTATCCTATTTAAATTAATTTGCTTACCATTACAAGAGGATTTTAATTGGGTTTTAAAAACTTTTTGAAAACATATAGATTTATAAAATAAGAAGTATGGTTTTATACAAATTATGGTTCGAAAGTAATATTAAAGTTCATAACCAGTTAATGATACAATTCAAAACTGGTTTTAGAAAAATAGAGTTTATTAATAAATATTTGCCAAGCCTTCAAAGTAACTAATTCGAAAATATTTTACATTCGAATAATTGTTTATAATAATTTTATATAGTATAGTAATTTAAAAATATTCCCTTTTAACACAAATTTATAATTTTGGAAAACCAAATATCTATAAATGCCCCTTGTCCATATTCACCTTTCGGAAATATTCTTGTATTTCCATTCAAAACAATTTCATTCTCAATATAAGTTCATAACTTATTTCTTTTCATATCCACTGATATCTTCCTTTCCCATTTACAAACTCCGTTTATAAATTTATAAACTCCACTGAGTTTTCCCTTTGCTTATATTATTTAAAAATCTTATCTTTATAATCTATTCACCAATAAAATTCATATTTGTTTCTTAGTAAAACTCTTCTCATTTCTTATTGAGATTTCATCATATTTCAATTCTATTTAACGATTACAATATTTCTTCAAGTTTATAATATATAAGTTTGATTTCCCAAAACTCTTCTTTAACCAATTAAGGTATAAATATACTTTTGTCTTCCTTAAAATTTCAAATAGAAGTAAACTCAAATTCTTATTAATTATTCTATTCAAGTTCATTTATAAGTTCCTTTAATTTAAATTATTGAGTATTTAAGAAAATTCCAAATTTAACTTCTGTGTTATTTAATACTTAATAATTCAATTCACAAACAAATCCATATCAATTCATCATCCTGGCATATAACAACATATATATGAGATCAATAAATATTTTGAGGAATCCTGTTGGATCCCTCCAACCTGTTTCCCTGCATCCACAAATGTTAGCACAAATAAAATACCAATTCCACTCAAATGGTGAAATATCGCGGTATATGGGATTCATATATTATTATCCGCTATTATGCGGCGTATAGGGTCTATTTAATTATTCACTAATTCAACCATAATTCAAGCAATTCAACAAACAAATTTAAATTCAACAATTTAAATTTAAATTCAACAATTTAAATTTAAATTCAACTGAGTGAGATTAACTCACCTTTGATTTAATTGTTGCAATCCTTCCCAATCCCGACTCTTTTCCATATTTTTGACCTTGAATAACAATTGGATGGATTTTATTAATATTTCAACAAATTGAACAATTAATTACCATTTACATAAATTTATTAAATATAATAATTTACTTTGAAAATCGGCCGATTTAGTTTTCATTTAATAAATTTACTTAACTATCTTTTTAAGTTAAACTAATTATTTTCCTTTAACAAACCCCTTTAAAATTCTTACTATATTATTTTCTCTTTTCTTTCAAAACTTTATCTGTATATATATATATATATATTAATCTTAGCCAGTAAATTAGGTATTATATATTTCTATCTATACATATATGCTTGTAAAAACAAAAATAAGATTTTGAATTTTAAAAATTCCATTTTCCCTTTCAAACAAATTTGTAACTCAGTATATATCATTAATTTTATATTGAGAAAGAAATTGCATAAGAAAAACAAACAACTGCAGATACCTCAAAGGCTCGATGGAACTGCAATGCCCAACCCCACGCGACTCCATGCCGCGACGATCTCCATACGCGCACTGGTTGCCACCGACTCCGCCACTCCATACGGCTACGCGCGCGCGACCCCACACGAAATCGCGCCTCCATCCCACGCCTCCGGTCGCCCCCTCACTACACGAGCCCTCCAAGCGAGACACCTTCAACTTCGAGCTCCACTCACGAGCGCCGCCTAACGAAACCCTCGCGCTTTCGAATTCGCACGCGAACAGAGATTCCATCGAGAACGAGAACAACCTGTCTTCGTTCATCCCACCGAGCTCGAATTTAAGTTTGGAAATGAGGAGAGAAGGCTTGCGATTTTAAATTGAAAGAAATTTATTCGGCCATTATTATTATTCTCGGCTATGGATTTAAAGAGAGGGGAAAAAGTAAAATTCGTTTGTTTTAACTGGAAAGGAATGGAGGAGCGGACAACAATTCCACTTATGAAATGAAGAAGTAATTCTCCTTCGGCCATTATTCTTTCCCCCCTTTTTTTTTGACGACGAAAGAAAGGAAGTAGCCTGATAAGAAGGAGGACGAGGGCGGCTATCGATTTGATTTCTGCTTCGTATAGGAGACAAAGGGTATGAGATAAATCAGAGAGTAGGTCGGCCTGCGATGAAAAAGGTCGGCTATGTGAAAAGATGTAAGATATTTTAAATTAAAACGATTAATTTTCGTCTAGACGTTCCTACTTAGTATGCTCACACGCAGACTCCGAAAATTACGAAATTTGAAATCCGGCAATAATTCAATATTACGGATCCAACGACACTGGTTTCGTCGAAATCCGAGACTGTGCCTCAGAAGGATATTTTTTAATCGTCCGTTAAAACGATATATTTTAAAATTGAACAGACCACCGTTAAATTCAATTTTAATCCACCTATTATCTTCAATATTATCAGTATAAATTTCATAAGCCCTTTAAATTAATTTTAAACAAGCTTACGACTCCAGATTTAATATTTTACTAAATATCCAATTACTATTCTAATAATTAATCAATTCAATAGGTCATTATAAATTTTGAATTCTTTTTATTGAATAAAACAACTTTTCATATTTAAAATCAATTCACAACTCAAACCAAATATTTAAATCCATTTAAATATCTCAAATTAACCGTTCAAAAATCTGGGTCGTTACATTCCTCTCCCCTTAAATGAATTTCGTCCCCGAAATTACTAGTTAGGAAGAATGATCCATAACCCATTATCTATTTCCTCAACCCAGAAGTTACCAAACAAATCTTTTATCATAGCCCCACTAACCATTTTCCTAACCTTTCAAACTTATCCATAAGTCCCAAAGAATATCACTTACTTATCAACTCAAATTTTAAATTTGAAACTGAATTTTGAATTATCAAAAATTTCTCAAAATTTTTCTAACTCCCTAAATTTTCGAAAATTTTGGCCAGCGTCTCCTTTGTGCGGCTAGCTCGGTACAACTACAAAATGGCTCTTTGGCCCCCAAATCTCGAAAAGAAAACAAAAATCCAAGTGGCTATATCCATAAACCCAATCAAATTTCATACAGAAATATAAATACATACCTTTTAAGTTGGGCAATTAAATTTTTATCTTCTAAAATCAAAAATCCCAATTCATCCATTGCTTTTATACACCTGTATATCCCATTTAGCAATAATATCCAATTACAACATTCAAAATATTTATTGGCTTCTTACAAAATTTCATATTCATTACATTTAAGCTCGTACGATGTACATATACCATTCGTACGCAATATCAAATTCGATCACTTGCTCGATCACACAATTTCACTTCCGAACTAGTATCGTCCACCCGACTTCCTAGTGCGGACTCAGATCTGGTTTCTTGGTCAAAAACTGTCATTCTCCTTGCATAGTCATAACTATGATAGAGAATTTCCAGAATCAATCAAAATTCCATATCCAGGGTTCGCCGTCGAAAATCGAGTGAAAAATCCCAACTCGAATCGATAAAATTATCTCGAAATTCTATGCTCGAATCTGGATCAAATAACTATGCGAATAAAATAATATACGTACATCCTACGTATTTGCCCCAATTGATTATCAACTATATCAATTTCCTTTTTATTCTCACTTATTTTGATTGTCATTCACGTATTCACAATTTTCCCGTTTCACAACTATCAGTTTTAATCTCTTGTGTATTCCAATTCCAAATAAATTCAATTTACTTTAATTTTCAAATTAATTTCAAACCTCAATACTTTTATTCTCACCTTTTATCCAAATTTCATTTTCAATTTTACTTGAGTTTGATTCACCTTCCAATTCTAAACACTGAGTTCAATTTATCTTATTTCAAATGATATTCGATTAATCATTCCTTAAATTAATTTCACTTACTAATTCGTTTTTATATCTCAAATAAAAGTTTGTCTGCAACTTTTTCTAGCTTTAATTTCTTTGGACAATATCTTCCATTCATCTTACTTTACATATACAATTTAAATTAGATTTCAATATTCAGTTATAATCCTATTTGTTTAACACATTTAAACCATTTGTCGTTAGTGAAAATTTTCAAAAGATTCAAAAGAAAATTCTAACTCCGAAATTTTTTGAAATTTTTTGGCAGAGTCTCCTTTTTACGGAGGAGCTTTTGCAATTTGACAAAAGAGATATATATATACATCGACCCACACGGTCGGAAAAGCCAAAAACAGTTCATATTTCCTATTTTGTATTGCGTAGGCGTACCTTATTTAGCATTTTTAAGCAAGCGGCCTATTTTATTTTAGCATTTACGTGCCCAAAATCCCGCTATGCAGTCTTCTGGAACCTGTACTTACTCAATTTAAACACATAAGTAACATATTTATGAAATCTATAACATTTCATTCATTTAAGCAGCTACAACACATCAATAACATATGAAATGCATTCAATACAACTTACATAAGCAAGTTACAGGGATTTCAATCTAATTCAATTGGCTTCTAAACCAATTCATTTACCATTAGCATTCAACACAAGTGAGTTTCGACTCATTTATTTATCTTCAATTCATAATTATGTCCAAACAAACCCATTTGCAATTTAATTGATTTCAAAAATCAATTTCTGCTACTTCTATCAATTCAAATCCATAATCTATAAACAATAGATAAGGTTCCAATTAAATCCAATTACTTTTACTCAATTTATATCATCCTATCCAATTCGGAATGATTTTCAATTTCATTCTTTTTATATTCAATTCATTTTTAATTCAATCTATTTTATATTCATGGCAATTGATAAAAACAAGTTTATTTACTCCTATCATTCCATAGAACTTTATTTTATCTTGTTTACGACAACAACAATTATTTCCATGCCAATACGACAATATCCATTCAAACAACAGTTTCTTTAGTTTTATATCTATTTTAAAATTGATTCCCACTCAATTTATATTTAAATCCGTTCCATTCCAGTTTCTTTAAAATCCATATATTTGCATTTACTTTATTTTTACATTGAGTTTTATTTAAACCCATTTTACAAAACTTGACAACTTCCATGCTTATGATTAATAACCATTTCCCAAATTTATACAAGTCATGCCTCATTCAATTTTATACTTAAGTCAATTCACTTTAAATCATTTAAATTTCATAACTTAAGTTCATTTCCTTTGCGCATAAATTCTTTTTCAATTTAATTTGATTCTGTTTAAATCAAATCTCTTTCATTTACTACTTAGCTCTGTTAATTAATTTATTCAATTCATTTAATTTTTTTTTCAATTTCCATGTTCGATTCATTCTCGAACTTATTTAATTAATTACAAGACTACTTCACTTTATTTATACTCATTTGGATTTTATTAGCACTTCAGACATTTTATTTTAATCCAATTCCATTTTGTTTGTTAACCAATCCAAGTTGAATTTTATGTATTGATAACTCAAGTTCTCTTCCTATCATTCACTTTAATTCACAATCCAATTTTATTAATTCTCAATTCAACTTCTATTTGGCCAATTAAAATTTCATTTACATATACAATTTACTTATTTGTTTCAGATTAGTTTATTTCCATTTTCAATTCAATATTTGATTTTATCACAAAAATCACTTCATTATATTCCTGGAGTTCATTTCTAGTTTGTAATTCATGTTTAGATTTCTATTACATTTCTAAAGTTCCAAACAATTCTATTTTGGCTTATTTATTTCACTTTTAAATTTTATAAGCCACATCCTCATTTATATTCCACGCTTCTATCCATATACACTCAATCACATTCATTTTCACATATTAACTCAAATTTCAACTTAGTTCAAATATAACAGATTTTTTTTATCTTCATTTATTTCAACCTACTTCTTCAATCTATTTTAATTTCTATCAAACTTCCCAATCCAATTCATTCACATTCTAAAATTTTATTTACTTCACCAATTCATTTATATTTATTTATTTTTACTTTATTTTTATTTTCCTCATTTCAATCACATACAAAATTTGGTATTTTATTTCTTCCATCATAATCAAATTTCAAAATTTTAATCTTAATCCAAGTTAAATTTTCATTTTTAACTTCTCACTTTTGATTTTAATTCCAAAATTCAAATCTAATGATTTCCTTGGTTATATAAATTATTACAGGTTTTAAAATCTCATTTGGCTAAAATATTAGCATCCAAACCCCCAAGTTATAATAATAATTCAGAAAATATTCTTTTTATATCAAAATATATTTTGGATGAGATTATTTCATTCATCCCCTTTTAAAATCAATATTGTGTCGAATTGTTCTATTCAAGTGTTTAGAAACCCCTTCGGCACAGTTGTGCAGACTGCACTGACGAAGGTTCATATACCACTCAATAAATCAATCAACACAATATAGAAACATTTTATATTTACTAACAAATGCGCACTCATATCTATTAATACGCTCAAACTCATTCTAGAGTACTACTGACTCTATCTCTAATGAGTAATCCCCACCAGAGCCAAGGTTCTCACTTAACCTCTCAGCTCTGATACCAAGTGTAAAGGCCCGCAAATCCGTACCCCTTTGAGATGACAAAAATAACCACACTTCAGCCCAAAATGGCACAAAAGTACGAGTCTTTGGGTTTAAAGAAGAAAGAGGTAGAAGAAGAAAAGAAAACAACATCAGAGTCTCACATCGCAGCGGAACAAAATACAATATATAGAATACAGTTTAAATACAAAGAATCTGTACTATCATATATACATACATACCATATCAGAGTACATCAATCAATCATACATATCCATACACAGCGGAAATAATAGACAAATACGGAAATACGCTCTGACATCCAGCTCGTCTCCTGAGATCCAGCATATAACCTGAACCTGTTCAACTCGGTCTGACCCGAGCATCATATAAAACAACACCAGAGTCAGTCTGGGAAACCAGCGTGAGAAATCACAATCAATTGGATTATTAAAGTTTCAAAAATTCTTTGAAAACAAAAGAATCTCGTAAGACCATGCCACAAATAAACATGTCGGGTTTTTACCTTACGATAGCTAAAACACTTTTTATTAAAATTCTCTGATATTATTATAGTGTCTATAGAGAGTAAAATAGAATCTAGCTGAAATGCTTGCATCTCACGTTTCAGCAATAGTTGGGCACAATCAAAACCTTACAGACGCTTATTGAAGATTGGATTCCATACAATGGCTAGGCTACTGGGTACCGTCCGTCACAGTACCTGGTCTAGATCAGAGTACCGAGGAGCCACCCTAACTTCCCTGCAACACAAGGCCGGAACCATTCCTTACTGAACAGTTCCAAGCAAGATCACCCCGTGGTCGGAGCGACCAACCACCCACTAAGCTGAAATAAAAAGGGACATCTAGACAGGGGAAACCTTACTCTCAAGTAGGGGCTACCCACGAAGCCTTGCTGCACCTCCCCTGTTCTAGCCATTCCCGGTTGATGAGGCTTGAGGATAAGCGTTACCTTTCAAGAACGAGTTCAACTTAGAATGCTCATCGTCCTCCTGACGATGTTCTGAAAGCATTCAATCCATATAAGTTGCCCTGGGTCTGGACAAACCGAATCACCGTCTTCAACTCTTCACGGTTTTCATTCGTTATCGTTCAAACCCGATCGAAGTGGTTTTCGAGAAATAAATCTCGATCCCGGATTCTTTGAAACGATCAACACATTGTCCAATATTGATAGTCGGTGATTTAACTATCAAATAATCATTCACAAGCAACCATCAAATAATTTCCACAAATTATTTATCTCAAATATCATTCAGATATTATTTCCATTTTAACCCATTTGAAATAAATTTTCAAAGTCCTTTTATTTCCATGAAATCATTTAAATGAGTTCTTATACTCACTCACAATTTGATTTACCCTTTGAAAATATTACTATTTTCTCATTTCTTTCTCAAAAATCAATTTACACATTTCTTGTAATTTCACAAATTCACTTTCTCCACTTAATAAGATTTCAACTAAATCTTATCCCATTTAAATTAATTTGCTAACCATCACAAGAGGATTTTAATTGGGTTTTAAAAACATTTTGAAAACATATAGATTTATAAAATAAGAAGTATGGTTTTATACAAATTATGGTTCGAAAGTAATATTAAAGTTCATAACCAGTTAATGATAAAATTCAAAACTGGTTTTAGAAAAATAGAGTTTATTAATAAATATTTGCCAAGCCTTCAAAGTAACTAATTCGAAAATATTTTGCATTCGAATAATAGTTTATAAAAAATTTATATAGTATAGTAATTTAAAAATATTCCCTTTTAACATAAATTTATAATTTTGGAAAACCCAATATCTATAAATGCCCCTTGTCCATATTCACCTTTCAGAAATATTCTTGTATTTCCGTTCAAAACAATTTCATTCTCAATATAAGTTCATAACTTATTTCTTTTCATATCCACTGATATCTTCCTTTTCCATTTACAAACTCCGTTTATAAATTTATAAACTCCACTGAGTTTTCCCTTTTCTTATATTATTTAAAAATCTTATCTTTATAATCTATTCACCAATAAAATTCATATTTGTTTCTTAGTAAAACTCTTCTCATTTATTATTAAGATTTCATCATATTTCAATTCTATTTAACGATTACAATATTTCTTCAAGTTTTCAATATATAAGATTGATTTCCCAAAACTCTTCTTTAACCAATTAAGGTATAAATATACTTTTGTCTTCCTTAAAATTTCAAATAGAAGTAAACTAAAATTCTTATTCTATTCAAGTTCAATTTTAACTTCCTTTAATTTGAATCATTTAGTATTTAAGAAAATTCCAAATTTAACTTCCGTGTTATTTAATACTTAATAATTCGATTCACAAACAAATCCATGTCAATTCATCATCCTGGCATATAACAACATATATATGAGATCAATAAATATTTTGAGGAATCCTGTTGGATCCCTCCAACCTGTTTCCCTGCATCCACAAATGTTAGCACAAATAAAATACCAATTCCACTTAAATGGTGAAATATCGCGGTATATGGGATTCATATATTATTATCCGCTATTATGTGGCGTATAGGGTCTATTTAATTATTTACTAATTTAACCATCATTCAAGCAATTCAACAAATAAATTTAAATTCAACAATTTAAATTTAAATTCAACTGAGTGAGATTAACTCACCTTTGATTTAATTGTTGCAATCCTTCCCAATCCCGACTCGTTTCCATATTTTTGACCTTGAATAACAATTGCATGGATTTTATTAATATTTGAACAAATTGAACAATTAATTACCATTTACATAAATTTATTAAATCTAATAATTTACTTTGAAAAATCGGCCAATTTAGTTTTCATTTAATAAATTTACTTAACTATCTTTTTAAGTTAAACTAATTATTTTCCTTTAACAAACCCCTTTAAAATTCTTATTATATTATTTTCTCTTTTATTTCAAAACTTTATCTGTATATATATATATATATATATATATATATTAATCTTAGCCAGTAAATTGGGTATTATATATTTCTATCTATACATACATGTTTGTAAAAACAAAAATAAGATTTTGAATTTTAAAATTCCATTTTCCCTTTCAAACAAATTTATAACTCAGTATATATCATTAATTTTATATCGAGAAAGAAATTCCATAAGAAAAACAAACAACTGCAGATACCTCAAAGGCTCGATGGAACTGCAATGCCCAACCCCACGTGGCTCCATGCCGCGATGATCTCTATACGCGCACTGGTTGCCACCGACTCCGCCACTCCAGACGGCTACGCGCGCGCGACCCCACACGAAATCGCGCCTCCATCCCACGCCTCCGGTCGCCCCCGTCACTACACGAGCCCTCCAAGCGAGACACCTTCAACTTCGAGCTCCACTCACGAGCGCCGCCTAACGAAACCCTCGCGCTTTCGAATTCGCACGCGAATAGAGATTCCATCGAGAACAAGAACAACCTGTCTTTGTTCATCCCACCGAGCTCGAATTTAAGTTTGGAAATGAGGAGAGAAGGCTTGCGATTTTAAATTGAAAGAAATTTGTTTGGCTATTATTATTATTCTCGGCTATGGATTTAAAGAGAGGGGAAAAAGAAAATTTCGTTTGTTTTAACTGAAAAGGAATGGAGGAGGGGACAACAATTCCACTTATGAAATGAAGAACGAAATTCTCCTTCGGCCATTATTCTTCCCCCATTTTTTTGACGACGAAAGAAAGGAAGTAGCACGATAAAAAGGAGGACGAGGGCGACTATCGATTTGACTTCTGCTTCGTATGGGAGACAAAGGGTATGAGATAAATCAGAGAGTAGGTCGGCGTGCGATGAAAAAGGTCGGCTATGTGAAAAGATGTAAAATATTTAAATTAAAACGATTAATTTTCGTCTAGACGTTCCTACCTAGTATGCTCACACGCAGACTCCGAAAATTATGAAATTTGAAATCCGACAATAATTCAATATTACGGATCTAACGGCACTGGTTTCATCGAAATCCGAGACTGTGCCTCGGAAGGCTATTTTTTTATCGTCCGTTTAAACGATATATTTTAAAATTGAACAAATCACCGTTAAATTCAATTTTAATCCACCTATTGTCTTTAATATTATCAGTATAAATTTCATAAGCCCTTTAAATTAATTTTAAACAAGCTTACGACTCCAGATTTAATATTTTACCAAATATCCAATTACTATTCTAATAATTAATCAATTCAGTAGGTCGTTATATTTTAAATTTTGAATTCTTTTTGTTAAATAAAACAGCTTTTCATATTTAAAATCAATTCACAACTCAAACCAGATATTTAAATCCATTTAAATATCTCAAATTAACCGTTCAAAAATCTGGGTCGTTACATTTGATATGTTAAATAACATGATTAAAGTGAATTTTCGAAATTGGGATGTTTTCCAAAGTGATTTGCTATGCAAATTAAATTATTTTGGAAGAGCGACTTCTTTGCAATATTAGTCTTGCTTAATGGAAGGCTTATTTGATTAATTTAACCATGATTTAGATCTTTAATTATTGGCAGTTATTTTTGTACATAATTTGAATGGTTAAGGCGACCAGTTTTCTACTTACACATGGCAGGTTAGTTAGAAAAAGGTTTTCTTTAATTAGTATTAAAACCAATTTACCCAAAATTTGGTTTCGCCTTCTTTAGAAGCACCTTTCGACTCAGAGCTTCTTCCATTAACCCAGTTGAAACATACTAAGCCAAAATCAATACACAAGGTATCACAAAGATGGTACCTAGTGGATTGGAGAAAGGCAGAAGGATAGGCGCCAAAAGCATGGCTTCTAGAGGGGTCGATACCTTGTTATTGAAAAAAAAAGAGAAGTACCTGCCATTGTATTATTTAAGACTTCAAAGGAGTCGAAGCATATGTTTTGGAAATAGGTTTTTAAAAGCTTTCGAAGGGGTTTCTATCAACTTATGTTTGCATTTGAATGAGTTCTTTTACTTATGAAATAATGCTTATAAAAGAAGGGATTCCGACCTAAGCCCTATTGCCATTCTTTAGCCTTTCGATGGTATTGGTGTCATCAATGCTTTCGAAAGGTAGTGTTTATTTTTAAAGATGTTTTAAGCCTCTTCCTAAATGCTTTCGAAAGGGTCCAAGGGTTTCGAAGGCAAGCGCTTCGAAAGGGGTTTTGATGCTATCATTCAATGTTTTGTTTAAATGGTTGCGAAGCCAATCTTCAAACATTATTATTTATATAGCATAATCTTTTGAAAGGAAGGTTTTGACACCATCATGTTTTCCCCAAATACTTTTATATGATAAAGAAAGGTTTCAAAAGGAGTACTTTCGTTTATTTTTACTTTGACCCGAATAATATTTTAAGTACAAACCTAATGGGACTTCCAAAGATTTTGGAAGAGATACCTCCAATGGTTTCGAAAGAGGGACTTTCAATTAGTTTCGAAGCTATATTTCTAAATGATTAAATGCTAATGCTTTAATACATTCGAAAGGGTTCGAAAGAAAGTTTTAACGTGTTTGAAAGGCGGGGACCTATTGTTTTGATAATATATTTTTATGCTTTCCGTTAACAAGATTTCTTGTTAACAACTCAAAGTACTGCTAAGAAAGATGAGTAATCCTTTGTACAAACAATGAGCATGATCCCCCTAGGAATTGCCTCTCGAATTAGCTTTATTTAATGATATTTCTTAAATTAGACCTTTCGATGTTGTCGAAAGTTATAGACTCTATGTTAAGTGGCCTATCAACACTGATGAGCTAGAATGAGATTTCCCTCTTGAGCCTTCCTTTTGATCACATTGATATTCCTTGAGTTAAATTTCTTGAAGGTAGGTTTCAATCTTGTCGATAGCTATGAAAACGACTTCTTTGGATTGATTCAATAATACCAACTATTTGACAATTAGAGAATGGATTTCAACCTTGTCGAAAGATCTAGACCCTAGAGTTGTTGGATTCGAAAGGTTATAAAAGTAGTTTGAGCCTGAAGAGTTGTCGACCTCGTCAATAGTTTCCTTTTGGGGGGATGGGAGGATTAAATCTGAAATTTAAATATTAATCCAACAAGAGCTTTAGTAAACAGAAAAGAGATCAAAAATTTACAAGGCTTCCCTTTTCCATCAAAAGAAACTTTATTTCATCAAATTCCTAAATCCACATTAGGGCTACAATGCTTTGTTAAAGAAAATATAAGTTTGGAATGAGAGAAATCAGATCCCTAAAACGTGACCACTTGGGTCTTATTTATTGATGCAGGCGGCCTCCCTTCCGTATCCTTGCTTTTAACAACGTCGGAGGGTTCCCCTTTTATACGCAATTGCAAGCCTTTCGACCTGGCCAAAAGCTACGCCTCCCTTCGACGCTGTCGAAAGGCGCTCCTTTATATGCTGTTTGAACCTTTCAACCTGGTTGGAAGTTGCACCTCCTTTCGACGTTTTGAAAGCTATGTTTCCCTTCAATTTTATCGAAAGCCCTGCTTCCTATTAACGGTTTCGAAGACTATGCTTCCATTCAATGTTGTCGAAGGCATTGCTTTTTGCTTCCTTTTAATGTTGTTGAAGGATATGCTTCCTTTCGACATCATCGAAAGGTGTCCTTGTTATTTTGTCATGCTCTAGCAATTTCTTTATTCTCTCTTATCCTTTCAACCTGATCGAACATCATGCTTTCATCATAGCTCCTTTCAACGTTGTCGAAAGGTATCTTGGATGAATTTTAACCGGTTCAAAAGGCTTGTTATGCTTTCGAAAAGGTCACCGCGGGGCTGCTAATACTTGCTTTGACTTCTTCACCTTCTTTGAATGGTAAGAACTCTCTAGATACTATGAGATGGAACCCTCCGACCCCTTAAAAGGTCTTGAAGCCGCTAAACATTGATGACTGCATCCCTTCGACTCCTTCGAAAGGTTTGGTCTGAACTCTTCTTTCTTAGTCTGTGCTCAAGGACCTTTCGACTCAGTCGAAAGGTGGATTTTTTGGAGTAACATTTGCCACCCCTTGCAAAGGGATGCTCTCGACTATCCAAGTCGTCTTTGTCGAAAGCTAACAGTTTCCCGCCTCTTGGCCTTCCCGCATGGTTCTGAGCAGCTCATTTAAATCCTATCCAACAGTTGATAAACTGGGTGACTTTTCTTATATAGTATGCCTTTCTTTTTCTTCCTCTTTCACTCTTCCTGCAATCAAGATTTTCAAACACAAGTAAATTTTTCTAAATTTTTTTGAACTCTCAGTCTAATTCTAGAAACCACATCAATCATCCAATCTTTAAGTTTAATTTGACATTTTTTCTTGCTGATTTTTAATCGAATTCCACCTTTTCCATTTCTAAATTGAAAATCAAGTTCATGAAGTTCGATTAATTTTTTTGAAAGTAGATCTTGTTTTATTTATTGAAAAACTCTTCTAACTCTACTTCTGCAATTAATAGAATTTATCTTTCGTGTTTTTTTTTTGATTTTGAAATTGCCAAGAAAATGCTTAAACCCCTCTCCTTATCAGGTTTGGGTTTTATTCCAAATTTGTTTTAACTCTTGTTCTTTGTTAGTGACCTGGATTTTTGATTTTCCAATTATCTTATGCCTTTGGAATTGTGACAATTTGATTTCTTTTTGAGTTCATTTTGTTAATAAATTTGATTTGCTTGTTCTTCAAGACATGTTTGAAATCTGAATTTACAATCGAGTTTGGGGTTAGTTGAAACCGATTCAATTACTTGGAAACTTCTTGCATACAAATGATAAATTTAGCGGCATAAAATAACCCTTCTACCCCTTCAAAAGAGATCGAGGCGGCAATACATGATTTTCCTTCTTAGCACCTTTCTATAGCGTCGAAAGGTGTTGTGATGCCAATTTGAACAACATTATTGAAATGATAGGTAGCTAAGTAGAGTGGATCTACCCCTTCGGTAGTCAAACATTTCGACTTAGCTGAACACTTCAACCCCTTCAACAAAAACTTTCGACATGGTCGAAGCCCTTTAAACCTTTTGACTTCAATGGGTAGGATAGGTTTCAACAACATTGACTAGTCCTTTTGACAACATCGTCAACACTGACCAGACCCTTCAACAATGTCGACAACATTAAAATTTCTACATAGTAATTTTAAGTTACTGGTTTCAACATTGTCAAAAGATCTAATTGTTTATCTTTATATTACACTTGTAGCGTATCCAGGTTCTCTTAGAGCTTTCAACATTGTCAAAAGGGATTGTATGAATTAATGTTATGTTTCATCCTTTCGACCTTGTCGATAGCTCAAGAAAGATGTATTATTGTTTGTTTATTTTTTAGATTTCCGAAGTTGTTAAGATATACCGGTTCAAGGTTGATGCTATTTTCATTTCGACTTTGTCGAAAGCTCAAGCTGTTGTCCTTCCGACACTGTCGAAAGCTTAGTTATTGTCCCTTCGACATTGCCAAAAGCTCAGGTTGTTGTCCCTTCAACATTGTCGAAAATTTAAGCTTAATTTCATAACTTTATGTCTGCCTTTGTGTTTAAACTTTCTAAGTTGATTTCTTTGTTTAATTTCCGAATATATTTTAAATTCATAAGCAATCGAAGGCTTTTACTAAGATTTTTTCACCTGGAAGGATCATGAGCTCTCCTAAGAAGGCTGAAGCCATTTCGAAGAATTCTACCGTTGCATCTCAAGATAAGTTAATGCCAAGCTTATGGATTTTGGTATTACTAGAATTGAAGCTATCCCTCCCAAGGAAACGGATACTATAGATAATCCTACCGAAGGGTATTTTGCTTACTATACCATTTACATATTGCATGGTGGATTCCTACCTTTTCCAAATTTTTTATCTTCATATCTTTCATATGTTAGAATTGCTCCAATCCAACTATCTTCCATTGTCTACACTCATCTCTTGTCTTTAGAAATGTTAGCACTGGAATTTGGGCTCCATTCTCTCAGTGCTAAAGTGTTGCATTTCTTAACCTGATTGGCAAGGCTAAGCAACCTCAATAATCAAATATACATAGTCAACCCCTTCAAGATATTAACTTCAAATAGGTTCAACAAATTCAAGGACTAGGAGAACCAGTTCCTCTTTGTCAAATGTTTTGCTACGATTCATGGGACTTTTGCCTCTCACCATAAGTTTTGTTTTGTGTTGTCTTTCCCTTACTTTATGTTTTTCGTTAATTAATCTCTTACTTTTCATAGTGTCTCTTCCAAGAAGCTTAATGAGGTAAATATGAGGACAGTTGATTCTCTGGTCGTGGCTTCAAAAAAATCGAGAGCAGATTGACGCTTCTAAATCCCTCAAACTTAAGAAAGCACTCGCTGCCACTACTGAGCTAGAGAATCTTAGGGACTCCTCCCTCTATCTCGCACAACTCGCATGGCAAACACTTCCTCTCCCTGGGAGATGCTGAACACTTCTCTCCAAAGTCACCAATTTGTGATGATCCTTCTGTTACATCATTGGTCTAGTATTTTATTTTTATCTCTGGCATTCTTTGAATGACTTTGATTGACTTTACATTTGTTGGAATTTGTTTCAGCTTCTTCTTAAGTTATAGTATCTTCTAGCGATGCTGCCCTTCCGCCATCAACTTCTAGAGTGATATCAATCATGACAGCCTTTGCAAAATATAAGAAAACTTTTGGAAGAAAACCGATGGAGTCTCCTAAAGACACACCCGAAAGAAAGTCGCTAAAATCATCGATGTGGATGAAGAGGAAGAGTGCTTGTCTATTGAACAAGTTCTGAAGAGACCCGTTGTTGATGCGTCAAAGATAAACCGAAGCAAACTCAGCCTATTCCAAACCCTCTTTCTCGCATTGCTATAACTGATTCCCTAACTACAATTAAGCAGGTGCAGCTGGCATTATTGATATCTCCCTCTGTGAAACAAGATCCTCCGAAGTCATCATCTCCTACTCCTCGATCTATAAGTTTTGAAGAGATGATTGATCTCATTATACATTATGAATCTTTCACTTCTTCTTGCCCGCCCTCTTTCGCCCCAGATTGGCGATCAATTATCGCTCTCTAGTGGAGCACAGTTTCCAGTAAGTTCCTCTTTAACTACCCTTATCATCGTTGTTTTTATTTCTTAAATCAATAACATGTGTTATATTTTTCTGTTAGTTCTCAAAGAGCGGGTTAGCTTTGAACAAGCATGTTTCAAAGCCTTCGGATAGATCCTACAAGCTGCAGGAGGAAAATTCTGTGCAAAAAATCAAGTATCTTCCTTGACTACTGCCAAAAAAGAAGCTTCCGTAGAGTTGGAGCAAATAAAAGCTTCCCTTGCTAGACTCGAGGTTGATTTAGAACTAGAGAAGTAGGCTCACAAACTTATTACTAATGGAAACTTATCATAGAGCTCACTCTAAAAGTTATGGAAGATGAAAAGGCTCACTTGGTTGTTAAGAATACTTCTTTGAAAGACAAATTCAAGAAGACTAGAGTTTCACTCAAACTTGCTATTCATACTTTGATGTAAAGCGGCAAGTACCTCAATTTGTCAATGTCTTCCTTAGGCCAATGATGTTAAAGAGCTATAAAGACGCCCTTATGCTTGCATACACTGACAATTACAAGAATTTCCTCGACTTTGGCCTTCCTTCACTAGACCCTGCCTTAGCCGAAAGGGTGATGGGCAAAATAAACCAGATGAAGCAGGGTATTGAACCTAAGGTGAGAAGGAAGTTAATGTAGCCAAAATCCTTTCTTTGATGTCCCCTATTTCGAAATCAAATCTGAATTCAAGAAGGAGGGTGATACAGATGAAGCCGAGGAGGATAAGATGATGTCGTAAAGGCAATTACAATGACGAAGATGATGACAATGATGACGACAACGATGATGACCCTCCGAGGGCCAAGGCCTTAGTGGAGACAAAGGGAGCCAATCCGGAGCTTCCAAAAAGAATGTGGGTGACCAAGCTGAGTTTCTCGAAAAAGAACCATCTCACCCAAAAGAGATGCCTCTGCATCCTCTGGGCCCTCTGCTCTTTCTAAAGAGGAAATTGCTCCCATTCATTCCAAGGATTCAACAGAAAAGGAGCATACCTCTCAGGCTTCCATTCTAGTTTTCCAGGTATGGAATTCCTTGTTTAAATATCTTTCTCTTTGAAGACAATAATTAGTGTAAAATTATTCATTTAGATAAGGGGGAAGTCTCAATTTCCGTATAAAATAAAAATTGGAAGGAAATAAGTGGAAATTAACAAGTTATATAGGGAGTTAGAAAGATAGCTAAAAGAGCACAATATTATTTATGAAAATATCATAACCTCAATAGGAGTACCTACGTATTATCATCTTTTAAATTTCAAAGGGCTATCCCTTTATTAAAGAGAGTGCGCCTCCGATACGACGCTCTCTTGTAGGAGAATTGGGAGTTGCTTACTTTATTTTGGATGTTGATTGAACAAAGGGATGTTTTAGTTAATTTCTTGTATAAAGCCTACTGTAGACATTCGATTATAGATTTTCCATACTTAGGTGAATTAAGTGGGGTTTTATTCAGATGTTTTCGTAAAAGATACTAAGATGAATTTGGATCAGACCTGCATACCGAAGCTTGTTGGAACTTACGGTGGGTCAGATCGATTCCTCAAAATCTTCCACTGAAAAGCTTTAGTACTAATAGATAAATTTTTTTCTTAGTTTTTCTCTAAGTCTATTTTGTATGTACAAGATGAATGATTGAATATGTAACAACTAATTGATGTTTGCGTATATGTTTTAATTCTATTTTCTTTATACTTAGCTTTTCTTTACTATACTATTTCAAAATAGAAGTTCTTTAGGTTGACTCATCCCTAAAGACAACTTATGCCAATACGTTAAATTGAGAAGGTTTTACTATAAAAATGCACCAATTTTAAAGACATCAAAGTTAGAGAGATTTTGCTTTCTTCGAAATTTACAAAAATTTTACTTAGAATATTCTAGCCTCCGTTTTGACTTCCTCGGCGATGAGAAGGAAACTTTCCTTAAAGTGATCAGAATATTCCATTCTAAACAAATTTGTGGTCGCGATTGTCCCCCAACTGGGAAACGGGACTATAGCAAATTCCCGCCAGTCGTAACCCCAGAAGGAGTTACTATGTCTTTTGATTCGCCAGTTATGCTTTCAGCTAACTCTTTAGATAATGTTTGAAAAGTAGTTTCCCAACTGTAAATATAATCACGTTGTTTATTGTACCTTCTTAATTTCATTGTAGTTTGAGTTATAATCCATGGTGATAATAATAAAGATATCTTTTATCTCTATCTTGATTTTTATTCCATTTCTTTTATTTAAATAGGAGCAATTGTTATCTATGATTCTTCTTTCTCAAAAATTATTGTCATGCGTCGATGCTATCAGAGATAGAGATAGTTGATAGCGAGAGAAGTGGTCACGGTCTACGATGAAGTCTTACTAGAGCATTTTGGTGGCAATGTTGAAGTTATGAAATGACATAAGAGATAATTTCTCAAAAAAACCATTATCAGTGATCATAAAGACCATATTGCCTATCTCAAGGCTGATATCAAGAAGAAAGATGAGATGATCACCACACTTAAAAGACAAGTGAAGACAAATCACACAATCGACCTCGATCAAAAGATGTCTTAACTTAATCAGCAAATAAGTGACTTAGAGTTGAAACTAAAAGATAGTCTGGCTCTGTATGGCTCTTTATAATTCATCATGGGGGACAAGATTTCGAGTATTGACTTGCTAGTCTCCCACTCTACTCCTACGGCTAACAAAACCACAAGGTTGAAGCTACTTGGGGCCGAAACATTCCCTACCATGCTTAACCCTCCCCCGAGCTTATATGAAAATGCCGTGGGCAACTGGTGCAGGACAATCAAATTTGTAATAGCTAAATATTTCGATAAGTGACACAAGGTCAAATATTCTCAAACCATTATTGATTACGCTGCCAAGAGTCAAAAGCTCGAACGTGATAACTATCTGCTTGAGAAGCACGTTGCAGAATTAGAAAGGGAAAACCAAACCCTTAGGGCAACCAATAGAGATTTTAATCATGCTCTGAAGACCAATATTGATGCGATTGACGATGAAAGTAGAATAAGGAGAAAAGAAAAGAAACTCAAGGAAGTTATCTATGTGGCCGTTCCCAATGTCGTGGACCATTCGGTCGTAGAAATTCTTAACAAAGCCGCTTAAGATTTGTAATTTATTTGTTTGTCTGACTTGAATGAACTTGTTTTAGGTATGTATATGTAAACAACTTCATAAACTTGTAAATTATCTCGTGACTTACGTAAATTATATAAATTTTGAAAGTAGCACCTGATTTACGATCCTTTTCTGTAATGTCACTTTTGAAATGCCTTTGAATTGCTCATTCATTGATTTTTGGATTCATTGAAACTTTGTTCCTCCTTGTTGTTTTGATTTTCCCTTAAAAGTATGTAGCAAACAATATTTCTAATTATTAGCTTGAAATTGACATATTTATCTATGTATGTCATTTGCAAATCATCCACTTAATTGTATGAAAAGTAATTTATACCAAATGCTAAAATCTCATCTTTAACCACAATAACAGATGATCAAGAATGTAATTCCTCCCACTTGGCTAGAAAGTTTGAAATTTGTTGATAGAAAATCCCACTTTATCATAGGGATATAAATATCAAAATGTAACCATTATTTAATAGAGAACTTTATTTAGTAATCAGTATTTGAAATTTTGATGTAGTAACTCTTTGACCCATTCCTCAACTTTAATAGGATTTAAAAAGTTAGAAAACCGAAGCTCCCGTTTGGAAACTCTTAACAGGGATCTTTATAATGATATTCTTTGGCCCAGATTTGGGCATTTGGGATGACTTGAAATCCAATGATCTTACACCTAGAATAGGGCTTACATAAGCAGTAGCCTTGATACCCAAATTTGGGTACGTAAGTAAATATTAATAAAGACCCGAAGCCCAGATTCGGGTGTTAGATGATGGAATACATATATGATAGCCTCGGAACCCTCATTTGGGTATTAATAGCCGATGTTTAGAACAGGGTCCCGAAACCCAGATTTGGGTAATAATAAGCCGAGTTCTACCCACTCCTTTGCTTTCGTCCTCTTTAACATGTATGAACTCTTCAAGTTCTGAATATATACAAAACTAATCTAATTGGCTGCCTCTTGAACTAGGATGTCTTAGTCCATGATCGAATATGCTTTTTCTCGAGCTTGAACATCTAAGTTCATGATTTTATGAGCCTCTTCTCGGACTTGGACGTCTCAGTCCTTTGAATATCTTAGTCGATTATTTGATGTGCCTCTTCTTGGGCTTAGACGTCTCAGTCCATTGGACATCCTATTCCATTGTTTAATGAGCCTCTTCTTGGAACTAGACGTCTTAGTCCATTGTTGTTCTTTGCTCTTGGTTATCTCATCATAGGGGCTGGAAATATGGAGTTACCCGACCTCCCTCCAAGGGGTACCCTACCCTGGCCCTTTTGTAGTACAGACAGGGGCTTATTCGATGCTTTACCCTGGCCATCTTATGGCGTTGATAAAGGCTTACTCCATACTCCCTCAAGGAGATGCCCTACCCTGGCCCTTTTATGGCGTGGATAAGGGCTTGTTCGGTGCTTTAGCTTGGCCATCTTATGGCATGGATAAATGCTTACTCTATTCTCCCTTCAGGAGGTCCCTTGATTTGACCAGAGGCACAATCAATGGCTTGTCCTGTGCTTTAACCTAGCCATCTTATGGCGCGGCTAAAGGCTTATCCACTCTCACTCCAGGAGGCGCTCTACCCTAGCCATATTGGCATAGACAGAGGCTTTTCTACCATCTTAGGTAGACTACCATCTTAGATAGTATCCAAATATAAGAAGCATTTCGTTCCCAACAATGTAGATTTTCTCTTTATAGAAAATTGTTCTTTATTAACTTTATCTAATATTCTCTTTACAAACTCGAGGATTTTTCCTCGACGAAAGAAGTTTATGATCATCCCTTCTAGGCTCTGCAATGGTTGGTTTCATGACCATTCATCATATGATAGTGCAGTTGGATCCTCCCAAATTACTTTCATGTTTTGGCTTTTTTTTGTGATGGCCAATAGTTGAGCTCATCCTTAGTAAGCAAGTAGACATTTTCCATAGACGTTGTTAAGTAACATTCCTTTGGAAGTCTAGATTTGAAGCTCAATTCTTGTGGATGGTTCTTTGACTTTTTTATTCTTAGGCCTTGTTGTTTTATGATCTTCAATTGCTTTTCTTTGCGCTACCCTTTGAACCCCTTAAGTTGGAAGTGTTCCTGTTGGAGTTGGTCGCAAATTGTGAGCACAAAAATTATAATCATTCATTGTTTCCTTCTCATAGATTGTTCCTTTGGAATAATGCAGAATTTTTCTTCTCATTTGATTAAAGATATTGTCACTTTCATTTGTCTTATATCTAAGTGCGAAGATTAGGGTAGGGCTAACATGAAAAGGGTTTAAGATCCTTTTCTCGAGATCATAAGATTCCACTTTTTTCTTGTTTATAATTCTAACAGCTTTGAGCCTTAGCATTTGCTCTTCGTCTTGATCGGAACCCTTTATGATCACTTATGAGAACCTTGTTAAATGTTGTTCAAAAGACCCTTATTCTGATCATTTAATTCTTTCAGCCATGATTTTCCAAAATAGATAAACTTTATGTAGGATTGATCCAAGCGGGGTTAGAGAATAGTAGTGTTAGACGTTTATCCAAGTCAAAGGTTCAAGCCTTCCATCTAGCACCAAAAATGTTAACAAGATTTCTTGTTAACTCCCTAAAGTAATGCTAAGAAAGATGCGTAATTTGTTGCACGACCAATGAGTGTGATACCTTTAGGAATTGCCTCTCGAATTAACCTTATTTAATGATATTTCTTAAATCAAACCTTTTGACGTCGTCGAAAGGTATAGACTATGTGTTAAGTGACCTTTCGACACTGATGAGCTAGTGTGAGATTTCCCTTGAGAGCTTTCCTTTTGATCAGATTGATATTAAATTTCTTGAAGGTAGGTTTCGACCATGGCGAAAGCTATGAAAATGAGTTCTTTGGACTAAATCAATAATTCCAAGGTTTTGATGTTTAGAGAACCGATTTCAACCTTGTCGAAAGCTATAGACCCTAGAGTTATTGGCTTCGAAAGGTTATAAAAGTTATTTGAGCCTAAAGAGTTGTCGACCTCGTCAATAGGTTCTTTTTGAGGAGCAGATTAAATCTGAAATTTAAAGGTTAATCCAACAAGGGCTTTGACAAACGGGAAGAGATCAAAATTTACAAGAGTTTCCTTTTTCCATCAAAAGAAAATTTATTTTATTATATTCCAAAATCGACAATCCAAATTAGGGTTACAATGATTTGTTAAAGAAAATACAAGTTTAGAATGAGAGAAACCAGATCTATAAAACATGACCCCTTGTGTCTTATTTATAGATGCAGGCACCCTCCCTTCCGTGTCCTTGCTTTCGATAATGTCGGAAGGACCCTCTTTTACACGCTATTGCAAACCTTTCGACCTGGTCGAAATCTATGCCTCCCTTCGACGCTGTCGAAAGGTGTTTGTTTATATGCTATTTGAACCTTTCGACCTAGTTGGAAGCTACGCCTCCTTTTGATGTTGTTGAAATCTATGTTTCCCTTGTATGTTGTCGATGACCATGCTTCCTTTTAATGTTGTCCAAGGCTATGCTTCCTTTCAATATTGTCAAAGGCTTTGCTTCCTCTTAATGTTGACGATGGGTATGCTTCCTTTCGACATTGTCGAAAGTTGTACTTGTTCTTTTGTCATGCTCTTGAAATTTCTTCATTCTCTCTTATCCTTTCAACCCAGCCAAACGCCATTCCTCCTTTCAACGTTGTCGAAAGGCTTTTATCGTTCTTTCCCCTTTGATGGATTCTAAGTGTTGCTTTCTTTATAGCTCCTTTTGACATTGTAGAAAGGTATCCTCGATGGATTTTGACCTGTTCGAAAGGCTTTCTATGCTTTCGAAAAGGTCACTATGGGGCTGCTAATACTTGCTTTGACTTTTTCACCTTCTTCGAATGGTATGAACTCCCTAGATTATGTGAGATGGAACCCTACGACCCCTTTAAAATGTCTTAAACCCGCTAAACTTTGATGACTAAATCCCTTCAACTCCTTCGAAAGGTTTGGTATGAATTCTTCTTTCTTAGTCTTTGCTCAAGGACCTTTCGATTGAGTCGAAAGGTGGATTTTTTGGAGTAACACTTTCAAAGGAGGGTATCCAGTAAGGTCAAAGCAAGGTTTTGTAGGCTTTATTTTTCAAAACGAATAACCCAAACTTAATTTCCAAAGGAAAAATCCATGGCTCTATTAAAGGAGTTTTGCAATGGTTTTAAGAAGATGCTTTCCTTTTAAATGTTAGGTTAAATGGATTAACCACGTTTTTATGAAAATGATTTCAAGGATATAAACCAATAGGAGTGGTATTATTATGTTATTATGTTTTCTTCTTCAAATATAAATATATGTTCACATTATAACAAACCCATAACTGCATTTCAGGTAAAGAGGGAGAAGAACCGATTAGGTTGATCCAATAGTGCATGTAAATTGATCAAACTCCTAAATGAGTAGAATTGCATCCAAGAGGCCAGGGAGACCAGAATATAGGATGCCTAAATATGAAAGTTGTTAGGGAGATAGGTTCATAGTGCACCCATGAAAACTACGGTTAGGAAGTTATTGGAGTTACCAATAGGTTTATAGTGATCCTATGAAAACTATGTTATAAAGAGTGGTTGGAACGAGTCAATTGACTTGTAGTACACACACGAAAAATATATCTGGATTAAGTTATTGAAATTTACCAATATGTTCCAAGTCAAGTCATGAAAACTATGATAAGAGAGAAGTTATTGGAGTCACCAATAGGTTCTGGGAAACCCATGAATTAATTAAGTGAATTGGCAAGGCCAATAGGTTCATAGTGTACCCATGAAATCTATGAAATAGGAAAGGGGGTCCACATATTATATAAAGCTTATTATTAAGCCCATGAAAACTAATAGGTTAATAGTGACCCTACAAACTATAAATATGATAGGGAGTCAATTAAAAAGAGGACGAGATATCCAGAATCTTTTAACATGTTTGCATATCATCATCATATTTTGAAATGACTGTGTTTTAATCATTGTGGATGTAGGAGCACAATATATGGTTTTATAAAAGTTTTAAGATACTAGAGAGGGGAAAACCCATTCCGTTAAGCAGCATGGTCTCACTAGATATCTAAATGATTTGTTTCGTTAGATTATTATTCATACCAGACTTTATGTCTGACACAAAGTTTAAATTTTCCCCTTAAAATCTCAAGGCTCAATTTATTTTGAATATCTTGAGAGTTGAGGTTTTTAGGTACCACTTTTGACGAATAAGATTCCAGAGACGTGCATGAGGCATGGTAGCTATATATAGTTCTCTTTTCTTTTGATTCCACTATGTTGTTTGTAATGGCAAAGTTATTAAATTGCCTATATATACTTCATCTAATGGGGGCATATTCATCTATCACTCTTGGCGTATATTGTAATGTATATATATTTTCTCTAAACATGATTTATGATTGTGGGATTATGTAATGAAATGGAAATGATTTGACATGGCATGTGATTTTGTTTGAAGTTTTATATTATTTTCCATATTCATATATTTCTATGTATTAATGAGTCTTACACAGCCTTATTTGGTCACTGAATATTAATATTTATGAATGACTACATCATCTGTAGTCGTTAGTTTTGTTCCGCCAAATAGGGTTGATGTTACAAGTTGGTACCAGAGCATAGGTTTATGAAACTTTAAGAGAAAGTTAATCCTAAAATCTTTTTCAAACATAATCCAATGAATCAGAAATATGATTAGGGCTTGGGATAAATTTATGGTAACGTACTGGTATTTAAAAGACACACACACACACACACATATATATAAGTATGTACTCCCTCTCTTTTAGTCCGTTCTTTGGTATCTTACGAGAGAAAACATAAGGCAGCAAAACAAAAGAGGCAATCTCAGTGGAGGAAGCACCACAACTAATGGAATTGCTCGTCCTAATACCAGGAGGAGCCAAGGTCGACCAGCTAATGCTAACCAAAATGCCGAGGCCAATGTTGGTGCTAGAAATCGGCCAGTAGATCCGGGGAGGTGTATCAGTTGTTAGCTAATCTTTTGCAAAATGGGGTTATTGGTAATGTTAAAGGAGCTAATCCTGTGGCTCCCGTTGGGGACAACTATGCTAAGTTGAGCAGAGACTACACCAGTTTAGGTGGAAAGCCGTTTGTTGGAATGGAGGATGTTTTTGAGGTTGAGAATTGGTAGCACTATGAGAGGATCTTTACTGATCTAGCCTTGGATAATGAGGAAAAGTGGTGGCTGGCTTCTAGGCAGTTGCATGGGGGCAGTGCTTCACTGGTGGAAAAGTGTGACTGTCGGAATTGCCGAGGAAGAGCTGACATGGGCTAATTTTAGAATGTGGTATGAGCAAAAGTTATTATCTAAAGTGGCAAAGTCGGTGTTGATAAGGAAGTTTATGGATTTATTCTAGGGAAATATGTTAGTAATCGAGTACGCCACTAAGTTTGATGAGCCGTCTCGATATGAATATGCCACCATAGACACTTACATCAGAAGGAATAAGACGGTCATTCGAGGACTGAGACCTGAGCTTGCTAGAAGGGACATGACCCATATCCGCAAATCTTGTAATGTGGTAGTTAAGATGGCCATTCGCCATGAAGAGATGCTTGCTATTTTTTCCAGAGAGCAGCCAGTAGATTCCCATGGTCCTGAGGAAAAGAAGAAGAAATTCTTTAAGAAGAACGGAGCCTACATAGGGGATGCTTTCGAGAAGGCAAAGGATGATCTAGTGTGCTTCAAGTGTGACAAGAAGTGTCTTTACGCTCATGAGTGCTGGACAGGAAAAGGAAAGAGGCCTGTAGAAAAGAAGAATGTGAAATGCTTCAACTGCGACCAAGTTAGACAATATAAGAACAAGTGTCTAGAGCAAGTCAAGGCAGACAGAGGAAAGGTTTTTGCTATTGGACCACCATCTTATTCTAGGCCTACTGCAACAGATGAAGGAAAAAAATGTGTAAGAAGGTGCGCTTTTGATTCAGAGCATGTCGGTTAGAGTACTATTTGATACCAGTGCATCGCATTCATCTATATCGTAGTATTTGGTTAATAGGTTATGCATAGAAACCACCTACCTTGTTACTTCCTTAAAAGTTGCGAATCCAATAGGACTTGATTTGTTAAGTCATAAGTTTGCATGTTGTCTGTATGTTTTTGATTTCGTAGATTTCAACATCATTTTGGGTTTGGATTGGTTAGGTAAGTAAGAGGCTAGGATATTTTTCCAAGATAGGGAAATATCATTGAGACACCGTGATAGTCATAACCGAATCATCTTCTTAGTGGAGGATTCTAGCAGGAGTGTTTGTGCTTTGTGGAGTGCTATGGAAGTAGAAGATGAGTAATGTCAGGTTCGAGTAGCAAGAGAATTTGTACATGTCATTGAGTCGGTTGTGGGATTACCATCAAAACGGGTTGTTGAGTTTTGAATAAATTTTATACCTGGATTTGAACCAGTGAGTAGACCACTTGGTAGGATGACACCAAAAGAGATGAAAGAATTAAAGGCACATCTAGTGGGTTTTGAAGGAAGGAATTTAATTAGGTCAAGCATTTCGCCTTGGGGAGCGGCCGCGGTGTTCATGACGAGACTCGATAGGTTGTATAGGATGTGCATCGACTAACATTAGTTAAACGATAGGACGATCAATAATAGGTACCCTCTGCCGAGAATAGATGATCCGTTCCATCAGTTGAGTGGAACCAGAGTGTTTTCCCAATTGGATATGACGACAAGGTTCCATCAGTTAAGTGTAGCGGAGGACAGCATTCTTTAATGGCATTTCAGACTAGGTATGGTTCGTATGTGTTGTTAGAATGCCATTCAGATTACCGAATGCAAATGCTTTCTTCGTAGATTTGATGTATCGAGTTTTCCGAGCTCTTAGATAGGTTTTTTTGGGTATTCATAGATGAAATTTTAGTGTACTTGAAAGATGAAAAAGTGCATGAGGTTCATCCTAGAGTGGTACTTGAAACGTTGAGGCTGAACTAGGTAAAGGCGAAGTTTTCCAAGTGTTAGTTTTGGAAGAAAAATGTTAAGTATTTTGGTCATGTGGTTTCAAAGGAGTGCTTGTCAGTCGATCTAGTTATGATCGAAGCTTTTTATAATGAAAGAGACTAGAGACGATAACCGAGATCAGGAGTTTTCTTGGACTCGCTGGCTATTATCGGAGATTCATTGAGGATTTATCGCAAGTTGCAGCGCTTTTGACAAAGCTTACCATGATGGAGGTGAAGTTTGTCTGGTCCGAAAAATGTGAGGTAGCATTCCTTAAGTCAAATCATTTGTTAACCAATGCACCAGTGTTGGTTATTCCAAACGAAAACCAAGGGTCAATGGTTTATACTGATGCATGTGGAACTAGAGTGGAAGCTGTGTTGATGCAGAAGGGCGAAGTGATTGCCTACGCTTCACGATAGCTTAGACTACATGAAGTGAGATATCCCACACATGATTTGGAGTTGGCTATGGTGATCTTTGCATTGAAGATTTGGAGAAATTATTTCTTAGGGAAAAGATTTGAGCTATACACAAATCATAAGTCTTTAAGATATTTATTCTCTCATAAGGAGTTGAATACAAGACAGTTGAGGCGGCTGGAGTTTTTGGCTGCTTATGATTTTGGTATAGAATATACCACAGGGAAAGGTAATAAAGTAGCGGATGCTCTTAGCAGAAGACACAGTAATGTGGTGTTGGCTATATTGGTAGCATGGAAGGATCTGGAAGCTTTGGCCAGTTGTGGTGTGCAGTTAAGATCGATTGCTAGTTCTAGTCAGAGTACTGTCATGCTGTCTGTTTAGAGGTTTGGCCGGTGTTGATCGAAAGAATAGCTTTTAAGCAGAAGGAGGATCCACTATTAGCCGAAAGGATCAGAAGGCTTGAGGTTGGAACTAAGACCGATGATTTAAAAGGTTTTTGTCTTGACCAGAGAGGATGGTTGAGAAAGAAGGAACAATTATGTGTTCCATATGCTGGAAACTTGAGGATCGAAGTTCTTGGAGAATGTCATTGATGCAAGTTTATGATTCATCCTAGAGGGACCAAGATGTATCAAGGTAAGAAGAGGAGCTTCTACTGGGAAGCCATGAAGAGGGATGTTGGCTTATAGGTTAGCCAGTACGTTAATTGTCAACAAGTGAAAGCCGAACATTAAAAGTAGAGTCGGTTGCTTCAGCCTTTAGTGATTCCAATATGGAAATGTGATTCGGTATCCATGGATGTTATAGAGGGGTTGCCAAGGTCGAATAGGGCAAATGAAAGTATATGGGCCATAGTAGAAAGGTTGACCAAGAGTGCCCATTTCATTCCATTCAAGGCTACCAGGACGACACCTGTTTTGGCAAAGTTGTTCATGAAGAACATAGTTAGACTTCATGGGATTCCTAGTGAATTTTGGAGGAGTCTACGGGCTATGTTATGAAATAAGCTCAAGATGAGTACCGCATATCACCCTCAAATGAATAGGTAGACAGAGAGAGTCAATAAGGTACTAGAGGATTTGTTGAGAGCTTGTGTGTTGGACTTTGGTGGATCTTGGGAGGATCACCTACATTTTGTTGAGTTTTCCTATAGCAATAGTTACCAGACTAGTATAGGAATGATGCCTTTGGAAGCTTTGTATGGAAGGTGATGCAAATCACCCACATGTTGGTTGAAGATGGGAGATAGATTATCCTTAGGTCTGGATTTGGTTAGAGAGGCATCCAAGAAGATAGAGTTGATCCGAGGACGGATGAAGTAGACTCAATCTAAATAGAAGAGTTATGCAAATAAGAGATGTAAAGATCTAGAATTCTCAGTTGGAGATAGTTTTTCATAATGGTATCACCAATAAGTGTGTGGTACGGTTTAGGAAGTTATGGAAACTGGCATGAAGTGTATGTTGGTCCATTCCAGATTACAAAGAGGATTGGAAAGCCGACATACATAGTAGAGTTGCCAAGTAGGATAGCAGGTGTCCATAATGTATTTCATGTGTCTCATCTTTGCAAGTATGTGCATCATCCAGAGGCCGCTATTCCTTTGAAAGGGTTGGAAGATCTAGTAGTAGAGCTTAATTTGACTTTTATTAGACAACCGGTTCGATTTGCAGCAAGAGATGAGAAAAGATTGAGGAACAAGGCAGTCAAGCTGGTGAAAGTTCAGTGGAATGACAAAGAGAATGACTGTACTTGGGAGACAGAGGATATGATTCGAGATACTTATCCTAATCTGCTTTGAGGGTATGTTTATATTAGATTCATATAGATAATTCCTAGTCAGGTAGACTAGCATGGTTGTTAGAATTCATTACAAATGATTGCTATGTTTAGTATTTAGTCCATACTGAATTTCGAGGATGAAATTCTATAAGGAGGGGAGCCTGTACACCCTAATTTTTGATAACATTATCCAGGAGATTTAATTAGATAAATTAAATTGAATAATGTGAATGTTAAGTAATAAGGGGGTTGAGATTTGAATAAATCTAGTTATGGTTGTGCTTAATAAAATAATTAAATTGGCTTAAGAATGGGTTATAAGCTAATTAATTCACATAAGGGTATATTGGGTATTTACTGCACATAACCCTTAACCAATATATATTTTCTTTCCTACCATTTTATTTCTCATTCACGTCATTTTGAAAAGAATAAAACAAGCGTAGGAAGGGGTGCCAGCCATTAACAAGAGGAATTTAATTAAAAGCTAGAGATTCAAGCTTAGAGGAAATCAATCTCAATCCAGTCTCCTCACCTAAATCAAAGTGAATGATAATTCCATCTCTATTTAGTTTTGCAATCATATGTTTTCGAATTTAATGATAAATTCGTTTTTATGGTGGACTGGATGATGATATGCTTGAATATTAACTCGTTTAATTTAAATAAGATTGTTTAAATGGGAATATACACTTTTTTTTGGAGAAACCAATTTACAATGATGTTTAACTGCCATAGAAAATTTTAAAGTTATGTAAAATATGATTTTGGAGTTGGGTTTTAATATTTATAATTTTTAAGCTATGGAAAGATTGTTATGAATTTTCAATGGAAAATATAGCTATTTAGGTTTGTAAATTTATTTCAGAAAATATATTGAGGATTTGGGTTTGAAATTTTGATATGTTAAATAACATGATTAAAATGAATTTTTAGAATTTTTGGGGAGTTTTCCAAAGTGAATTGCTATGCAAATTAAATTATTTTAGAAGTAGGACTTCTTTGCAATATTGGTTTTGCTTAATGGAAGGGCTTATTTGATTAACTTAAACATGGTTTAGATCTAAAATTTGTGGCGGTTATTATAGTAAAGAATTGAAAGGTTAAGCAACCAATCTTCTATTTACACATGGCAGGTTAGTTAGAAAAAGGTTTGCTTTATTTAGTATTAAAAAGGTTTACCCAGAAAAGTTGGTTTCGCCTTCATTAGAAGTACCTTTCAACTCAGAGCTTCTTTCTTCAACCCAGTCAAAATATACTAAGCTGAAACCAATACATAGAGAACTAAATGAAAATTTAGTGTACCCATTCATCTTTCTAGGTATCAAAAAGAGGGTACGCAGTGGATTGGAGAAAGGTGGAAGGTTAGGTGTCGAAAGCATGACTTTCGAAGGGGTCGATACCTTGGTTTGTTTTAAAAAGAGTAGTGCCTGGCATTGTATTATTTATGCCATCGAAGGATTCGAAGCATATGTATTTGAAAGAGGTTTTCAAAATATCTCGAAGGGGTTACCGTCAACTAAGCATTACTTTCAAATGGGTTCTTTCACTTATGAAACAATGCTTTTGAGAGAAGGGGTTTTGACCTAGTCGAAACCCTGCTGCCATTCTTTAGCCTTTCGATGGTATTGAAGTCATCAATGCTTTCAAAAGGTAGTGTTTGTTTTTATGGATGTTTTAAGCCTCTTCCTAAATGCTTTCGGAAGGGTCCATGGATTGCGATGGCAATGGCTCAAAAGGGGTTTTGACGCCATCCTTCAATGTTTTGTATAAATGGTTTCAACAATCCTCAAACATTATTATTTGTATAGCATAAGCTTTCGAAATGATGATTTCAACACCATATGTTTCCCCTAAATACTTTTATATGATAAAGAAAGGTTTCTAAAGGGGCAATCGAATCGGATCATCACATTTGGTATCAGAGCTGAAGGTTAAGTAAGAACTTTAGCTTTAGAGTATAACTCATTAGGTGACTAAGATAAAGTTGTAAATGCCCTAGAATGATTATATTCCCTAAGATATCTTGTCCGCATGCCGAAGTCAATTTTCTTACTATCACTATAGTGAGAATAAGTGCAAGAAAAGGACGAGGTAGGGGACAGGGGAGTACCACTACAAATGGTCGTTACCCTGCAACAACAGCAATGGTAGGAATAACTTTTCCCATCAACCTCCTTTGATCATCATCCAATTTCAATCCTTTGATGGCTTCTTGGCAGCTCCAGGATGAAGCTTTGGTATGGTGGGAGACCATTACTATGGAGGAACCGGAGGATGAGTTTACATGGATTGGTTCAAGCAAGTATTTCAGCAGCGTTATATGCCTTCCGCTAGTATTTTCAGGATGTATTAAGAAGATTACCTTACTTCTTATTTATGATAAAAGCGTTAGAGTTTTGTTCGACACTGGAGCCATGCAAAGTTTTATTTCCCAACAAAACCGTAGAAGAGATAAATCTTGAACCCAATTCATAGATGCACCTATTTGTGTGAAGAACCCACTAGGATGCCCTTGATGTCATTTTTCTGCTAATAACTTTTCCCCTATTGATGGTTGTAAAGCTAGACCGTCACATTTGTTGTCACTTTTTCTGCTGTTATGTTGTTTCTGCTATATTCTGTTGTATATATTGTGTTCTTATGTTGTGCATTTGTTGTAGAATATTGTATCCATTTGGTGTATCAATAAAAATCATTCGTTGTTTCCGTTGTGTTGTTTTCACCTAATGTGTTATAAGCTCCGGCGAACCAGACTCCAAAGTTTGAATCTTCGACATTTGAATACGGGTGATGTATTGGATGCCGATTCTTGGGCATCGAATCCGGGTCATCACGTTTGGTATCAGACCTAGGTTTCGATCCTGGAACCTGTAGGTTTTGCCCTTCGGACTAACCAATGCCCTACATATTTCCTAGACCCGATGACCCGAGTATTTCGTGAAGTGTTAAATAAATTCGTTCTCGTATTTATTGATGATGATCTAATTTATTCCTAAACGGAAGAATGGCATGCCGAACATTTAAAAATAGTTTTGGAAATATTGAGGAGGAATATTCTTTTTGCCAAGTTTTCTAAATGTCATTTTTGGGTAAAAGAAGTTAGATTTCTGGGACTATTGTAACAGAAGAAGGAATTTTTGTAGACACTGGTAAGGTTTCCGCTATCCTAGATTAGAGGCAACCCACAACTCCAAAGGAAGTCAGAAGTTTTCAGGGATTAGCCGGATACTACCGAAAGTTTGTCTAGGATTTCTCTAAGTTAGCCAATTCATTAACTAAGCTGACTATGAAGAATGCCTAATTTATTTGGCCTCCATAGTGCAAGGAAGCTTTCCAGGAATAGAAGAAAAGGTTAACCACTGCCCCCGTTCTTGCTATTATTAACGGGGATAAAGGTTTATCTGTTTACACAGATGCGTGTGGTGAAGGTGTGGGTAATGTTCTAATGCAAAAGGGTAGAGTGATTGCCTACGCGAGTAGACAATTGCGACCACATGATAAGAACTACCCGACCCACGATCTTAAGCTTTTGGCAGTTATCTTTGCTTTGAAAATATGACGTCATTATCTTCTGGGTGAAAATTTTGAATTGTTTACCGATCATAAATCTTTGAAATACCTCTTTACCCAAAAGGATTCGAATATAAGACAAAACACTGGTTGGAATTTCTAGCGTCATACGACATGGATATTCAGTATACACCTGGTAAATCCAACATGGTAGTTGATGCTTTGAGTAGAAGACATGATGTTCTTGCTTATTTTGTTATCAACCCCCACTCTTCTTGAGACGATTGAAAGTAAGCAAAAAGAAGACAAGTTTCTCTGAGAAATTTATAGAAGAATACGTCGACGCGAAGATTCAGCTTTGAAATCAATAATAGTAGAATTATAAGGTTGAAAGGGAGAATTTATGTCCCAGACATCCCAGATCTCAAACAAGAAGTATTGGACGAATGTCACAAATCCAAGTTTAGTATCCATCCAGGGGTTGACAAAATGTATTGAGATATTAAGAGGATCTTTTGGTGGAAAACGATGAAGAGAGATATATCCATTTATGTTAGTCGTTGCCCAACTTGTCAAAAAATAAAGAGTTATCAAATGAAAATGGCAGGTTTACTTCAACTACTGGAGGTACCTAAATGGAAATGGGACCAAGTGTCTATGGATTTCATAGATTGTTTGCCATGAATTCGAAAGGGTAACGAGGCGATTTGGGTTATATTGTGGATCGTCTGACCAAGACTACCCAGTTTATCCCAGTTAAATTCACCCGAACGACAGCGAGTTTTGCAGATTTATATGTGAGGGAGATTATTCAAATCCATGGAATACCAAGTAGTATAGTGAGTGATCGTGAACCAATCTTCACTAGCAGTATTTGGGAGGCATTTCAAGCCATACTAGGAACCAAGTTGAACTTCGGTACTTCTTATCACCTGTAGTCTGATGGACAAACAGAGAGAATAAATCGAATCTTGGATGTCTTTTGCTTGCTTGTATTCTTGATTTTGGAGGTTTACGGGACGACCATTTGCATTTGATTGAGTTTTCGTATAATAATAGTTATCAGGCCAGTATTAGAATAGCTCCTTTCGAAGCATTGTATGGTCGTCCTTGTAGATCACCTACGTGTTGGATTGAGTCGGGTGATAGGCTTTTTCTTGGTCCGAACATGATAAGGGAAGCTTCTGAGAAGGTTGATTTCATTCAGAAGAAGTTGAAAACTGCATAGAGTCGATAGTAAAATTATGCCGACCTCAGGAGAAGAACTTTAGAATTCCAGGTTGGAGATTAAATTTTCTTAAAGGTTTCTCCAATGCATGGATTTTTGAGATTTGGAAAAATGGGTAAGCTGGCACCGCGATATATAGGTCCTTTTCCTATTCTTCAAAGGATCATCCTTTAGCTTATCGAGTGCAGTTACCTAATTGGTTAGCTGGCGTGCATAATGTGTTCCATGTTTCACACCTTCGGAAGTATATGCACGACCCAGATCATATCATTGAGGAGGCCCTCAACAGGATTTGGAAATCACACCTAACATGGCAGTGAAAAGAGAACCATTGAAGATTATTGGTCAAGGTGAAAAGAAATGAAGGAATAAAGTGGTGAAATTGGTGAAAGTGCAATAGAGTGGAGATCGGAGTGATTGTACTTGGGAAATATAGGAAAGCATGCAGAAGTCCTATCCCAAGTCAAGAGTGGATGTTTCAACTTGATCTACTAAGCCATTTCTCTATATTTTTATGTGTTCAAATGTTCTTTGTTTGTCTCCATGTCTATCAAATTTCGAGGATGAAATTTTCTTAAGGGGGAATTTGTAACGATCCCCTTTTTAAACCAAATTTAATTTAGCAATTAATATAATTTTTAGAATTAATTTGTAAATTAATTTGAATTCTTCAAAAAACAAATAAGATATGTATTTGTTTATATATATGTATATATATATATAGATTGTAAATAAAATTTTGATTTGAAATGCAAAAATAAATATCTTATAAAAATAATTGGATTTAAAACTCTATATTTTAAAAACTAATATATATATATATATGTATGTATATATGATTTTTATTTTGTGTATAATTGTGTTTTAAATCATTTCCTTTAAAAGTCACATAAATATAAAAAAAGGAAAAGTATAAATAAAAAAAAATATATATATATATAACTAAATTGAAAATATAATTTAAAAATTAAATAGACATATAAAATTATTTAATAACATGCAAAAGAAAAGTGTGAAAATTAGTGTAAGTATTTTAAATTGCATTAAAACATTTGTAAGATTAGTAACATGCATAAATAAAAGTGTCATGTTTTCAAATTTTCTTTTCATTTTTAAAATTAATAAATAAAGGGAAAAACAAGATACATATACATCTACATCCTTCTCTTCTCATCTTTTCTTTTATGCATTCAAAACTACAAAGAAGTAGAAAACAAATATGGAAACTAAAGAAAACAAAAATCAGGAAAGAGAATAAAACAACAAACAACTTTTTAAAATTCAAAGCAATCAAACAAGTTGCAATTCAGATTCAACTCAAATTTGAAGCAAGCAAGCTAAGATCAGATCAAAATCGATCTTTCTACAAATTTTCAAAACCTGAAGTAAATCAAAGAGCATCTCAATCAACAAGCAGATCAAAACCAAGTTACAATTGCAAATTTCAAAAACATTCCAGGCTTTCTCTGTTCAAACACAAAAAGGTGAGTAAACAAGCTTTATAAAATCTTTAACCCGTTTAATTTGGATTGTTTGTGATTGATACCTGAAGTATGTTATGAAAAATGTTTGTTTAAATTGTTAAATATGCCTGCATGTCTGTATATATGTGTAAATATATTGGTGTACATGTCTGGAAACAGCCAAATATGCCTCTGTTCGAGATTACAGGTTACAAAACCTATTCAAAATCCAAAATCTCATCCTCCAATCCTTTTTAGGCTATGACTTCTAAAGAAAATGTGTTTGTAGACATAAAGTCCTATTTTTAAAAATATTTTCAAAATGAAACTAGCAAGTATATTTATCTAGAAAAATAATTTTACAGTGAAAAATCAAAATTTGTCAGAAATCAAGTGCGTAGATTTCATGTTTCACATACATGTTTAAATTCGTCTCTAAAATTGATGATTTTTAATGGCAGTTTTGTGATTTTTAATTATGTAACTAGGAGAGTGTGCGATGATCAGAATTGGGTTTTTCCTCGAATTCCGGCGATAGCGTGGGCTATTGAGGTCGAGTTCGTTGCTGAGGGTAGCTTGAGGGTCGAGGTGATCGGGAAAAATTCTATTTGATTTTTCAGATCACCGTGGTGGTGGACGGTGGCAAAGTAGGGCTTAATACCTGATTTGGTCGACATGGTTTTCAAGGCCAATGCGGCGTCGTCGATGCACCGGAGTGGACCGGTGGTGGGGGATCGAAGCGTCGTGTCGTGACGCAAGTATGGACGTGATCGTGAGTTGTCTGGTGGTCATAGCAGGCTACATGAGGAGGATTTAGTCGATCAGTTTTGGATTCCAAGTAGTGTCAAATAACTCGATTTTGATTTCAGGCGAAATCGAAGGAGCTGGGTGGTCGGGTTCGTCAGTGAGGTCGTAGTCGACGTGTTGAAAGTCGAAGCATGGATCGGAGTTAGTCAAAGCTCGTGTGCATGTGCACATTTCAGTGGATTTTGGGTAGTTGCTGTTGGTTGGAGAAGAAGGGATTTTTCTCAAAGATGAACTCGAGGAAGTTTTGTTGTGGCTCGGGTCTGCTATCGGGTAGGTATGCGAGTTTGTAACAGGGTTTAGAATTTAAATCAAAACAGAAAAAAAAGAGGGGTGGCTCAAGATGTTGTCCGGGGTTGGCTCGAGAAGTTTGGTAGTTTGACTCGAGTTAGTGTCGGGTAATGTTAGGATATTTACAGGTTTTTAAATTTTAAAATAAATCAAGTTTTAAACTATTTTTTCTTAAGTCAATTTATTTTAAATAATAAATGTTATTTAAATATTTAATTCGATAATAGTTGTTTGATTTTCTTTAACTTGAATTAATTCTTATGTTTATTTTAAAATAAATTTAATATTGTAATTAAGAAATTAAATAAGAAGATGAAATGTATTTAATTCATTTGTTAATGATAAATTTATTGAACAAGTTCCTAAAGGGTTTTAAACAAAGGTATTGATCAAGTTGTCAAGCAAGTTTCAAAAGTTAAAATTTTAAAATTAATTTTTTTTAAGATTAATTGATTTGGTTTTAAATAAATTATATATTTGGATAACTACGTAATTAAATCCCTAGTGTTTTCAAATGTAATTTAATGATGTAATTGAATAGGTGATTAAGATAAAAGTATTGAATTTTAATTAATCAAAAGGTCTCAAGTGATTTTGTATGTTGATGATTAATTAATGTAAGTAATTAAAGGATAATTACATAATGAAATTTATTAAAGGATAATTAATTAAAGGTTAATTAATTAATGATTAAAGGATAATTAATTAATGATTAAAGAGTAATTAATGTAAGTAATTAAGGGATAATTAATTACTTAAAGGACAATTACTTAATGTAATTAATTAAAGGATGATTAATTAATGTGAGTAATTAAAGGATAATTACTCAAAGGATAATTACTTAATGTAAGTAATTAAGGATTAATTAATTAATTAAATGGATAATAAATTAATGCAAGTAATTAAGGATAATTAATTAAGATGATTAATTAAGGATGATTAATTAATTTCATTAATTAATTATAATAACAACAAATGGTTTGTAATTAATTAATGATAATCAAGCAGGGTTAGGTGATGAATTCATAAATAATTAATCTATTTTGAGTTAATTAAATTATTTATAATCATGTGATTAATTAATCTTGCTTTTGGATGATTGGATTATATTGAATGCCTTGAATTGTTTGATATCTCTGATATGTGATGTGTGATATGACTTGCTTTGGATTGTGTTGAGATAAATGTAAGCTATTTATTTGTGATATATTGCTGTGTAATTGTGAACTTCTGAATGGAATTAAAATTGTTTACTTAAACAAATTGGCCTTTAAGACGACATTTGAATTTCGATGAGACCGAGAATCAGATTTCAAATGGTTATCTGAAAACCACATCGAATCTTAAAGGTGGATCTTTTGTTTAAAAGATTAAAAATGGAAATTTGTATCTACATGTTTTTAAAATAAGCGCTCATTTTTCAGATAAGCCGGGGGAGGACATTAATGATACAATGGAATGGAATTGCATTTGAAGATGGTGGTTGAAGACTGAGTATTTCCAAGAACGAAAGGACTGCCTATTGATTGTCTCTGCACTGAGTTTCTCTGGTATATGGATTACCCTATGTGATGGGAAGTCCGGTCGGGATTGGGGATATCCGGATTTGCAAGGACTTCTTTCCTTAATTGGAAGAAGTGCCTTCGATTCCATTCAGACCAAGAATGGACTTGTATGGATGTATTTCTGACATTACACTTTGAGATGTAAAGCTGATTTCTATCAAATACATTTCTGTTTGGTGGTGGAGAATTTATTCTCCTAGCTTCGCACCCTTCTTTGAGACGTACGAGCTCAGAGGTTGGGTGGTTGATGGATATTAGTGATATATTCCCAATTTGGTAATGTGGCATGCTAGTGCTGATCATTAGTTAATCGAAGCATGGCTTTTGTGAAAAACGTAGCTTTGTGGGACGAGACTTCATCGAACCTCACATCCCAGAAAGGGTTAAAACATGAAAGGATGCAGCAAGGTTACGGGGGTCATGCCCCTCAGTGTATGTGCATTTCCTTCTAGATAAAAAGTGGTACTCTGGTATGAAGCCCGGACATTTTGCTTATGTGGTTGTTGGTTGTTGAGGGCCCTCGATAAAGGTCGATTATGACCGGGGGATGTCATTCCCGTGATAGTTAGTTACCTAGTTACAGAGGTAATCCGACCTTGTGTTGGCACAGATCCGGTTAGGTCGGGGCGTCCCCCCAAAGGCGTACCCTTTCGGATAAAGGAAGTTCCTTAGCCTTGGTCATTTGCTGGAAATCCAAACAATAAAATACGAGCCCTATATGTTTTTAGTTGTAGTACCTGCTATTTAACATGGTAGATATAGTAGGCATACTAAGCTGGCTAAGATTAATATTATACTTTCGAAATTTTCCACAATATGCAATAATAATAATATCAAAAGGATTTTCGCATATCAAACATGTTCGACTACTATAAGGGGAAAGCTTCCCCATGTGTTCGATTGCATTGAGTATGTTGCGGGAGACCTTATGGTAATTTCATTTCCAAAAGCATGACTAGATTTATTTTTGTTATTTATTTTTTGTACAAATAACTATTTTATGTTTGCTCACACCAGTACCATGACTGACTCGGAGTTTATTGTTCCCTTTCTAAACTCTTGGTTCCCTTAATTTTCCACACGGGCAGCCTAGAGTCAGGATATCATTAGATTCTGGAGCTAGTTCAGATAATAGATGTAGATTTTGGATGCCTTTGAAGTCTTTGGTCAAAGATTTTGGTTTTGAACTTTTTACTTTGGAGCTTTGGAATGAAGACGCAATATGTTGGATTCTTTTAGATGAATCTGTTGATATTTTTCCACTATCATATTATCTTTTCTCCTGTATTCTTTTGTATATATAGTGCTCTAATGTTTTCGTTCATTTGTTATATAATGTTGTATCCATGTTGTGTATCAATGAAATAATATTTTTTTTCCACCGCGTTGTTATCATCTAACGTATTATAAGCTCCAGCGAACCGGACTCCAACATTAGAATCTTCGACATTTGAATACGGGTGATGCATCGGATTCCGATTTTCGAATGCTGAGGCCCAGGTCATCACATTGGTATCAGAGCTAAAGGTTGAGTATGAACTTTAGCTTTGGAGTACAACTCATTATGTGACTCATTAGAGATAGGGTTAGAAATTCCCCAAAATGAGTATATTCCCTAAGATATCTTATCCGTATGCCTAAATGAATTTTCTTACTATTTACAGATAGTGAGAATAAGTGCAAGAAGAGGACGAGGTAGGGGAAGGAGGAGTACCACTAAAAATGGTCGAGACCGTTCAACAACGTCGATGGAGGGAGCAGCTCTTCCCATCCAACCCCTGCCATATCTGGCAGAATTATATCGAAGTTTCTCAAGACTTTAGAGGAAACCATTCAAAGGCACGGAGACAATTATAGAAGCGCAAGCTTGGATTCGATCTTGTGAAATGATTTTTAAAGGATTGAAATTAGAGGAAGATCAAAAGAGGTTGATGGCTTCTTGGCAGATCAAGGAAGAAGCTATGGTATGGTGGGAGACCATTACATTGGCCGAATAGGAGGATGAGTTTACATGGGATAGATTCAAGCAAGTATTTGAGCAGCGTTATATTCCTTCTCCTAGTATTTTCAAAATGTATCAAGAGTTTACCGATTTGAAGCAAGGAAGTCTATCCTTTGAAGAGTACTTAAATAAGTTTTATGAGTTGTCCTCCTTTAATTAATCACATAAATTAATCATCTTTACCTAATTAAAGGATAATTAATTAAAGGTTAATTTATAAATGCGAGTAACTAAAGGATAATTACTTAAAGGATAGTTACTTAATGTAATTAATTAAGGATAATTAATTAATTAAATGATAATTAATTAAGGGTTAATTAATTTATATGGTTAAGTAAGGGATAATTAATTTATGTTAGTAATTAAAGGATAATTACTTAATATTATTAATGAAAGGGTTAATTTGTTAATATAATTAATTAAGAATTATTAATTAATTTAATTTACTTAAGGTTAATTAATTTATGTGATTAATTAAGAGACAATTAATTAATTGAGGATGATTAATTAAGATGGGTAATTAAGGATGATTAATTAATTTCATTAATTAATTAAAGTAATAACAAATGGTTTCTAATTAATTAATGTTAATCAGGAAGGGGTAGGTAATTAATTCATAAGTAATTGATATAATTTGTTAATTATAAATTATGTGATTAAATTAATTTTTCTTATGGATAATTGGATTATATTGATCGCTTTGAACTATTTGATATCTCCCATATGTGATGTTCTGTGATATGAATTGCTTTGGATTGAGTTGTGATTATTGTAAGTTATTTATCTGCGATTTATCTGTGTGAATGTGAACTTTTGAATTAAATTAAAATTGTTTACTTAAACAACTTGGCCTTTAAGACGGTATTTGAATTTCGATGAGAACGGGAATCAGATTCCAAATGATTATCCGAAAACCACATCGAATCTTAAAGGTGAATCTTTTGTTTAAAAGATTAAAAATGGAAATTTGTCATGACTTAATTATGATCTGAATGTATCCGCATGTTTTTTTTAAATAAGCACTCATTATTCGGAAAAGCCAGGGGGAGGACATTAGGTCATAAAACCCATTTCAAATAATGATATGACGAAATGGGATTGCATTTAAAGACGGTGGTTGAAGACCGGGTATTTTCGAAAACGAAAGGATTACCTGTTGAATGAACCTACACCGAGTTGCTCCGGAATAGAGATTACCCTATGCGATGGGGAGTCTGGACGTGATTAGGGAATATCTGGATTTGCAAGGACTCCTTTCCTTAATTGGACGAAGTGCCTTCGGTTCCATTCAGACTCAGGATGGACTTGTATGGATGTATATCTGACATTATACTTTGAGATATAAAGTTGGTTTCTATCAAATACATTTCTATTTGGTGGCGGAGAATTTATTCTCTTAGCTTAACACCCTTCTAGTTGATGGTTATTAGTGATATATTCCCAATTTGGTAGTGTGGCATGCTAAGTGCCGAGTATTGGTTGATCGAAGCATGGCTTTTGTGAAAAGCATAGCTTTGTGGGACGAGACTTCATCGAACCTTACACCCCAGAAATGGTCGAAACAGGAAAGGATGCAGCAAGGTTATGTGGGTCGTGCCTCTTAGGGTATGTGCATTTCCTTCTGGATAAAAAGTGGTATCATGGTATGGAGCCTAGATATTTTACTTATGTGGTTGTGGGAATTTCTGTGTGGTGCCTCAATAAAGGTTGGTTGCGACTGGGGGATGGCATACTCGTGACAGTTAGTTACCTATTTACAGAGGTAACCCGGTCTTGTGTTTGCAGAGATCCGGTTAGGTTCTCGAGACGTCCCTCCAGAGCCATACCCTTTCGGATAAAGGAAGTTCCTTAGCCTTAACCATTTGGTGGAAATTCAAACAATCAATACGAGCCCTGTATGGTTTTAGTTGTAGAACCTGCCATTTTACATGGTAGCTATAGTAGGTATACTATAATGGTACATATGCTGGCTATGATTAATATTATACTTGCAAATGTTTTTCCACACTATGCACTAATAATAATTTCAAAAGGATTTTGTGTATCAAGCAAGTTTGACTACTATAAGGAGAAACCTCCTCCATATGTGCCATTGCATTGAGTGTATGCCGGAAGACCTTATGGCAGTTTCATTTTCCAAAAAGCATGAACGGATTTCTTTTTATTTCTTTTTGTAAAAATAACTATTTTTATGTTTGGTCTCACTAGTCCGATGACTGACTCGGATTTTATTGTTCCCTTTTCTAAACTTTGGGAGCCAATAATTTTCCACACGAGCAGCCTAGAGTCAGGTTATCAGTAGGTTCTAGAGCTAGTTCAGATGGTAGATGAAGATTCCAAAGTCTTTGTTTTGGAAGATTTTTGTTTTGGGCTTTTGCTTTGGAGCTTTGGTAATGAAGATGTAGTCTGTTGGATTCCCTTTCTCTCTCTCACTCTTTGAAGCCCATGTTGATGTCACTTTTTCTGCTATTATGTTGTTTCCGCTGTATTCTGTTGTATATATGTGCTCTGATGTTGGGCATTTGATGTAGAATATTGTATCCATTTGGTATATCGATAAAAATCATTTTTGTTCCACTGTGTTGTTATCATCTAAAGTGTTATAAGCTCTGGCGAACCAGACTCTCGTTTGAATCTCCGACATTTGAATATGGGTGATGTATTGGATGCAGATTTCGAGCGTCGAATCTGGGTCGTCGCATTGTTTATGTTGACTTTGACCCAAATAATATTTCAAGTGTAAACCAATGGTTTCTAAAGGGGAACTTTCAACAATTTCAAAAGGGATACTTCCAGTGGTGTCAAAAGGGGGACTTTCAATTGATTTTGAAGTTATTCTTCTAAATGACTAAATGCTAGTGCTTTAATACATTCGAAAGGTTTCAAAAGAAGGTTTCAAAGTGTTCGAAAGGCAGGGGCCTACTGTTTTGATAATAGATTTTTATGCTTTCCAAGGAGGTTATCCAGTGAGGTTGAATGCAAGGTTTTGAAGGCTTTGTTTTTCAAAATGAATAAGCATACTCAATTTCTAAATGAAAAAGACATGGCTAAATTAATGGAGTTTTGTAATGGTTTTAAGAAGAGGTTTTCCTTGAAAATGTTAGGTTAAATGGATTAAACTTGTTTTGATGAAAATGATTTCAGGGATATAAAAACCAAAGGAGTGGTATTATTATGTTATTATGTTTCCTTCTTCAAATATAAATACATATTCACATTATAATAGATCCATAACTACATTTTGGAGAGAAAGTGGAAGAAGAACCAGTTAGGTTGATCCAGTTGTGAATATAAATCGATTCAACTCCTAGATGAGTAGAATTGCATCCAAGAGGTCAGGGAGACAAGAATATAATATGCCTAATTATGGAAGTTGTTTGGGGTATAGGTTCATAGTGCATCCATGAAAACTATGATTAGGAAGTTATTAAAGTTACCAATAGGTTCGTTGTGATCCCATGGAAACTATATTATAAAGAGTTGTTGGCATGGGCCAACTGGTTTGTAGTGCACCCATGAAAACTATATCTGGATTAAGTTATTTATAGTTGCCAACAGGTTCCTAGTCAAACCATGAAAACTAGGATGAGGGAAAAGTTATTTCGATCACTAATAAGTTCAGGGGAACCCATTAATTAATTATGTTAATTGGCAAGGGCCAATATGTTCGTAGTGTAACCATGAGAACTATAAAATAGGAATAGGAGTCCATATATTATGTAAAGGTTATTAGTAAGCCTATGCAAACTAATAGGTTAATAGTGACCCTAGAAACTGTAAATACAACATGGAGTTAATTAAACAGAGGAAGGAAAATACAGAATGTTTTAACATGTTTGTATATCGTCATAATATTTTGAACTGACTATGCTTTAACCATTATGGATGCAGGAGCATAATATATTGTTTTATAAAAGTTTTAGGATACTAGTGAGCGGGAAACCCGTTCCGCTAAGCGGCGTGGTTTCACTAGATATCTAAATTATTGTAGATGGTAGATTATTGTTCATACTTGGCTTTATGCCTTACTCAAAGTTTATGTCTTCCCCTTAAACTCTCAGGTGCTCAATTGATTTTGAGTAGTTTGAGAGTTGAGGTTTCTAGGTTCCACTTTAGGCGAATAAGCATCCGAAGACATGTAGGATGCATGATAGCTAATTAGAGTTCTCTTTTCTTTTGATTCGGCTATGTTTTTTGTAATGGCAAAGTTGTTAAATTGCCTATATATATTCTGATCATCCAAGGGGGCATCTTCATTTGTCGCTCTTAGCATGTGTGTTAATAAATATATTTTCTCTGAACATGATTTACAAGTGGGATTATGTAATGAAATGGAAATGACTTGATACGTAAAGGGATCTTGTTTGAAGTTTTAAATTTTTTCCACATTCATATGTTTCTGTATGTTAGTGAATCTAACACCGCCGCATTCGATCGTCGAAAACTAATATATATAGATTACTGCAGCATCCATAGCCATTAGTTTTGGGCCTCCAAGTATGGGGATGTTAAATTGAATACTGGTTTTGATACTCATTTTTGTGTTCCATCAATTTAAGACGATTTGTTGCACTTTTTGAGCATTGTTATCCTTTGTTCGTAATGATTAAATAAAGAGAAAGTTAGGGCGAAGCTACATGGGGTTGGTCCCATTAGAATACCGTCACATCTACTCTAGATTAGTTTTGATTGTATGCACTTAAGGATGTGAAATACTTGGATACTTGATAAGTTTGACAGGTTTTGGCTTGGAACTGTTCAAGAGCCATCATAGTTCTCAAGTATATCGTTTAGAGGTATGCTTTTGGTGTATAGAGGTGGGGGAGGGAGGGGTGGGCGACATCCTCTTAGTCATTGTTGGAAAACTTCCTTGTCCTTGTTTCTTATTTAACCTTTGAATTAATTCTTTCTTGATTGCATCCGAAATTGTCTTGTGCACTTTGACATGTTTAATTACTTGTATCTGTTCTTTTATACTTGTATGTTGTTCTTATAAGAGAAACCCGTTTCGTGTTTTGGGCATGGTCTCACATGTTATTTATGTGTTCAACTTTTATTTTGTGTGTACTCATACCAAACATATTTTCAAACTCAAGTCACTTTTTCCCCTAACTCTCGGGGTACTCATTTCTACTAGAGTACTCCATGAGTGGTAGGCTTCTTTGGGCTCTTTTAAAGATGATAGATGAGTAAGAGACTCCTTATCAATCTAGGTGTCTATATACGCCGTTATGAGATGTTTGTTTTATGTATATGTATTTTGCATCAGCAAGTGAAAAGGTAGGTTGTTATAATTGCCAAGGCAGATAGTAGTAATACTTTTTTTGTAACTCTGATAACTCTACATTAGGGAGTAACCATGTGCATTGTCTTATCTTTATATTATATTCTATTTCTTTTTGTTTTACCCTCCATCGTCTCGTCTTTCATATGCTTAGGATACGACACATGAATACCTTGGATGTATTAAGTGTCGTTCCCAGCGGCCCGAAAGGTAGGTCATTACAGTTAGTATCAAAGCTTCGATTGAGTGAATTGCTTAGCCTGATCGGGGTATAAGTCATTAGAGATAGGGTAAGTGATGCCTAGAATGAGTTAATCTTGAGAGAGCGTATTTGTATTTTTTATTGTAATAATATCCATCCTCTAAAGTCTCATTTTAGATTCTTTGGTGTTGATTCCTTAAACTGTATATTAATCCTATTCTCGTATTCTAAAGATAATTTATTTGTTCAGGCACCTAAAAGATGAATACAAGAAGAGGATGAAGGAAGGGATCTAGAACTAGCACGGCTACCAACAATAGGGTACCTAGAAATGCTACATGCCAGCTGTAGATCTGGTAGAGGAAGTGGTAATGCAAGTTTAGGCCCCTATGAACTTTGTAGCTTTTAGTAATAATTTTGCCACTTTGGACGGGAAGTCATTCTATGGAATTGAAAATATTGTTGATGTGCAAATGTGGCTCTGATCTTTTGAAAGAAAAATGAAAATTTTGTAAACGGGATGCGACCAGAGTTCCATCGTGACTAACCAACTGTGTTATAGGTACATTAACTAATATTATCACAATGGCTTTGAGATTTGAAGCTCTTGATAAGAAGGAAGGGGTCCAAACGAGAGTGCCAGCAGTTAGTGCCAAGCCTTTATCAGTTATACCAATTGTAGGCAAGTCAAACTTTAAGCATAAGTTTGAGGAAAAGAAGCAGTGGGCAGGGAATAAACCTATAGATAGGGCTTCAGCATAGGAGAAGCCACTCGACTTGGCAAATATTACCTGTTTCAAATGCAATAAGATGGGCCACTTCTTAACTCATTTCCTAACTGCATGTTACAACTACGGCTAGTAGGGACATATGAAGAATGAGTGCCCTCTTCCAAAGAAAGGGACTCTAGGGCAAGATTTTTCCATAAAAGAGATACTACCCACTTCTTTAGGTCAGAAGGGTAAGCATGTGATGCAAGGTACATTATCCATCTATGATATTCCTATAAGTGTATTATTTGATATGGATGCTTTCCATAGTTTTATTCTTATAACCTAATGAACAAACTAAACATTAAATGTGTTATTATAAGTTATCCTCCTTTTGTGTCAAACCCAATTGGAGGTCCGATAAATCTTGACACTTTGTATCTAAGTGTGCCTATTTCTTGTCAAAAACATATTTTTCCTTTCGACTTGTTTGTTCTTATGTTCGTGGGTTTTGGTGTGTTGTTGGGAATGGATTGGTTTTCTATGTTTAAAGCTACCTTGAATTGTGGAAAACAGTTTGCTAGAGTTAGTAATCCTGGACATGTTGGTGTTGACGTTAGTTGTGAAGGGCCCAATAGGTTATTAAGTAGTTTTCTCTATTCACTCAAAATGTCTAAGGAGGAGCTAGGAGATGTACCGATTGTTTAGGATTTCATTGATATTTTTGATTAGGTGCAAGGTCTACCTCCCGTCCACGATGTAGAGTTTCGTATTGATTTGGTTCTAGGAACTAGACCTGTTGTACAACCCTAACGGAGGTTGGCTCTAAAAGAGAAGAGGGAGTTAGAAGGGCAGACATTTGACTTATTGTAGAAGGGCTTGATCCGATGCAATACCTCAAGTTAGGAATCGCCGGTCATCTTTGTTATGAAGGCGGACAGTTCTCTAAGATTATGTGTAGATGACTGGGAATTGAACAAGAAGACTATCAAGAATAAAAATCCTTTAACAAGGATTGTTGATACGCTTGGCTAATTCCACAACGCTCGAGTATATTTTTCAATTGTCCCTTGTCATCAGCTTCGACCAATTAAGGGTAGTAGAGGAGAGTATGCCCTTAATATCAGTTCAGACTCCGGATAATTTGTACGAGTGGTTAGTTATGCCGTTTGGGCTAACTAATGCACTCGCTTATTTTGTGGACTTAAAGAATCGAGTATTTCGAGATATCCTTAATAAATTTGTTCTCATCTTTATTGATGACATTTTTATCTACTCAAAAACAAAGGAGGAGCACAAGTATCTTCTCCGTATCATACTTGATACCTTAAGAAGCCAAGGCTAAGTTTTCTAAGTGCAATTTCTAAAAATCTGAAGTTAGGTTTTTAGGGCACGTTGTTTTAGGGGAAGACATATCAGTGGACCCAGCTAAAGTTGTTGCGGTTTGCAAGAAGTCCAAAAGTGAGATGGAAGTAGAAATTTCTTGGGATTACCGGGTATTTACCACAGGTTTATCAAGGACTTCTCGAAGATTGCTTCTTATCTGACGAAGTTAATAAAGAAAGATGTTAAATTTGTTTGGACTTCTAAGTGCAATCAAGTATTCAATGAATTGAATGACAAGTTGGCTAGCACTCCTGTTTTAACCATTTAAGATAGAAGCAAAGGTGTAATCATGAATACATATGCTTGTATAACTAGATTGGTAGCAGTTCTGACGCGACATGAATAAGTTATTACCTATGCAAGTTGATAGCTAAAGCCATACAAGAAAAATTATGCTATGCATGATTTAGATCTTTTGGCTGTTGTCTTCACACTTAAGATGTGGAGGCATTAACTTTTAGGTGAAATGTTTGAGTAATACATGGACCAAAATCCTTAAAATATCTCTTTACCCATAAGGATTTGAATTTGAGGTAACAAAGATGGATGGAGTTTCTCATTCCTATGATCTGGAGATTCTTTATACACTTAAGAAAGCCAATGCTATTGCAAATGCATTGAGTTAAAATGTTGCAATGGTTTCTAACTTAGAAGTTAAGCCAATATTAATGGAAAGGATTGTATCTAATCAGGTGGCAGATGCTATTTTAGCTCGACTTAAGAAGGGTGTTCAAGAAGGTATTTTTTTCTAGCTTTGAGATTGATCCCCTGGGGCATATTGAAATAAATAGGCATACATGTGTTCCAAATGTTAATGAAGTTAGAAAAGAAGTGTTAGTTGCATGCCACCATTAAAATTTATCTTTCCATCCAGGAGTGACTAAGATGTTTAAAATATAAAGAGGGTACTCTGGTGGAAGGGATGAAGCGTGATATTTCGATCTTGTGAGTCAATGTGCAAACTGCCAGCAAATTTAAAAGTGACAAGCAAAAGGCAGTTGGATTTCTTTAGCCACTTAAGATCCCTAAGTGGAAGTGGTAGTAGATCTCTATGGACTTTATTGATGGGCTTCCTATGTCAAGAAGAAGGAACAAAGGCATTTAGGTTATAGTCGATCCACTGACTAAGAGTGCACTTTCCACTTTTGTTAAGCCGATTAGGACTGCTACAAGTCTTGCGAGTTTGTATGTGAAAGAGATTAAGAGAATCCATGGTATTTCTTATAGTATTGTAAGTGATCGAGACCTGATATTCACTAGCGGGTTCTGGGAGGAACTGCAAACTGCTTTAGGGACCGAGCTAAGTCTGAGTACAACTTAGTATCCCTAGATAGATGGGCAGACAGAGAGAGTAAATCGGATCTTGGAAGATTTTTTTGCGAGCATGCATTCTCGGCTTTAAGGGTTCTTCGAAAAATCAGTTACCTTAATTGAATTGATTTACAATAATATCTATTAGAAAAGCTTTAGTATGACCTCTTTCGAAGCTCTTTATAGTCGTCGATGTTGTTTTTCTTCATGGGGGGTTGAATCATGAGATAGACTTGTTCTTGGACTAACATGATCTTAAAAGCCAATGAGAAGGTAGATGATATTAGAAGGAAGACGAGGGAGGCGCGGTATCAGCAGAAGTGTTATTGATGCAGTGCACCATGGTCACGAGATCGAAGCTACTCCAAAATTCATGAAATCCAATAGGTCGCGAATCTTAGGTCGCAAACGACCTAATAAATTACGAGCTAACGAGATACAGAGGGATGTAATAAATTGTGATAAGTCTTACGTCTTAGGTTGCCAACGACCTAGCAAGAAGCCACCTTATCTTAGGTCGCTACGAATCAACGTGTTACGACCTAGTATGTTGGTAGGTCGTCCAAGCGACCTAGCGAGTCGAGATAACCGACCTTACGAGCTAACTTACCAAACAACAATGCAACAGATCGAAGCTCAACGACCTATCGAAGTTGACTCGCGTGAAGGGTTTGGTCGTTCAGAATAAAGCCGTATCATTCTTAAGTCGCTGGCATTTACTTAGGTCGCATGGATTTTAGGTCGCTCCATTGAAGAGAAGCTATTTCATTATGCCACCTTAAAGCTTAAGTCGCCCATCTTCTTAGGTCGATTGCCTAATGCTAAAGCTTAACCCGTTGGGAAGATAGGTTGCTAAATCGCTCTCGGAGGTTCTGTTATGTCGTAAGTCGTTTTGTATCTTCAGATGTTTTTAGGTCATTTACTGGTAGGTAGTGTGAGTGTGTAACTCGTAAGTCGTAATGAAGTGTTGTAATTAGGTTGTGTATGTGTAAATATGTTAGGTCGTGGAGACCTTGTATTGTGGTGCTTTGTGATGTAAGTGTTTGTGTGTGATGAAAATCTCTATAAATAGGGATGTGTAGGTCATTTGTAAGAGGAGTTGATTCGAATAAAAAACTTGTGTTTGAGTGCTTTGTGCCCCTTGAAATTGGAAGTTGAGCGTTGTCTCCTTTCTCCATTTTCGGTTATTCGAGTGCGCTCGAATCAACGGATTTGAAGCTGATTCACGGAATCTCGTGCGCAAGATCAACGTAGAAGAATCGTAGATCTTTTAACACGGTATTGTGTGCGATCAACGTGTTGGAGATAGCTAGAATTCGGTATCTCTCGAGATCAACGAATTTGGGCATTCGGTATTTTTCAACCCAACGATTTAACTTGTTTCATATAATCGTTTCTTCGATTAGTTTGATACGAAATCTTCATTTCGTCGTCATCGTTGCAATCCACTGCGTCAGTTTTGGTATCAGAGCTTGACTTAGCCAATCATAGCTAAGCCGAGTCCTGGAAGCCACAGAGAAGAGTTGAAGAGTCAAGGCCGAGCTAAATCAAGCAGAGCCGAGCTAAGTGAAGTGTTGTTCAGTTTCCAGCCGAGCCAGTTCAGGTCAAGGCCGAGCTAGTTGAAGTTGATCCGAGCTAGTGGAGCCGAGCATAGTTAGGTCGAAAGACAAACCATACAAGATTTTGATCAAGGCCGAACCTAGTGAAGAGTGATCATGCCTCCGAGGAGAGCTAACCGTCATCAAAATGTTGCATATGTATATCGAAGAGAAGAAGCTGAGGCAATGGAACAACGTATTAATGAGAAGTTCAATGAAGGTGTTGAGAAGTTGGAGAAATTGATGATCGATATAAATCAAAGTCAAAGGAGAAGATCACCAAACTCGAACCATGGAGGAAACAGAGTTTCGCCATCAGTTACGGAAGCGAGGAGGGTGTCGCCACAATCTTATCGAGTAAGAAGAGAATCATCGGTTTCAATGAGACGAGAACATCACGAGTATAGACATGAAGAGAGAAGAACTCCACGTGAGTTTGGAGAAGAACCATATTATGATGATGAAAGACATAGTAGAAGAGATATGTATGATCAAAGAGAAGTTGATGGTCGAGATCGATATAGACGTACATTTGATTTTGATAAAGATGGAGATAGAGGGAGTATTCATTATCGAGATCGAGACCAAGTTCGAAATTCATATCGGGATGTTGAAGATGATCGTCGATGGGAGTCGGGGATGAAGACGGAAATCCAGAATTCAAAGGTGGAATGATTGCGGAAGAATTTTTGGATTGATTATCTAATGTTGAAGAAAATTTTGACTTCAAAGAAGTTCCTGAGCATCGAAGAGTTAAGTTGGTTGGTACAAGGTTGAGGGGGAGAGCTTTAGCATGGTGGCAGCAAACTAAACTTACACGAGAGAGAATGGGAAAGTCGAAAATTGAGTCATGGGAGAAGATGAAGAAGTTGATGAAAGCTACTTTCTTACCGTATATTTATAAATCTCTTATGTATCAACGATTGCAGAACTTGAGACAAGGAACAAAGTCTGTGAATGATTATGCGGATGAATTTTACCAGTCAATTTCCAGGAATGGTATCATGAAGACAGAAGAGCAATTGACAACTAGATTTATTGGAGGGTTGAGAATGCAAATTCAAGATATGGTGAATATGTTTGATCCTAGATCTGTTTATGAAGCACACCAAAAAGCTCTAGATTGGGAGAAACGAGGAAGAAGAGGTGGTGGTGTGTTTACAAATTCCAGCAATCAAGTGAAAGGAGCTAGTAGCAACACTAACGTTTCCAAAGCTGTTACTAAACCGGTTGTTAATGAAGTTGCTAAGACCAAGGTCAACAACAATTTCAAGTGCCATAACTGTCAGGAGTTTGGTCACAAGAGCAATGAATGTCCGAAGCCTAAGAGCGAGCGATGATTGCTGAGGTTGAGGATGAGGATGCAGAAGTAGAATGTCCTAATTCACCACAAGCTGAGGAGGAAGAAGAAGTGTCGGGAGATGAAGGATATTCTTTAATGATGAGGAGATCTTGTTTAACTCCAAAGCAAGAGAATGATTCTAGTTGGTTGAGGAGTAATATTTTCCAATCAACGTGCACTATATTGGAAAGGGTTTGCAAGTTTGTCATCGATGCGGGATGCTGTGATAACATCATTTCTACAGAGGCTGTGAAGAAGTTGGCGTTAAAGATAGAAAAGCATCCTATACCCTACAAGTTAGCTTGGTTGAGAAAAGGTGGGGAAGTGAAGGTTAGTGGAAGAGCTTGTGTAAATTTTTCGATTGGGAAGAAATATAAAGATGAAATTTGGTGTGATGTTGTGGATATGGATGTATGTCATCTATTGTTGGGGAGACCATGGTAGTACGACAGAGCTGTGCAACATGATGGGAGGACTAATAGCTACAGTTTCACGTTCGAGGGCACCAAAATCACTTAATTCCTAAGAAGCAACAACAGAAGGAAAGCAAGTTGGAGGAGAATGAAGAGCTGAAAACTTTGCTATCGTTGAAGGAGTTTGTTAAAGAAGTAGAAGAAGAGCCTGAAGTGTTTTTGTTGATCGGACGAGAAAGTAGTGAAGCGATTGAAGTTCCTAAAGAAGTTAAACCGGTGTTAAAGGAGTTTGAAGATATATTTCCAGAAGAATTACCCAAGGAATTGCCACCGCTAAGGGACATACAACATCAAATTGATCTAGTGCCAGGTGTTGTTTTACCGCATAGGCCACATTATCGTATGAGTCCGAAAGAGCAGGAAGAGTCGAGAAGACTGGTTGATGGGTTGCTAGTCAAAGGAAGATAGTTGTCTACTCCAGATTGCAGTTGGCAAATAAAAATTACCAAAGACATACATGTAGAAAGACACGTGGGCCGTGATCGTACTATGCAGTTGCTTGCAAAATCTTATTTTTGGCCGTCACGGAGAAAGGAAGTGGAAAGGTTTGTTCAGAGGAGCCATAACCGTCAAGTTTCAAAGGAGACCGCGACAAATTCAGGTTTATATATACCACTGCCTATACCTACTAAATTTTGGGTGGATGTTAGTATGGACTTTGTGTTGGGATTGCCGAGAACGCAACGTGGAAATGATTCTATCTATGTGGTGGTTGATCAGTTTTCAAAAATGGTACATTTCATTGTCTATAAGAAGACCACAGAGGTCGTTAATTCGCTCCGTTATACTTCAGAGAGATCTATAGACTTCCTGGATTACATGAAGCTATTGTTTCGGATAGAGAAAATCGTTTTCTGAGCCATATTTGGATAAGTCTATGGAAAAAGGTTGGGACTAAGTTGAAATCTAGTAATGCTTATCATCCACAGACGGATGGACAGACTGAAGTTGTGAACAGATCCCTTGGTAATCTATTACGATGCCTCGTGGATGACAATTTGAAAAGTTGGGATTCGAAGTGATGTCAAGCTGAGTTTGCACACAACCATGCAGTTAATCGTAGCACTGGGTTCAGTCCATTCCAAGTTGTTTATTCAACAATTCCTAAAGGACCGTTAGATTTATCAACAGTGCCACCGTAGAGAGGGGTGATTAAACGGGCCAGTGATTTTGTGAATAAGTCGGAAGAATGTCACAAAGTTGTACAGGAACGATTGCATAAGGTAAATGAGAAATATAAGCAATCAACAAATATTAAATAACGGAGTGTTGAATTCAAAGAAGGAGATTTTGTATATGCAGTGTTTACCGAGGATCGATTTCTTGTTGGTGCTTACAGCAAGCTAGGAGCTAGGAGGATTGATCGTCTGAAAGTCGTGAAGGGAATTAATAAGAATGCTTGTAAGCTGAGTTTGCCGGATCATCTTCCTATTGCTAACATTGTCAATGTCAAACACTTGGTTCCATTTCTCGAGGATAAGAGTGTCGAGGACGAAGAAGGTGTAAATTCGAGGACGAATTTCTGTCAACCGGGGGAATATGATGCAGCGCTCCATGGTCACAAGATCGAAGCTGCTCTAGAATTCATGAAATCCAATAGTCGTGAATCTTAGGTTGCAAACGACCTAATAAATTACGAGCTAAAGAGATACAGAGGGATGCAATAAACTGTGATGAGTCTTAAGTCTTAGGTCGCCAACAACCTAGCAAGAAGCCACCTTATCTTAGGTCGCTACGAATCAGCGTGTTACGACCTAATATGTTGGTAGGTCGTGCAAGCGACCTAGCGAGTCGAGATAACCGACCTAACGAGCTAACTTACCAAACAACAACACAACATGCCGAAGCTCAACGACCTATCGAAGTTGACTCGCGTGAAGGGTTAGGTCGTTCAGAATAAAGCCGTATCATTCTTAAGTCGCTGGCATTTACTTAGGTCGCGTGGATTTTAGGTCGCTCCATTGAAGAGAAGCTATTTCATTATGCCGCCTTGAAGCTTAAGTCGCCCATCTTCTTAGGTCGTTTGCCTAATGCTAAAGCTTAAGCCGTTGGGAAGATAGGTTGCTAAATCGCTCCTGGAGGTTCTGTTATGTCGTAAGTCGTTTTGTATCTTCATATGTTGTTAGGTCATTTACTGGTAGGTCGCGTGAGTGTGTAACTCGTAAGTCGTAATGAAGTGTTGTAATTAGGTCATGTATGTGTAAATATGTTAGGTCGTGGAGACCTTGTATTGTGGTGCTTTGTGATGTAAGTGTTTGTGTGTGATGAAAATCTCTATAAATAGGGATGTGTAGGTCATTTGTAAGGGGAGTTGATTTGAATAAAAAACTTGTGTTTGAGTACTTTGTGCCTCTTGGAATTGGAAGTTGAGCGTTGTCTCCTTTCTCCATTTTCGGTTATTCGAGTGCGCTCGAATCAACGGATTTGAAGCCGATTCATGGAATCTCGTGCGCGGGATCAACATAGAATAATCGTAGATCTTTTAACACGGTATCGTGCGCGATCAACGTGTTGGAGATAGCTAGAATTCGATATCTCTCGAGATCAACGAATTTGGGCATTCGGTATTTTTCAATCCATCGATTTATCTTGTTTCATCTAATCGTTTCTTCGATTAGTTTGACACGAAATCTTCATTTCGTCGTCATCGTTATAATCCACTGCTTCAGTTATGCATATCGAAGGCGCAAGAATCTAAATTTCTCTGTAGGAAATTTGGTGTTCGTGAAAGTATCTCTGTTTAGAAGTGTTGTGATGTTTGGAAAATTAGGGAAGCTAATGCCTTAATATATTGACACTTTTCACCACATTGGACTAGTTTGGTAGACTTGCATACAACGAGGAGTTACCAGTTAGGCTACCAGACGTGCATAATGTTTTTATGTATCTCATTTACGTGAGTATGTACATAATCATTCGATGATAGTGGAACAGGTACAACAAGTTGATTTAGAGGTTTAGCATAACCTAACCATCCTTAGCATCCTATTCATATCGTCACTCAAGATATAAATCGATTGAGGATGAAGGACGCGAATTTTGTTAAGGTCCAATGGAGTGGAGATGTTAGAGATTTCACTTGAGAAACCAAGGACTATATTATGGTTCATTGCTAGAGTTATTGATGTTGTACTTGTTTGTATTTTTGTATCTTTTTAGTGTACCCACTAGTTGTGGAAGAGTAGCTTTCTTTGTACCTGTTTGTTGCATAAGATCGTTTGGGTTTCTTTTGAGATCTTTTGTTGTGCGATTAATTTAAAGGATGGAATTTCTTATAAGGAGGGGAGGATGTAATGGCCTGTAATTTAGTCATATTAAATTTTAAAATTAAATATATTTTTAAATATTTAAATAATGGAATTTATAATGAAAGTAAACATGTTTTGTGTAATAAATAATAAAGAAAAACTTCTTTTATAAATTTACTTAAATAAATAAGCAGTTTGGAGAAAAATTGAAAATATGATCGAAAAACATTTTCAGATTTTCTTCTTTTCTTCGACCAAAAGTTGTCAGAATGTCTTATGTACACTAGTAGTGTATATATGCACACATTTATATAAATAACATATGTTTGTGCTAATGAAGTAATTTAATAATATTTTGGTTTAAAATATACTTAAAAAATAAAGCGAAATTTTACTTTTATTTTTGATTTAAAAATTATTCAAAAACCAAGACAAAGTTCATTTTGAAAAGAAGTAAGGCGATGGTGGTGTGTTGGGAGGAGCTTGCATGTGGATATAAGCAAAGGGAGGAGTGAGTTGTCACAAAGATGTGGAGGGTATTGGATAAGCATATTTGTATAATTCACCATTTCCCATTTTCTATGAAAGAAGTTCCACCTCCTTACTTCCTCCTTTACTTCATTTATTTTCATTTTCTTATTTCTCTTATTTCCATTCTCTTCTACCCTTCCATTTAGTTTTAGTTAATATAATTTAAAAGTTGCTTCTTTTTCCACTTTTTCCTTAAACAAAATTGCTAAAACCACTTCCATTCTTCTCTACATCACTCCTTCACCAAAAATACCCAAAGCTCTCATTTTTAGCCAAGGCCGAGCCCCCCATGCACCATGGCGAACCATATTGACCTCTTTTAGCCCTAAAAGTCAAGTTTTTCGAAGCAAAAGCTAGGTTCGTTGTGGTTTGTAAGGTTGTGGTAGTTTGTTAAAGTTCGTGTTGATTTAGGTGAGTAAAGCTAACTTTAAAAATCAAGTTTTAAACTTTATTTTTTATAGTAATCTTTGTTGTTTGTTTGTATTTAATAAGTGTATGGAATGATTATTATTTGGTTTGGTTCTCGACTGAAAGCAAACAGCACTTAAGATGTTTACAAGGTACTTGAAACGAAGTCGAAGTGTTCATAGAAGGACACACCTCGAACTGCATAAGCTATAAAGTGACAATTTTTTGTAATGATCCCGGTTTTAAAGACGAATTTCAATTTGTAATTTAACTAAATTCTTGGGTTAAATTGTGTGTTTATTTGAATTTTTCAAATTTAATTAGAAATGTATACTTATTTGTTTTTTAATTTGGATTTGAAACTCAAAATAAATATTTTTAGTTGAATTGAATTTTTTTTTGGAAATTCAAAATGTATTCAAAATGAATTGAATTTAAAGATTTTACTTTGCAAAGAAAATAATAATAATATGTATGATTTATTTTTGAATGCAATATTGATACTAATGTTTAAAATAAAATTCAATTCTATCAATATAAATATAAGTACACAAATATGAGGATATAAATTAAATGTTTGAGAGTTAAACCATAAATAGAAATCAAATTTAAAAATTTATGTTAATAATAAAAGTATAAAATCAAACTATAAAATAATAACAAAATAAATACAAATAGAATTGAATGTGAGTTGTGTAAGCAAAGTAAGAAATAAATGAAACAAAGTGTTATGTGCTTATGTACATATAAAGAACAAGAAACAAGGAAATAATAAAACAAAGTGGCTTGCCAAAGAAGATAAGAGAAAAAATCTATGTACAAAGCAAATAAAACAAACAAATAAAAATATAATATCTACAAAATTGTACATACATAAATAAAACATCATGAGCTTGTAAACAAAAATAGAGACATGCATTTAATAACATCCTTCTCAAGCACGTAACAATCTTCTCAGCCGAAATAGGATCAAATCATATCAGTAAACAAACTGAAACAAATATCTTTAGTCAACCAAAAAGAAAAAAATCCGACCAACAAAGAAGCCTATACCAGATAACACCAATTTACACAAATTACTCTCTCTCTCTCTCTCTCTCTCTCTCTCTATATATATATATATATATATATATATATATTTGTCAACTCTAATTCGTTCGGTAAAGAAAAAATAACTTAGTAAGCTGAAAGAAAAAGAAACATTACTATCTACAAAACTCAAAACATTTTTCAAAGAAAACCAAGCAAGTTTAAAACAGGATTCAACTACAGTTTTCCGACAACAAATATCCTCTGTTCTTTCTCTGTTCAATTTTTGTTTCCAGGTAAGCAAACCATAAATCCTTAAAATTTGATATATATATATAGTTTGCCTGTGATGATTGTTGAAGTTCTGCTGTGAGTATAATGTGCATGAATGTATATGTACATAGATATACTTCTCTGTTGTGTTACAGGCTCTGGCTCACCCAAGAAAATTCATGTTTCTTTGAATAATGACATTTAGATCATGGTGTTTGAATGAATGTTGTTCACAATCATGTAACGTCAGTTTTATAATATATATTACGTATCAAAATTAAATAAATATTTTGAAGATGACAGTTTACAGTAGATGAATAAATACATCAGTAAAATCAAACATGTTAGTTTTGAAATCTGATTGTACAATCACGTTCGTATTGCAAAGTGATGATTTTTAGTGGAAATTTCGTGATTTTTAGGTAAGAAAATATAGTGAATTTCTTGGATGAACGAATTTTGAGTTTTCATCAATTACTGTTAATTGGCGAAGTAAGGGGGGTCGTGGTCATGGCGAAGGGTAGCTTGGGTGACGAGGATTCACGGAAAAATAATCATGAATTTTTTTGATAAGCATGGTGACTGCGGTGTATCAAAGTAGGGTTTTGTAATGGTTTTGGATCATCGGGGTGTCGAGGTTGTTGCGGCAACTGGGGAGCATCGGAGTGGTTTGCCTGGTTAGGGACGTAAGATAGAAGGTGTGACAAAGTTTTAGGAAGGGTGGCGAGGCTTCTCGTTGGTCGGAGGCGTGGAATCGTGGAATTCTGGCCATGGCGTTCCTGTTGGGTCGAAGATTTAACTTGATTTTGATTCATGGGTTGTGCGTGCAATCTGGGTACTGCTTTGTGGTCGAGTGAGTTCGAGTGATTGTCGAAGGTGGCCGCAGCGATCACAGATGGCCAGAGGCGATAGTGCACGTGCACGTTATCGCTTTTTGTCAGGATGGGCGGTGGTGAGTGATGCGAGAGAATTCTCGAGTAAAAATGGTGATTGCTGCGGTGGGAAACTCGGTTGTGCGAGCTGGGTTTACCTGATGTTTTCATTTAAACTTGAACTTAATTCAAGTGGAAAGAAAAAAAAAAGAAAAAGAAGAGAAGGAGAGGGTACGCGAGAGGGAGTGAAATGACTTAGAGCAAGTGGGTGGAGGACTCGAAGTAACACTCAGTATCATAGGGTTAGTTCTCGGGTTTCAACTGCAGCATTTTATAATGAAGGTTAAGCGTATTGTTTAAACACTGTAAAATTAGAAAATGTTTAACAGTTAAGTTAAGACTTAATACAAGTTTTAATTATTTTAGTTAAAGCTTAAAAATGTTCTTAAACTCTTAATTATTTTAATTAAGCAATTAATTTAATTTAAGTATAAAGTTAATTAACACTTAAGTTTGTAATTAATAATAATTTGGTTTTCAAAATTTAAAGAAGATTTATAAAATATTAATGAAGATGAGTAATTAATATCGATTAATTAGAAAGTAATTACATTATAATTGTAATCAGAGATTGGTAATTGATAATTAAGTGATATATAGATTGTAATTAACTAATTTGAGTTAATCAATGTATGATTAGTAGTTAATTAATTAGGTAATTTAATTAAGAATTAATAAATGATTAACTAAGTAATTAGTGGTTAATAAATAGTTAATTAAGTTTTATCAATTACTAATCAGATTATTAATTAATGAAAAAGGGGCCAGTAATTAAGCAATTAAGACTTAATGACTGATTAAGGAATGATTTATTAATTAAAATGATTTGTAATAGGATAGTTAATTAATGATAAATTAAACAGGGTTAAGTAATTAATTCTCAAGTAATTGATTAAAGTTGAATTAATTACAATAAGAATTTAAGATGATTGCTTATGGATAATTGTGTATATAGAATATCTGATTTATGATATTTACTTGGTGATATTCTATGATGTTTCTATGATATTGCTCTTGATATATATATATACACACACACACACACACACAAACACGATGATTGCGTATGATTTATCTGTGATAAATGTTATTTTGATTCAAAGTGTTGAATTAAACTGTTTAAATTAATTAGGCAACTTGGCCTTTAAAACGACGTTTGAATTTCGATGCGACAGAGAGTCGGATTCCAGTTGTTTATCCGAAACCCGCATCGAATTGTGATGATGAATCTTTATTACTGATAAATTTACCTTATCTGTGAATTTGTGAATGAAGATAAGCGTTATAGTTCATACTGCTTATCAATATTTATATATCTGTGATGATTGATGTTGTGCACTATTGCGTAAAAACCCCTGGACTACACTTATACACACACAAATATGGATTGCACATGGAGATCGGTTGAGTCACCGATATTTGAATTTAATTCAAAATAGTTTTAAAAGTTGAATTTTAAATCCAAACGGTTTTGGAAATGGAATTTGGTTAAAGTGAAAAGTTTTGGAAAGGTGTTTTAGAAATGAAAGTAATTTTGAATAACTTAATAAAATTTGAATAATTCGATTCAAACTGGAATTCAATATCTGAAATTGAATTCTATATTCAGTATTTATGATTTAAGAAGAATTATACAAGTTATACGGGTTTTAAACCATTTTTTAAAGTGTGTTTTGGGAATTTGAATTAAACCAAGGTTTTTAACTTGTATAAATGATACCGGACTTTTCTAAAATGAAAACTGTTGTTTTCAAATGATAAGAGCTTTCATATAAGAAATGAATTTCCAATTCGTATTAAAGGAATTTCAAGTTTGAATTGAAATAGTCTTCGAAGTTATTGGTAAATCTTTGAAAACGATTTGAAAGCTATGAGACAAATCTTTGATTTAAAGATTTAATGAGTTAATCCAATTGAAATGGAAATTGTTTTGAAATCCGTGAATGATTTTTTGTGAAATTGGGTGAACTTTGTGAAATAAATCTTTTTGTTTAAAAAAATTTGAAATGGTAATTGGTTTAAACCATTTGAAAGAAAGTTTTGAATTATTAAGTTGTGACTCAATTGAAATCCCATACCCACATGTTTTAAATATTATGCTCATTATTCGGTTTAGCCGGGAGAGGACTTTGTGTCGTATAACCCATTCTAAATAATGATACGTCGTTATGGATAGCATTTGAAGGCTGATGGTGAAGACCGGGTATTTACAAAAACAATAGGATAACCTATCGATTATCACTGCACTTAGTAGCTATGGTATAGAGATTTCCTAAGTGATGGGAAGTCCGATCGGGATTGTGAATACCCGGATTGCAAGGGTTTCTTCGGAAGTGCCTTCGGTTTTGTTCGAACCCGGAACAGACTTGTATGGTCGTGTGTCTGACACTACACTTTGAGATATAAAGCAGATTTCTTTCTAATACATATCTGTGGGCGGCGGAGAATTTATTCTCTTAGCTTAACACCCTTCTCTGAGACGTACGAGCTCAGAGGTTATGTAGTCGAAGGTTATCAGCGATATACTCCCAGTTTGATAGTGTGGCATGCTAAGTGCTGTTGTGTGTTGATGATCATTTGTTGATCATTTTTGATCAAAGCATGGCTTTCGTGTAAAGCGTAACTTTGTGGACGAAACCTCGTCGAGCCTCACAAACCGGTAATGGTCGAAACAGGAAAGATGCAGCAAGGATTCAGGGGTAGCTCCCCTAGGGTATGACTATTCCTTCTGGAAATGGGCAGTATCGTGGTATGGAGCCCAGATACTTACTGATGTGGGGCTGTAGTATATATTTATTACTGTGTGATGTTGTTAGTGTTGAGAGCTCTCGGATAAAGGTCCCATAGGACCGGGGGTGGCATATCTGTAGGTATTACTCCCGGGCAGGGAGGAAACCGACCTTGTGTTGGCAGAGAGCCGGGTAGGTTCTCGGGGCGTCCCGGTAGAGGCATTCCCATGTGGCAGTAGGAAGTTCTTTAGCCTGATCATTTGTTAGAAATTCAAACAAAACAATACGCGCCTTGTACGGTTTTAGTTGTAGAACCTGCCATTTAAAATGGTAGTTATAGCTGGCATAATATAATGGTACCTATGCTGGCTAAGATTAATATTATAATTTCGAAATGTTTTCCACTATGCACTAATAATAATATAAAAAGAAGAATTTTGCGTAGTAAGCATATTTGACTATCATAAGGAGGAATCTCCTCCAATTCTGCGTTTTCATTGTGTGTGTGGTGGAAGGCCTTATGGTAGTTTCATTTTCCAAAAAGCATTGCAGATTTCAAATTCAAAAATCTTTTGATTATTTTTAAAGACCAAATGTTTTTGTTTGCTCATACCAGTCCCATGACTGACCTGGAGTTTATTGTTCCCTTCCTAAACTTTGGGTGCCTACAATTTTCCACACGGCCAGTCTAGAGTTTGGTTTTTCAAATAGTCAGGTCTAGTAGTTTATCTGGAGCTAGTTCAGTCCTTGGATGACTGAACTTGCTTATCTTGATGCAACCTTGATGGTGGATCGAGCTAGGAGTTTTGGAGCTTTGTCTTTGGAGCTTTTGGATCAGAGTTGCAGTATTGGATTCCGTGAAGACCTATCTCAGATTGTATCGTGTTCCGTTGTATTCTGTGTTGTATATTCTCTGATGTTGATGATTATCATTGTATCAAATTGATGTATCAAATTGATGTATCAAATATTGTATTTATGTTCTATCAGTGATATCATCTTTATTTCCACTGTGTTATTTGTCATGTAATGGGTGTTGCAAACTCCCGCGATTCAAATTTGATGTTGTTTGTCGGACATCGAGTTCGGGTCGTGACAAATTGGTATCAGAGCTAGAGGTTGAGTAAGAACTTTAGCTACGGAGTGTAACACATTAGATGGCTCATTAGAGATAGGGTGAAGTATAACCTAGAATGAGTATAGCCAGTGGAACCAAAATCCAAATTTCTCAATTTATTCTCTTTATCTGTTGTTATTCTCTAAGACATTTCATCCGAATGCCTAAATCGGTCTCCTTACTATTACAGATAGTACGAATGAGTGAAAGAAGAGGATGAAATAGGAGACAGGAAAGTACCACTTCAGCTGGTCAAAGCCCTATAACGACAGATATTCCTATTCAATCTCAATTAAATTTGGCTGAGATATATCGAAGTTTTTCTAGGCTTGGTGGAAAGCCATTCATTGGCAAGGAAACTGTTATCGAAGCACAAGCCTGGATTCTATCATGCAAAAGGATTTTCAAAGGACTAAAATTAGAAGATGATCAGATGCGATTGATAGCTTCTTGGCAACTCCAGGAAGATGCTTTAGCTTGGTGGAAACAGTTACCGTGGATGAGCCGGCAGATGAGTTTACTTGGAGTCGTTTCAAAGAAGTGTTTGAGCAGCGATATATGCCGTCTGCTGGTATCTCTAGGATGTACTAGGAGTTTATGGATTTGAAGCAAAGTTGTTTATCATTTGAGAAATACTTGAACAAATTTAATAAATTATCTCGATTTGGTCCAGAATTGGTGAGTACACCGTTAAAGAAGAATGAAAAGTTTATTCGAGGCATGAACAAGGAGTTTCAGGAACGGATGACTACTCACGTTAAGGAATCTTTTTCTGAATTAATTGATATGGGCTATAGATATGATACTCTGGATAAGCAAAAAGATCCGAAGGAGGATGGAAATACAAGCAATCTGAATTGGAGGAAAAAGAAGTTTGGGGGAAACAAACCGAGGAAAGATAAAGGAAAGAAGGATATACAGAAGCAAAAGGTGAAGAATGTTACTTGTTTCAACTGCTTGGAGAAAGGCCATTACTTGAACAATTGTAAGAATCCCAGGAAACAAGGACTGAGAGAGCCATTTATGAAGCCAGAATAGGAATGTAGGGAATGTTGTTACTGCCACAAGCCGGGACATAGGATTATGAATTGCCCAACACTGAAGCAAGTTCAAGCAGCGAGGGCGTATGCAATCAAAGATGATTCTTCAACCTCAAAAGTTAATTAAGGAAATGAAATTTTATAAGGTAACCTTCTCGTTTACGATTAAATTGTTTGAGTTTTGTTCGACACATGAGAACTACCAATAGTTTCATTTCTCAGCAATTCGTAAATGAATTAAATCTTGAATCTAAGATCAAAATCGAATCTATTTTTGTCTATTTCATTAGGTTTTGATATATTCTATGAATGGTTAGCCATGCCTTCAAACTGACCATACCTCTGTATACTTCATAGATCAGATAACCCAATTGTTTCATAGTTAATTGAGTTTGTTCTCATATCTATTGTTGATAATTCTAATTTGGTAAACCAAATGCAGAATTGATATCCAGTTTGATTTGGAACAATATTTCTCTATCTTTCATCTATCTTAGTTATCTCCTTGGCAATTTCAAGGACGAAATTTCTTAAGGGGGTGTCTGTAACGATCTCGGTTTTAAAGACGAATTTAAATTTGTAGTTTAATTAAATCCTTGGGTTAAATTGTGTGTTTATTTGAATTTTTCAAATTTAATAAGAAATGTTACTTATTTGCTTTTGAATTTGGATTTGAAACTCAAAATAAATATTTTAGTTGAATTGAATTTTGTTTTGGAAATTCAAAATGTATTCAAAATGAATTGAATTTAAAGATTTTACTTTGGAAAGAAAAAAATAATGTGTATGATTTATTTTTGAATGCAATATTGATACTAATGTTTAAAATAAAATTCAATTCTATCGATATAAATATAAGTATACAAATATGAGGATATAAATCAAATGTTTGAAAGTTAAACCATAAATAAAAATAAAATTTAAGAATTTATGTTAATAATAAAAGTATAAAATCAGACTATAAAATAATAACAAAACAAATACAAATAGTGTTGAATGTGAGTTGTGTAAGCAAAGTAACAAATAAATGAAACAATGTGTTATATGCTTATGTACATATAAAGAACAAGAAACAAGGAAATAATAAAACAAAGTGGCTTGCAAAAGAAGATAAGAGAAAATATCTACGTACAAAGCAAATAAAACAAATAAATAAAAATATAATATCTACAAAACTGTACATACATAAATAAAATAACATGAGCTTGTAAAAAAAATAGAGACATGCATTTAATAACAACCTTCTCAAGCACAAAACAATCTTCTTAGCCGAAATAGGATCAAATCATATCAGCAAACAAATTGAAACAAATATCTCTAGTCAACCAAAAAGAAAAAAAATCCGACCAACAAAGAAGCTTATACCAGATAACAACTATTTATAGAAACTACTCTTTCTATATATATATATGTATGTATGTATGTATGTATGTATTTGTCAACTCTAATTCGTTCAGTAAAGAAAAAAATTACTTAGTAAGATGAAAGAAAAAGAAACACTACTATCTACAAAACTCGAAACATTTTTCAAAGAAAACCAAGCAAGTTTAAAACAGGATTCAACTGTAGTTTTTAGACAACAAGTATCCTCTGTTCTTTCTCTGTTCAATTTTTGTTTCTAGGTGAGAAAACCATAAATCCTTAAAATTTGATATATATAGTTTGCCTGTGATGATTGTTGAAGTTCTGCTGTGAGTATAATGTGCATGAATGTATATGTACGGAGATATACTTCTCTGTTGTGTTACAGGCTCTAGCTCACCAAAGAAAATTCATGTTTCTTTGAATAATGACATTTAGATCATTGTGTTTGAATGAAAGTTGCTCACAATCATGTAAAGTCAGTTTCAAAATACATATTAGGTATCAAAATTAAATAAATATTTTGAAGATGACAGTTTACAGTAAATGAATAAATACATCAGCAAAATCAAACATGTTAATTTTGAAATCTGATTGTACAATCACGTTCGTACTGCAAAGTGATGATTTTTAGTGGAAATTTCTTGATTTATAGGTAAGAAAATATAGTGAATTTCTTGGATGAACGGATTTTGAGTTTTCATGAATTACTGTTAATTGACGAAGGTAAGGGGGGTCGTGGTCATGACGAAGGGTAGCTTGGGTGACGAGGGTTTACGGAAAAATACTCACGAAATTTTATGATAAGCGTGGTGACTGCGGTGGATCAAAGTAGGGCTTTGTAATGGTTTTGGATCATCGGGGTGTCGAGGTTGTTACGGCAACTGGGGAGCATCGGAGTGGTTCGCCTGGTTAGGGACGCAGGCTAGAAGGTGTGACGAAGTTATAGGAAGGGTGGCTTGGCTTCACATTGGTCAGAGGCGTCTAAATCGTGGAATTTTGGCCATGGCGTTCCTGTTGGGTCGAAGATTTAACTCGATTTTGATTCATGGGTTGTGCGTGCAATCTGGGTACTGCTTCGTGGTCGAGTAAGTTCGAGTGATTTTTGAAGGTGGCCGCAGCGATCACTGATGGCCAGAGGTGACAGTGCACGTGCACGTTATCGCTTTGTGTTAGGATGGGTGGTGGTGACTGACGTGAGAGAATTCTCGAGTAAAAATGGTGATTGCTTCGGTGGGAGACTCGGGTGTGCGAGCTGGGTTTACCTGATGTTTTCATTTAAACTTGAACTTAATTCAAGTGGAAAGAAAAAAAAATAAAAAGAAGAGAAGAAGAGGGTATGCGAGAGGGAGCGAGATGACTTGGAGCAAGTGGGTGGAGGACTCGAAGTAACACTCGAGTATCATAGGTTTAGTTCTCGGGTTTCAACTGCAGCATTTTATAATGAAGGTTAAGCATATTGTTTAAACACTGTAAACTTAGAAAATGTTTAACAGTTAAGTTAAGACTTAATTCAAGTTTTAATTATTTTAGTTAAAGCTTAACAATGTTCTTAAACTCTTAATTATTTTAATTAAGCAATTAATTTAATTTAAGTACAAAGTTAATTAACACTTAAGTTTGTAATTAATAATAATTTGGTTTTCAAAATTTAAAGAAGATTTATAAAATATTAATTAAGATGAGTAATTAATATCGATTAATAAGAAAGTAATTACATTATAATTGTAATTAGAGATTTGTAATTGAAAATTAAGTGATATATAAATTGTAATTAATTCATTTGAGTTAATCATTGTATGATTAGTTGTTAACTAATTAGGTAGTTTAATTAAGAATTAATAAATGATTAACTAAGTAATTAGTGGTTAATAAATAGGTAATTAAGTTTTATCAATTAGTAATCAGATTGTTAATTAATGAAAAAGGGGCAAGTAGTTAAGCAATTAAGACTTAATGATTGATTAAGGAATGATTTATTAATTAAAATGATTTGAAATAGGATAGTTAATTAATGATAAATTAAACAGGGTTAAGTAATTAATTCTCAAGTAATTGATTAAATTTGAATTAATTACAATAATTTAAGATGATTGCTTATGGATAATTGTGTATATAGAATATCTGATTTGTGATATTTACTTGGTGATATTCTGTGATGTTTCTATGATATTGGAAATGGAATTTGGTTAAAGTGAAAAGTTTTGGAAAGGTGTTTTAGAAACGATAGTTGTTTTGAATAACTAAGATTTGAAATTTGAATAATTCGATTCAAATTGGAATTCAATATCTGAAATTGAATTCTATATTCAGTATTTATGATTTAATAAGAATTATACAAGTTATACGGGTTTTAAACCATTTTTTAAAGTGTGTTTTGGGAATTTGAATTAAACCAAGGTTTTAAACTTGTATAAATGATAACGGGCTTTTCTGAAACAAAAACTGTTGTTTTCAAATGATAAGAGCTTTCATATAAGAAATGAATTTCCAATTTGTATTAAAGGAATTGCAAGTTTGAATTGAAATAGTCTTCCAAGTTATGGGTAAATCTTTGGAAACCATTTGAAAGCTATGAGAAAAATCTTTGATTTAAAGATTTAACGAGTTAATCCAATTGAAATGGAAATTGTTTTGAAATCCGTAAATAAATCTTTGTGAAACTGGTGAACTTTGTGAAATGAATATTTTTGTTTAAAAAGATTTGAAATAGTAATTGGTTTAAACCATTTGAAAGAAAGTTTTAAATTATTAAGGTGTGACTCAATTGAAATCCCATATCTATATGTTGTAAATATTATGCTCATTATTCGGTTTAGCCGGGAGAGGACTTTGTGTCGTATAACCCATTCCGAATAATGATATGTCGTTATGGATAGCATTTGAAGACCGGTGGTGAAGACCGGGTATTTGCGAGAACGATAGGATGACCTATCAATTGTCTGTGTACTGAGTAGCTACGGTATAGAGATTTCCTAAGTGATGGGAAGTCCGATCGGGATTGTGAATACCCGGATTGCAAGGGCTTCTTCGAAAGTGCCTCCGGTTCTCTTCGAACCCGGAACATACTTGTATGGTCGTGTGTTTGACACTACACTTTGAGATATAAAGCAGATTTCTTTAAAATACATATCTGTTGGTGGCGGAGAATTTATTCTCTTTTCTTAACACCCTTCTCTGAGACGTACGAGCTCAGAGGTTATGTAGTTGAAGGTTATCAGCGATATACTCCCAATTTGACAGTGTGGCATGCTAAGTGCTGTTGTGTGTTGATGATCATTGGTTGATCATTTGTGATCAAAGCATGGCTTTCGTGTAAAGCGTAGTTTTGTGGACGAAACCTCGTCGAGCCTCACAAACCGGTAATGGTCGAAACAGGAAAGATGCGGCAAGGTTTCAAGGGTAGCTCCCCTGGGGTTTGACCATTCCTTCTGGAAAAGGGTAGTATCATGGTATGGAGCCCAGGTACATACTCATGTGGGCACTGTAGTATATATTTATTACTGTGTGATGTTGTTGGTGTTGAGAGCTCTCGGATAAAGGTCCCAAAGGACTGGGGGTGGCATATCTATAGGTATTACTCCCGAGTAGGGAGGAAACCGGCCTTGTGTTGGCAAAGAGCCGGGTGAGTTCTCGGGGCGCCTCGCCAGAGGCGTTGCCATGTGGAAATAGGAAGTTCCTTAGCCTAACCATCTGTAGGAAATCCAAACAAAACAATACGCGCCTTGTACAGTTTTAGTTATAGAACCTGCCATTTAAAATGGTAGCTATAGCTGGCATAATATAATGGTACCTATGCTGGTTAAGATTAACATTATAATTTCGAAATGTTTCCCACTATGCACTAATAATAATATAAAAAGAAGAATTTTGCGTAGTAAGCATATTTGACTATCATAAGGAGGAATCTCCTCCAATTCTAAGTTTTCATTGTGTGTGTGGCGGGAGGCCTTATGGTAGTTTCAATTTCCAAAAAGCACTGTGGATTTCAAATTCAAAAATCTTTTGATTGTTTTTAACGACTAAATGTTTTTGTTTTCTCATACCAGTCCCATGGCTGACCTGGAGTTTATTGTTCCCTTCCTAAACTCTAGGTGCCCACAATTTTCCCCACGGCCAGTCTAGAGTTTGATTTTTCATATAGTCAGGTCTAGTAGTTTTTCTGGAGCTAGTTCAGTCCTTGGATGACTGACCTTGCTTATCTTGATGCAACCTTGATGGTGGATCGAGCTAGGAGTTTTGGAGCTTTGTCTTTGGAGCTTTTGGATCAGAGTTGCAGTACTGGATTCTGTAAAGACCTATCTCAGATTGTATCGTGTTCCGTTGTGTTCTATGTTGTATATTCTCTGATGCTAATGATTATCATTGTATCAAATTGATATATCGGATATTGTTTTCATGTTGTATCAGTGATATCATCTTTATTTCCGCTGTGTTATTTATCATTTAATGGGTGTTGCAAGCTCCCGCGATACGAATTTCATGTTGTTTGTCGGACGTCGAGTTCGGGTCGTGAAATTTTTCCTTGACTTGTGAATGCTAATTACATCTGTGTATATATATACAGTCTTATGTTTATGAAATGAATGGATGAATGTTGTCATCCACACATTTTCTAAAGATATAAATAGAAGAAGCCCTGATGCATATAGTAACGATCCCGATTTTAAATCAAATTTAAATTGATAATTTATTTAAATTTTAGAATTTAATTGTTAATTAATTTAAAATTTTCAAATTAAAGAAGAATATGTGTTTGTTATATATATATATATATATATATATATATATATATATATATATATATATATATATATATATAAATTGATTTCAAAAATGGATTTTGATTTGAAATGCAAATATAAGTATCTTATAAATAAAAATTGAATTTAAAAGTTTTATACTTTTAATACATATATATATATATATATGATTTTTAATAATGAATAATTAGAATTTAAAAATATCATTTCTTTAAAAGTTGTATAAGTACAATTAATACAAAATGCATAAATATAAACATTCATTATAACTTGGATTTAAAATGTAAAACTAGAATTAATAAAAATTCTAAAAATACTTTCTTTTATATATTGAAAATAAATATAGTTAGTATATATGTAAATAAATATAAAGCTTTGATATACATATATCTTTTGAAGAATAAATAAGATTTATAAAAGGATCAAATACTTTCTTTTAAATGTTATATATATGAATAAGTAAAATTTGTATATATATAACAAATCTATTACATAATAATTAATAAATAAAAACATAAAACATGTTTCATAAAAAAAATAAAGTAAGGGATTTTAACAAAATTTATAAATAAATTTAACAAAAAGGACTTCAAAACAACTTAATCAAGAGTGGCATTTGTAACCAAAGTAGCTACATAAGTAGACAAGTGTTAACACTAATTAACAAGTGTTAATATACAAAGACAAATATTTAATGAGTAAAACATAGATTAACAAGTGTAAAGTTTTTGATAATATACATGAACAAGTGTAAATTTTATCTCATTTGTAAGAATAGTTAATAAAAAGAAAACAAGATTTATATAAACCATTCTAACCCCTCTCTTCTCATTTCATTGGTAATATTCAAAACTAAAACTAGAAAGTAAAACCAGAGAATCAAATCAAAACCTGAGAAAAATCATATCTTTAGTTTTCAAAGAATACAAACAAAATCAAAACAGATCCGAGAAAGATTCAATGCATAGATCAGAGCAATCAAAGCTCAGTTAAAAGCATGGCAGAGATCAAAACCTGGAAAATAGGATGAAAAAATAGAAAAAAAATCTGCAAATCCAAAGAAAAAGCAGGAATGAAAATCAAAATCAATTAAAAGCTTCAAGCAATAGAATTGGAATCAAAAGCAACCAGCTTCAAATTCAAAGATTAATAATCAAGTGCAGATTTAATCAATAGCAGACCATTTTCCCAATTTCAAATTCTAGTTTTTCTTCTTTTCAATTCCAGGTGAGCAAAACTTTTAACCTCAATATGCTATTATATTGTTGCTTGATTTCGTATGCTAGTGATGATGGCTTGAAATTTGTCTATATGGATGACAATATGTTGCATGTGATATATATAAAGTTATACGAGTATATGCAGGTTTGTATAAACGTATATATATCATCTCTGTTCTATACGACGGGTTCTTAAAACTTGTTTTTAAAAAAAATTCGTATCAACCAAAAGAATCCATATTAGACTGTGATCTCTTAATGGAATATGATTATAAGAGAGTAATGTATACTCTAAAAATAATTTTAAGTAAAAAATCCAATAAGTATTTCAAAAAGAATATATATTTCAGGGATGATTTTATCAAGTCAAAAATTAATGATTTCAAATTCATGTTTTGACTTCATGAACAGATTTGTAATACGAAATCATGAATTTAGGAAATCAATTCATGATTTTTAAGCCCATAATCATTAAGATATCTTAAGATGAACGGAAAATGTAAAATGGTAAATTTCCGACGATCAAGGTGGAACTGATCTTCGGGTTTGAGTTTAAAGGTAGATGACGTTGTGTAGATCGATGGAAAAATTGTATGAAATTTTCCAGATGATCAAATGAGCTTAGGTTTGACGAACTAGGTTTTTGGCCCAGTTTCTTTTTGTGTTGAAGATGCGTCGATTTCATCGTCGACGTCGCATCGGGATGCATCGCGACCGGGGAAATAGGAAGAGGGAACTGGGGCGGTGGTTCGGTGAGATCGCATGATCTCAGATGGCCAGAATCGTCGAGGTGAGGAGAATTTCTTCAATGAGGTTGGTTCCAGGAAGAGTTGGATTAGATCGATTTCGTATTTCGGCATAGTTCATGGAGATGAGCGTTCGTAGCAATCAATAGAGGTTGTGGCGAGAGCTGAGGGTTTCACCGATGGCCAGAGGTGGTCCAGTTGGTGTGCATCGTGCACACATGCACATTGGTATCGGTGATGTAGTTGTAAGTGCAAAAATACTCGGGTCAAATGAAGAAGCGAGAAACAAAAAGTAGGGCTCGGGTAAAACAAGAGTTGGCACGGGTTATCTTGCATAATTTTCAGGTTTTAAATTTTCAAATAAATCAAGTTTTAACATTTTAAAATAGCCAAGTTTGAAATATCTTCTTAAAATAAATTACTTTTAATTAAATAATGTTAATTTAAATGGTTTGGATAAATAAGAGTTGAATAAATTATGTTAACTTGGATTGATTAAGTTTATTAAAAAAATTTCCTTAGTTCTCAAATGGGATTTAATTATGTTTGATTGAATGTGATTAAGATAAATGGCTTATCCTAAATAACGTTTTAATTTGTTAATTTACTTAAGAGTCTGAAAGTTTATTATTAACGGTTTAAATAATAATTAAAGTAATTAATTAAGACTAATGGTTTGTCTTTTATTAATAAAGGTTGATTAATTAATGTAATTAATTAAAGGTTTATTTTATAAATGAAAGTAATTAAGGCAAATTAATTATTTAAAGATAATTATTTAATGAAAGTAATTAAAGATAATTACTTAATTAAAAATAATTAATTAATGATTAAGGTTGATTAATCGAATGATTAAAACTGATTTGTGATTTATTAATATAAGTGAATAGGGGTAATCACTTATGGTAACTAGTTAAAATATTTAATAAATTAAGGATAATTAATTAATGTGATAAATCAATTAAGGAAATTAATTTGGGGATAATCACTTATTGTAGTTAATTAAGGATAATTAATTTAATGGTAATTAATTAAGGGTTAGTTAATTAATTAATTAATTAAGGGTGATAATTTAAAGGATAATTAAATAATTAAAGTTAATTATTTAAAGGTTGATTAATTTATTAAGGTTAATTAATTAATAATTAAAGGTTAAATACTTTATTTTCAAAGGTTAATTAACTAAAATAATTTGTGACTAATTAATGTTAATTAACCAGGATTAGTGATCAATCTGATTTGAATTAATCAGGTAACTAATTGATCTTAATTATGGATGTTTGGATTGTACTGAATGCCTTGTATTGTTTGATATCCCTTATGTGTGATGCTTTATGGTATGAATTATTTTTATTTGAGCTGTGATGAATGTAATTTATTTATCTGTGATAAATTTACATCATTTATCTATGAATCTGTGAATGAAGATAAGCGTTACAGGATTATACCACTTATCAATATTGATGTGCTTGAATCTGTGATAATTGATGATGTTGCACTATTGTGTAAAACCCCTGAACTACACCTTACACACACAAATATGGATTGCACGTGGAAATTGATTAAGTCACAGATATTTGAATTTAATGAAATAGTTTTAAAGCTGAATTTTGAATTCAAATGGTTTTGGAAATGGAATTGGTTTAAATATGAAAAGTTTTTGAAAAGGAGTTTTAAAGATAAAAGTTATTTTGAATAATTTGATAAAGTTTTGAAATTTAAATAGTTTGATTTTAATTTAAACTCAAGATTTGAAATTGAATACTATGTTTGGAAGTTATGGTTTAAAAAGATTATACAAGTTATAGATGTGTTTATATGGGCTTTAAACCATTTTAAAAGTATTGTTTTGGGAATTTGAATTTAAACCCAAGTTTTATACTTGAAAGGCTTTAACTTGTGCAAATGTAATCGGATTTTTCCAAAACGAAAACTATTTGTTTTAAAATAATAATAGCTTTCATATACAAAAAGGATTTCTAATTTGTGTTGAAAGGATTTCAAGTTTTCGAAATGAAAGTAGTTTGAAAGCTATGAATGAATCTTTGTGAAAGATTGTTGAACTTTGTTTTGAAATTGAAGAGGATCTTAGAAGTGTATCTTTTATATAAAAGTTTTGATATTGATATAGTTCTGAAAGCTATGAATGAATCTTTGTTAAAGATTGGTAAAATTTGTGGAGTGAATCTTTTTGTTTAAAAGATTAAAATGGTAATTTGTTTAAACCGTTTGAAAGAAAAGTTTTGGGCTTTAAGTTGTGACTTAACTAAGATCCCATATATCCATATGGTTTCAAAACACTCATTATTCGGTTTAGCCGGGAGAGGACCTTTGTGTCGTAAAACCCATTCCGAATAGTGATACGATGTAATGGATAGCATTTGAAGACGGTAGTGAAGGCCGGGTATTTTTGAGAATGAAAGGATTACCTATCGAATGTCTTGGCATCGACTAGTCCTCGGTATAGAGATTTGATCATCCTTTGTGATGGAGAATTCGAACATGATTAGGGATTATCCGGATTTGCAAGGGCTTCTTTGAAGTGCCTTCGATTCTGTTCGAGCCCGGAACAGACTTGTATGGATGTGTGCTTGATGTTACACTCTGAGATGTAAAGATGGTTTCTATCAAATACATTTCTGTTTGGTGGCAGAGAATTTATTCTCTTAGCTTAACACCCTTCTTTGAGACGTACGAACTCAGAGGTTATGCAGTTGATGGCTACTAGTGATACGTTCCCAATTTGGTAACGTGGCATACAAAGTGCTGATGATCATGTGTTGATTGAAGCATGGCTTTGGTGAAAAGTGTAGCTTTGTGGACGAGACTTCATCGAGCCTCATAACCCGGAAATGGTCGAAACAGGAATGTTGCGGCAAGGTTTTTAGGGCTTGCGCCCCTAGGGTATGTCCATTTCCTTCTGGATAAAAAGTGGTATCATGCTATGGCTCCCAGATATTTAACCATGTGGCTGTTGCTATTTGTTGGTGAATCCCGGGATAAAGGTCGGTAATGACCGGGGATGGCTTACTTGTAGGTGTTACCTCGTTATAGAGGTAACCCGACCTTGTGTTGGTAGAGATCCGATTAGGTTCTTGAGGGCGTCCCTCCAGAGGCGTTCAATTTGATAAAGAAGTTCCTTAGCCTGGCCATTGTTGGAAATTCAATCATCCAATATGCACCTTGTACAGTTTTAGTTATATAACCTGCCACCTCAGATGGAAACTACAGCAGGCATAATATAATGGTACCTATGCTAGCTAAGATTAATATTATACTTTCGAAAGTTTTATGCACTATGCACTAATAATAATATCAAAAATATTATGCGTAATAAGCATGTTTGACTAGCATAAGGAGAAATCTCCTCCAACTGTGCGCTTGCACTGTATGTGCGGGGAGGCCTTATGGTAGTTTCAGTTTCCAAAAAGCATTGCGGATTTCTTTTAAACTCTTTTGTTTTGCTTTTAAAGATAAACTGTTTTTGTTTGCTCATACCAGTCGCATGAATGACTTGGAGTTTATTGTTCCCTTTCTAAACTCTGGGTGCCCACAATTTTCCACACGAGCAGCTTAGAGTTGGATTTTTCAAATAGTCAAATAATAGGTGTATAATTCGATAGCATCGACCCATTATTTTTAGCGATAGTATTTGTTCCTCTTCAACATTCCGGACTGACCTTGCTTAATGCCTCGATGATGGTGGTTCGAGCTTTTTGTTCAAGCTATCTTTGGTTTGGAGTTTTGGAGATGGAGTTGCATGATGGTGTTGGATTCTTTTGGAGTTATCTTTCCGCTGTCGATGGTTGCAAAGTATAAACCATCCAGTTGTGCTATTCTTTCCATTGTACCTTGTATCTCTGATAATATTGATTAATTCTTATTGTATCATAATTCACTGTTGTATATCAATGTTATTATCTTTTTCTTCCGCCGTGTTATACTTAATATGTTATAAGCTCCGGCGAACCAGATTCGGCGTTTGAATCTGCGGCATCCGAATAAATGTGATGTATTCGGCGCCGATTTTTGAAGGTCGGGTCAGGGTCGTTTCATTTGGTATCAGTGCTGAAGGTTGAACTTTATCTCAGGAGTATAACACATTAGGTAGCTCATTAGTGATAGGATGAAGTATACCCTAGAATGAGTATGCCCCTAAGTTATCCATCCGTGTGCCTCAGTAAATTCTCTTACTATTCACTGATAGTAAGTATGAGTGCAAGAAGAGGATGAGATAAGGGACAGGGAAGTATCACTACAAATGGTCGATATCCTGTAACAACAAGGAATCAATTCTTCTCAATCTCCTTTGATCCGATTTGAAATTCTTTGACCGTCTTCATGGCTGCTATCAGGAGAAGCTTTGGTGTAGTGGCGGCTCTGCGTATCGTTGTAGAAAAGGTTCTAATTTCTATTTCATATTCTACTCATTAGTTTCCCTCAGCTTTCTGTTTTAACTTTAATAAATTTAAATTTTAAAATTGAAATTGTAATAAATTGGTTAACTAAAATATGAAGTTGAATTTGATTGTATCGATAAAACTATTTGGGCCATAACCAAATTTGAAATTTTCATTGTGATTTCTTATTTGAACCGAAATCCGAAGAGGGACAAGTGAATACTTTGGGATATTCCAACCTGGATTGAGTATCCATCATTTGTTTTATTGGATCGTGATATATTCTACGAATGGTTAGTTATCTCTTCGGACTAACCGATGCCCTCACATATTTCGTAGATCTGGTGACCCTAATATCTTGTGTAATATTGAATGAGTTTGTTCTCATAATTATTGGTGATATTACGATTTGGGATGCCAAATACAAAATATATAATCGGCTTGATTGATGAGTCGATTCTCCATCTTTACGTATCCATCTTCTGTTGTCTCCCTGGCAAATTTCGAGGACGAAATTTTCTTAAGAGGGGGAATATGTAACAAACCCGATTTTAAATCGAATTTAAATTGACAATTTAATTAAATTTTAGAATTTAATTGTGAATTAATTTAAAATTTTAAAATTAAATAAGAATATGTTTTTGTTATATATATATATAAATTGATTTTAAAAAAGGATTTTGTTTTGAAATTCAAAGGTAATATCTTATAAAAAAAATTGATCTTAAAAGCTTTATACTTTTAATATATATATGCATATATGTGATTATTTAATAATGAATAATTAAAATTTAAAAAAAAATCATTTCTTTAAAGTTGTATAAGTACAATTAATAGAAAATGCATAAATATAAACATTCATAATAACTTGGATTTAAAATGTAAAACAAAAATTAATAAAAATTCTAAAAATACTTTCTTTTATACACTTCAAAATAAATATAGTTAATATATATGTAAATAAATATGAAGCTTTGATATACATATATCTTTTAAAAAATAAATAAGGTTTATAAAAGGATCAAATACTTTCTTTTAAATTTTATATATTTGAATAAGTAAACTTTGTATATATATAACAAATCTATTTCGTAATAATTAACAAATAAAAACATAAAACATGTTCCATAAATAAAATAAAGTAAGGTATTTTAACAAAATTTATAAATAAATTTAACAAAAAGGACTTCAAAACAATTTAATCAAGAGTGACATTTGTAACCAAAGTAGCCACATAAATAGACAAGTGTTAAGACTAATTAACAAGTGTTAATATACAAAGACAAATGTTTGATGAGTAAAACATAGATTAACAAGTGTAAAGTTTTTGATAATACACATGAACAAGTGTGAATTTTGTCTCATTTGTAAAATTAATTAATAAAAAGAAAACAAGATTCATATAAACCACTCTAACCCTTCTCTTCTAATTTATTTTGTAATATTCAAAACTAAAACTAGAAAGTAAAACCAGAGAATCAAATCAAAAGCTGAGAAAAACCATATCTTTAGTTTTCAAAGAATTCAAATAAAATCAAAACAGAACTAGGAAAGATTCAATGCATAGATCAGAGCAATCAAAGCTCAGTTTAAAAGCATGGCAGATATCAAAACCTTGAAAATAGGATGAAAAAATAGAAAGGAAAAAAAATCTAGAAATCCAAAGAAAAGCAAGAATGGAAAACAAAAGCAATTAAAAGCTTGAACAATAGAATTGGAATCAAAGGCAGCCAGCTTCACATTCAAAGATTATAATCAAGTGTAGATTTAATCAATAGCAGATCATTTTCCCAATTCCAAATTCCAGCTTTTTTGCTTTTCAATTCGAGGTGAGAAAAACTTTTGACCACAATATACTATTATATTATTGCTTGATTTCGTATGCTTGTGATGATGACTTGAAATTTGTCTATATGGATGACAATGTGTTGCATGTGATATATATAAAGTTATATGAGTATATGCATGTCTGTGTATATGTATATATATCATCTGTGTTCTATATGACAGGTTCTTAAAAACTGTTTTAAAAAAAATTTGTATCACCCAAATGAATCCATATTAGAATATGATCAGTAATGTATGTTCTAAAAATAATTTTAAGTAAAAACATTCACTAATTATTTCAAAAAGAATATATATTACAGGGATGGTTTTATCAAGTCAAAAATTAATGATCTCAAATTCATATTTTGACTTCATGAATAGATTTGTAATACTAAATCATGAATTTAGGAAATCAATTCATGATCTTTAAGCCCATAATCATTAAGATATCTTAAGTTGAATGGAAAATATAAAATCGTAAATTTCCGACAATTAAGGTGGAATTGAGCTTCAGGTTTGAGTCTGAAGGTAAATAATGTTGTGTTGATCGATGGAAAAATGGTATGAAATTTTCCAGATGATCAAATGGGAATGGGTTCGACGAACTAGGGTTTCTGCCCCAGTTTTGTTTAGTGTTGAAGATGTGACGATTTCATTGTCGACGTCGCATTAGGATGCATCGCGACCAAGGAAATAGAAGGAGGGAACTAGGGCAGTGGTTCAGGCAAGGTCACGTAATCTTTGATGGTCAGAATCGTTGAGGCGAGGAGAATTTCTTCGACGAGGTTGGTTCCAGAAAGAAGTGGGATAGCTTGATTTCGTATTCCGACGTAGTTGATGGAGATGGGTGTTCGTAGCAATCAAGAGAGGCTGCGGTGAGATGCTGAGGGTTCCACCGATGGCCAGAGGTGGTCCGGTCGGCGTGTATCGTGCACACGTGAACATTGGTATCGATGATGTAGTTATATGTGGAAGAAGGGAATTCTCGGGTACGAACTCGATGATACATCAAAAATACTCGGGGCAAATGAAGAAGTGAGAAACCCAAAGTAGGGCTCGGGTAAAACAAGAGTTAGCCTGGGTTATCTGGCGTAATATTCAGGTTTTAAATTTTCAAATAAATCAAGTTTTAGAATTTTAAAACAGCCAGGTTTGAACTATCTTCTTAAAATAAATTACTTTTAAATAAATAATGTTAATTTAAATGGATTGGATGAATAAGAGTTGAATAAATTATTTTAACTTGGATTAATTAAGTTTATTTAAAAAATCTCCTAAGTTCCCAAATGGGATTTAATTATGTTTGATTAAATGTGATTAAGATAAAGGGCTTATCTTAAATAACATTTTAATTTATTAATTTACTTAACAGTCTTAAAGTTTATTATTAAAAGTTTAAATAATAATTAAAGTAATTAATTAGGACTAAGGGTTTGTTTTTAATTAATAAAGGTTAATTAATTAATGTAATTAATTAAAGGTTTATTTTGATAAATTAAAGTAATTAAGGAAAATTAATTACTTAAAGATAACTATTTAATAAAAGTAATTAAAGATAATTACTTAATTAAAAGTAATTAACTAATGATTAAGGTTGATTAATCAAATGATTAAAATTGTTTTGTGATTTATTAATATAAGTGATTAGGGGTAATCTCTTATGGTAATTAGTTAAGAATGATTAATTAAGGATAATTAATTAATGTGATAAATCAATTAAGGAAATTAATTTGGGGATAATCACTTATTGTAATTAATTAAGGATAATTAATTTAATGTTAGTTAATTAAGAGTTAATTAATTTATTATATAATTAATTAAGGGTAATTAATTTAAAGGATAATTAAATAATTAAAGGTTAATTACTTAATGATTAAAGGTTGATCAGTTTATTAAGGTTAATTAATTAATAATTAAAGGTTAATTTATTTATTTTCGAAGGTTAATTAACTAAATTAATTTGTGACTAATTAATGTTAATTAACCAAGATTAGTGATCAATCTGATTTGAATCAATCAGATAACAAATTGATCTTAATTATGGATGTTTGGAATGTATTGAATGTCTTGTATTGTTTGATATCCCTGATGTGTGATGCTCTGTGGTGTGAATTATTTTTATTTGAGCTGTGATGAATGTAATTTATTTATCTGTGATAAATTTACATTATTTATCTGTGAATCTGTGAATGAAGATAAGTGTTATAGGATTATATCGCTTATCAATATTGATATGCTTGAATCTGTGATGATTGTTGATGTTGCACTATTGTGTAAAACCTTGGACTACACCTTACACACAAATATGGATTGCACGAGGAAATTAGTTAAGTCACAGGTATTTGAATTTAATGAAATGGTTTTAAAGCTGAATTTTGAATTCAAATGGTTTTGGAAATGGAATTGAGTTAAATATGAAAAGTTTTTGAAAAGGAGTTTTAAAGATAAAAGTTAATTTGAATAACTTGATAAAGTTTTGAAATTTAAATAGTTTGATTTGAATTTAAATTCAAGATTTGAAATTGAATTCTATGTTTGAAAATTATTGTTTAAAAAGAGTATACAAGTTATAGATGTGTTTATATGGGCTTTAAACCATTTTAAAAGTATTGTTTTGGGAATTTGAATTTAACCCAAGTTTTATACTTGAAGGGCTTTAACTTGTGCAAATGTAACCGGATTTTTCTGAAACAAAAACTATTTGTTTTCAAATAATAATAGCTTTCATAAACAGAAAGGATTTTCAATTTGTGTTGAAACGATTTCAAGTTTTTGAAATGAAAATAATTTGAAAGCTATGAATGAATCTTTGTGAAAGATTGTTGAACTTGGTTTTGAAATTGAAGAGGATCTTAAAAGTGTATCTTTTGTATAAAAGATTTGATATTGAAATAGTTTTGAAAGCTATGAATGAATCTTTGTTAAAGATTGGTGAACTTTGTGGAGTGAATCTTTTTATTTAAAACGAAATACAGTTTTAATTAGGCCTTTGGTAATAAAATTTATTGAACTTGAAATCATTGTTAATTGATACCTAAATGAATAGATTTATAAAGAGAATTGGATTGTTGTATTAACTATGATGAAATATTTATTTATGGTTATGTTTTGAAAGAACATTAGATGATTATGATTTAAATGGAAAAATGTAACTTAAAGATGACTTAACTTGATAAGTGAAAATTTAATTTTCAAAAGAAAGTTAAGTAAATTCAGTAATAGAATTTTTTTATTTATGGGACGGATATTTTAAATTAAAGTGTAAAGTTATTTCTTAAAAATAAAAGTTAAGTAAAATAGGGTAATTTTGATTTATAAATAAATTTTAGTTAAATATGGATGTTTATTGATAACATATAATTTTATTACATCATAAGTTAAATGATATCCAAATGAATATTTTCAAAAGCAAGAAATATGATTTTATAAGTTTATTACCAGTATTCAGTCATAAATATATACATAATGATTTACTGGTGTGAGCTGAGTTACCTATACATCTTCAGGCATGTGAACTGTGTTGAATTGGGCTGGGGTGTTGGGCTGTATTGCTTAAATTGTTTTATATTTTGTTTTGTTCGGCCCATGCTACTTGTTAAAACCTGGTGTGCGTTATCATGTAACAATAATAAAAAGGGCTGTTGTGTAAATCGGTTAAGTGACAGAGAATACATTTTTAAATTCAAACTCTGCTTTCTATTTCTTCTCTTATTCAACATGGTATCAGAGCAACTCTCAGTTAAGATCAATTCTTCGATCTGATTTGTATTTGAGGATTCTTATTCAAATTAATTACTTATCGAATTAGGGTTATGGCTGAAAGTAAGTCGATCTCTAATGTGTTGCCAATAATGTCTAAAATCACGGAACATATGTTGAATGAATCAAATTATTCCGATTGGAGTAAAACGATTCGCATATATCTTCGAAGCATTGATAAAGACAATCATCTTACTGAGGATCCACCCAAAGAAGATGAGGATAAAGAGAAAAGACAGACATGGCTAAGGGATGATGCTAGACTATTTCTTCAGATCCGAAATACTATTGATAGTACAGTCATCAGTTTGGTGAATCATTGTGAATTCGTGAAAAAATTAATGGAGTATCTAGAATTTTTTTATTCAGGAAAAGGAAATTTAAGTCGTATGTATGATGTGTGTAAATCGTTCTACCGCGCTGAAAAACAAGATCAGAATCTCATGAATTATTTTATGACATTCAAAAAGACCTATGAAGAGTTCAATACTTTGCTTCCAATCAGCCCTGATGTGAAGATACAGCGTACACAGCGTGAACAAATGGCAATAATGAGTTTTCTTGCAGGACTTTCACCAGAGTTTGAATCTGCTAAATCACAAGTACTATCGGGATCTAAGATAACATTTTTGCAAGAAGTATTCAGTAGAATTCTGAGGACAGAGAATTCAAGCATACAAATGACTCCTGCATCAACTAATAGTGCTTTGGTAACTCAAAACAAGTATGCTCCATGGAAACCTAACCAACCTAACCAGAGTGGATACAAAAGGGAAGTGGTCAACACAGAGGGTCGAGCAACTAGTCCAGTATTTTGTGTCTATTGCAAGAAACCAGGACATACAAAATTTGAATGCTGGAAATTGCAGAACAAACAGAAACAAAGTACTGTTTCCAAAGGAAGTGTACCAATAAATCAGTCTGCACATATTGCTAAAACAAATGATAACGACAACAAATCTGTTCTTGTATCTGCTGATGAATTTGCCAAGTTTACCAAGTATCAAGAAAGCTTGAAGGATGCACCAACTCATGTCTCTACCGTTGCTAAATCGGGAAGATGGGTTATAGATTCTGGTGCAACTGACCATATGACAGGTAATGCACTTAATTTTTCAAAGTTTCAATCAAACAGTTCAAGTCATAATGTTACTTTGGCTAATGGATCTTCATCAAGTGTAAAAGGATCAGGAGCAATTAATCTCACCAATACAATTTCATTAGAAAATGTCTTACATATGCCAGATCTAGCATTCAATTTACTTTCAGTGAGTCAAATAACCAAAAAGTTGGATTGCTATGTTTCTTTTTATCCTCCCGTTGTATATTCCAGGATCGGTTGACGAAGCAGATTATTGGTAAAGGTCATGAATCTGGAGGTCTCTATACTTTTGATACCCCTGTTGCATGTTCAAGTATTACTCAAGCCCTCAAATCACACAGTCAGCTAGGCCATCCTTCACTTCAAGTATTCAAGAAATTATGTCCACAGTATAGTTCAATACATTCATTAAATTGTGGACCTTGTCAATTTGCTAAACTTCATCGTAGTAGTTTAACTCCTAGAATAAATAAACGAGCTAGTTGTCCATTTGAACTTGTTCATTCTGATATTTGGGGACCATCGGCCGTTGTATCAAAACATGGTTACAAATATTTTGTTACATTTGTGGATGATTACTCTCGAACCACTTGGTTATTTTTGATGAAAAACAGGTCAGAATTATATACCATCTTCTGTGCATTTTGTACTGAAATTAGTACACAATTTAATACAAAAATTAAGACTTTAAGGAGTGATAATGCAAAAGAATATACCTCTAGTCAATTTCATGAGTTTATGAGTAAAAATGGTATACTTCATGAAACATCTTGTGTAGACACTCCATCACAAAATGGAGTAGCAGAGAGGAAAAATGGGCATTTACTTGAAACTACTAGAGCACTTATGTTTCAGACTAATATGCCTAAATATTTTTGGAGTGATGCTGTGTCTACTGCTTGTTTTCTTATTAATCGAATGCCTTCATCAATTTTAAATGGAGAAATCCCATTTACTATACTGTTTCCAAATAAGCAGTTGTATCCTGTCCTACCAAGAGTCTTTGGTAGTACTTGCTTTGTTAGAGATTTGAGACCACAAGTATCAAAGCTGGACCCAAAAGCTCTTAAGTGTGTGTTTGTTGGCTACTCAAGGTTACAAAAAGGTTATAGGTGTTATTGTCCTACTTTAAATAAGTATCTAGTATCTATTGATGTTACTTTTCATGAAGATCCCCCATATTTTCAATCAGCACCAGCAACCTATGCTAGAAATCCAGATAATGAAAGTAACCAACTAGATGTTGAAGACTTTCTCATTTATCACAGTCAAGTTGATACTACTAATAGTAGTGATCTTACACAAGAAGCAAGTGGTCATCATAATATTACAACTGAAACTGTACAAGAATCAGAACCTACTCCTATTTTGGACCCCAGCCTTGATCTACCTATTGCATTACGAAAAGGTAAAAGACAGTGTACCTATCCTATCTCTACATATGTGTCATATGAACATATACCATCTTCTATATGTATGTTTAATCAATCATTGGAGTCTGTCCCTATACCCAAAACTTGTAATGACCCACAATATTCACACAACTATAATATTGTGATTCAAACAAGTATAAAGTATTGAAGTATATTTGTGCACACATTTGGACTTGGGGGTAAATTTGTAATTCCCCAATGGTTAAAACCCTAGCCGTGAATGGATTAAAAAATAAAAATAAAAATAAAAAAAAAGAGAAGAAAAGAAAGACGTGGCCGGCTGTTTTTCATTTTAACTTTCTCGTTTCAAAACAAAAATAAAATGGCCGAAGCCCTAGAAATCAGATTGGGGGGAAAATTATTTTTGCCGTATCAAATGGCGCTGGATTCGTGAGAAAAAGGGGGAAAGCTACGGCAATATCTAGGGGATCGACATCTCATATAGCTACGTGAGTGTTCTTAATCATGATTTGGCAATAAGACCTATCTCAGGCAGCCGTGGTTATATTTTCCGTAAATTAATTTGTGTGTATGGATGCTTTGCGTGTATTGATGCTTGTTAATGATTGTTTGATCTTGGTTGCTTGCGTGTTCATATATTGGTGATGATTAAGTCTGATTATGATCATATCTGTACTGAGATGATATTTATTCACTATTAAGTCACGGTACACTGATTTAACACTTGTATTACTGCCAAATGAATTGCTTAAGCACACTCATACCAGACGTATTATGTCTGACCCTGTTGATTGTCTCGACAATCTCCTGGGGTGTCTCATTCAACGAGGCAGTTCGGGATGATGTTTTTACAGGTTGCTATGCACATATTGATGAGATGATGACTTAAGAGATGGTGTTAGAACGATTTATACTGCATATAGATGATATGAAGAAAGTATTTAAGTATTTTCATTGTCACTTCATATGTATTGCTGAACTAAAATATGTATGTAATGCCATGAACAGTGAACCATTATGTGTTAGATTGATTTGTATATAATCTTGAAAACTGTATTGTCTTATGTGTAATTGCAAGTTGAAACTGAAACACTTGGATTATTCAGTTTGTATATATTTCCTGAAATCTGTATTTAGAGAAATACTGGTGTCAAGGCAGTATACACAAGTGTTTACACTTGTGTATATGTGCAGACCCATAGAACTGCTGAGTTTTGTGATTTAAAGGATTTTTTTTATGGATTTTGTTCAAGTTTCCTTTCAGATGTTTTGGGAAAAACTTTTATAAACTTATCTTGATGGATTATTTCCATATTTATGCACAAGCATATATGGATCTGGAGTTTGATTTTTGTATGTAATTTATCATATCTGAGAATGTATATATATATATATATATATATATATATATATATATATATATATATATATTTGTTTTGGCAAGTTGAATGCCTTGAATGTGAAAAGCAAAGATGAGATATATATTTATTTTTTCTCTATGTTATGGTCTTTTCTGAGTTCAAGTTACTTAGTCCTGTGATATTTGATTTTTGATGAGATATTTGATATTTGATATTTGCTATTTGATATTTGATATTTGATCTGTGAAAAGCAAAGATGAGATATTTGATGCCGCAAATCTTTGAAGGAAAGATGGATTGTTTTGATGCTTTCAAATGCATTATGATTTTTGGGAAATGAAATTTTTATGCTAAGTGGCTGTTGCTATTCGAATCTGTATATAGCATATAGCTAATGTATGTTCATGTGATAGATTCTGGAATTATATTGAGCACTTGCCATATAAATTAAAATACGTGCATGCCTTCACTTTACATTTCTAAAATGAATAAACACAGTTTTGGATAAGTCTTGCAAAAGAAAGTAAACTGTTTCATATTCATAAGTATTCTAGAAATGGATTACAATTCTATGTATTATCTTGAGATTTTATAAAAGGAACTTGTTAGTTACCAATTGTTTGTGTTAAAAATATTTGTATGATGCAGAATAGCTTTTGTTCTTGCATCAGTGACATGTTTTGTTTTAAAGAAGGATAGTTGATGTAAATTCATCTTTTATGTCGAAATATAACTTGCATAAATGAGAAAGAGGAAACTCGATGACCTCATTTTTTTATATAGTTGGATTGGTGATCTTTTGTTTATACATATAATTATTAATATTTTGTTGGTGCCAAGGCTTCATTGCCTATTCATTAATACCATTGCTTGAGCTTGTGTATTGGCGAGGCCGTGCACACATGTATTTATATGTGTGTGTACGCGCAGCCACACCTATAATTGTGTTATAGCAAGAGTTGAGTCAAGTAAAGGATCTCTATGATTTTTATGATATAATCAGGAATTCTGATGTTTCCTGTCTGCTTGTGTATCTTTTGTGCCATATTGCAAATAATTTTCATAAAAAGGAAATGGGTTTATCTTTATATGAAAATGCTATGTGTGAATGCTTTAGCTAATTCTTCTTAACTCTGATTTAATAACTAAAGAGATTGGTATATCTTCATATATACTAATCTATGTTTTCAGAATACACCAATATTTCTATATTGGTAATAGTGGATCCTGGTTTTGGTTTTGAAGGTAGATGACCCTGTGTTTTCATTTAGCATATATTTCTTTATGCAAAAAAAAAAACAAATTAGCCCATGATTTGGCCACTAGAAAAGTAGGGTCATCTCATTTGGTATCAGAGCTATGTTGGTAGAGAACATAGAAAAAAATTTAATTTGTGTGAATTTATTTGTATTGACTGCTTTGGTTGCATTGTTTGAATTGATTGCTTTGGATGATTTATTTGGATTACATCAATGTTACTGATGTTTCTCCTTTCTACTACTTTGTTTTGAAAATTGTTTAATCAATCAAATAACCTGATTACAGAGATGAGTTTATGACTCAGTTTTTATAAGAAAATAATTTGATTAATTTACTGAGAAGTAGGGTATTGAATAATAGTGGATTAGGCAGTATGAACAGAGAGGTTTATGCTCATGTCTAGTTCATTTAAATTTGCTAGGAACAAAGAAGTATTATGAAAATTATTTAAATTTCTGAAGTGGTTATTATGGATGAGATGGATGTTTGTTTGTGCATTTCTATTTGGAGTTTTGTATGTCAGATTTCCAAGTTAAAATGGTTTGAGCATTTTTATTATTCTATTCTTATTATTGTCAAGTATGGATTTAAATTATTTAGAACATAGGCAGCAAGATAGAAATCTGGCTCATGCTTATTTTCTAAATAATAAGTTATGAGGTTTTCTGGGTTTTTGGTGAAATTTTCTTAACAAACACCTCTGTCCATATCTTTACAATAATATAGTAGAATCATGAATGCCTAAATTATTTTGGAAAGCCCAAAAACCTATTGTAAATCTCTGTAGTAAGAAATTTAAATTGAGAGAATTTGAATTTATAAATGTTTTCTAATACAAGAAAAGTTGGATTAAGACACCTTTGTTTATATCTGATCTAAAAGATGGTTAAAATTACAGTTTTACTTCTTTGTGGACTTCATGGATGTTGCTTTGTTTCAATATAGATGGTGTATTTATTTATTTTGATTTAAATCTGAAATCACCACTGTTACACCATAACTAATAAGTATATGTTTGAGAACTTGATAAACACAATAATGAGCTGATGCAAGTGATGTTGATATTTGGTAAAATTTCAAATAATAAAAAAGATAAATATCAAATGCCAGTATCAATTGCAATAGGTCATTATATGAATAAACATTAAAAAGTGAATTGTCTGATTTGGATGCATAATTGTTAAGTTGCATTTCTTGAATATGTTTGATAACTGCATATAACTTTGTGATGGAAGTTTATAAAACAGGTCCCTTAGAGGAAGATAAAAATTTCTTATGAATATAACCTAAAAAAAATGGATTATATAATCATTACAGTCAAGTGTGATCTAAGATTGGTTAAGTACAAGGCAGTAAAAGGAGGGAAGTTCTTTTGCTTATGTCTTGTATTTAATAAGGGGATAAGAGTGCAATGGTTTGACCATGTGCTGAGCTCTAGTTGCCTAAGTATTTCCTCAAAAAAAAAAAATATACACATATAAACATCTCTGGTCACATGTTGATTGTAATATAAAATATGAAAAACATAAGAATTCTCTGATATGCAAAATCCCTGTGCTTTACCTGCAAGTTCATATAGCCCAATGACATAAGTGAAGACAAAAGGAACACTTATAGCTACTTATGATTAGGTGTATGTTAGTTTTATATGAATGAAAATAAGTTTTGTTAACCACATATGTGTTGGATGAGTTTCTTTGTGGTGATATAATCTATGTGAAATGTTTGGATGCCTTGCTGGTTGTTAGATCTTGTTACTGGAACCACAGTGGTATTTTATCTCCAAAAATATTTGATCCATGCTTTAGTCAAAAGCCTGTCTCTGAACAAAAATTGGCTTGAAATGATGTACAGATGTGATTAATTGATTGTTGAAATGTATGAATGGATGAATGTTTCATGGATGCATGAAAACTGTTTGCATTTACTGGCTATGTACATAAAGATTTTGAGCATGAGACAGTATAGTTGAGACCTGCACACATGAAAGGAAAACTTAGTAATTAAACTAAGGAATTGGGTCACCTCTATCAGGTTGGGTATGAGGGAAGTGGGTATGACATAGTGGTTGGCTTGCATCAAGGGTGGGGTGTGAGTTTGCACATGGGATGTTCATGTCCAAATAGCTTGTAGTGTGCTGGAAATCAAACAGATGTTCCAGGCAGTGTGCACCAGTGCAACCATGAATGTGATATTGGACCTAAAAAAAATAAAAAAATAAAATAAAATAAAATAATATGAAATGAACCTACAAGCAGAAGTGATTAGGCTAGGGGTATGGTGAGTTCTGGTATGCAGACTCAGTTTTGATGCCTTAGCTCAATGTTGTGGGTTTTGCTTGTTCATATTTATGAGATGTTTGTGTGATTTGGGTGATGGTTGTTATGAATTCTTGAAATAAGAATTTCTGCTAAGATACTTGTTGGATGATTTCTGATGGCAAGCAATTAGTTGATGTTTTTATAGATGTCTGGTTTTTTTTGGAACAAAAAAAATATATATATACCAGTATTAAGTGGTTGTTTGTTGTTTGTATTGATTTAGTATTATTTGTATAAACTTAATTCATACATATGTTTATGATATTTTGCTTTGATTGCCAAGAATGGGGTCTGTTTTGGATTAAAAATTCATTTAAATAAAGACAGATTGTATAAGGGTATTGATCTCTATTTTGACTTGCATATAGATGATATGTATTGCCTGAAGATGGTGTGTATAGCCATGGATGAATGAGCATTACATTTAAAATGACTTCAATATGAATCATGAGTAGGAATGCATTTGTAAGCAATATATAACTTGATGACAAAACCTATAAACTGTTACTGAATTAATAATTGTTTAGTTCTGGTTGAGTAAGCTTGGTGTATAAATATGTTTGAGACATTAGAAATGCTTTGAAAAGTAGAAAGTAAATCCTGTATTGATTCTAAAATGTACTAAACCAATTTGCCAATAGGGTTTAGTTTAAAACTGAATGTGAACACTATTATGATGAATGCAATGGCACTGTTTCCTGCTCTCATTTGTACACTGCCATATGTATGCATATTCACTTCATCCTGTGTGCACCCCTGAGTTACACTGTATGCATAGATTTAGTCCAAACACTGTTGCATTTGAAATCTGCTGTTGCACTTGAGATTTTGCTGTTTACATGCAGTGGCAGTTCTATATACATATATGTCCATGTACTTGAAATAACTTGATGCTGCACACTTGTGCTTTGTCTTGATCACTTCTGTTGTTGTCATTTTGTGTTGTTGCCTTGCATTTGCCAAGTCTATGTGTAAGTTCCATACATCCATCTGAAGTTGCTGTTTTCAAATGCACTGAGTTGTTGAATATGTCGCTTTCTTATTTATGTGTTGTCTGTATGACAGTTGCAGTTACCCTTGTGCTGGTTCATTTGATGATGAAACATGTTGATTGAAATTTGTTGGTGCACTCGAGTTGGCAAGGCAGTGCACACGTGTATATTTATACATGTGTGTATTGCAGCCACTCCGCAAAATTTAATGCATATTTGGGATGCTAGAACGAGTAAGAGTGAATTGTGAGGACACAATTCCAAAAAAGGTGAGGTATTTGTAATGACCCACAATATTCACACAACTATAATATTGTGATTCAAACAAGTATAAAGTATTGAAGTATATTTGTGCACACATTTGGACTTGGGGGTAAATTTGTAATTCCCCAATGGTTAAAACCCTAGCCGTGAATGGATTAAAAAATAAAAAAAAAAAAAAAAAAAGAGAAGAAAAGAAAGATGTGGCCGGCTGTTTTTCATTTTAACTTTCTCGTTTCAAAACAAAAATAAAATGGCCGAAGCCCTAGAAATCAGATTGGGGGGAAAATTATTTTTGCCGTATCAAATGGCGCTGGATTCGTGAGAAAAAGGGGGAAAGCTACGGCAATATCTAGGGGATCGACATCTCATATAGCTACGTGAGTGTTCTTAATCATGATTTGGCAATAAGACCTATCTCAGGCAGCCGTGGTTATATTTTCCGTAAATTAATTTGTGTGTATGGATGCTTTGCGTGTATTGATGCTTGTTAATGATTGTTTGATCTTGGTTGCTTGCGTGTTCATATATTGGTGATGATTAAGTCTGATTATGATCATATCTGTACTGAGATGATATTTATTCACTATTAAGTCACGGTACACTGATTTAACACTTATATTACTGCCAAATGAATTGCTTAAGCACACTCATACCAGACGTATTATGTCTGACCCTGTTGATTGTCTCGACAATCTCCTGGGGTGTCTCATTCAACGAGGCAGTTCGGGATGATGTTTTTACAGGTTGCTATGCACATATTGATGAGATGATGACTTAAGAGATGGAGTTAGAACGATTTATACTGCATATAGATGATATGAAGAAAGTATTTAAGTATTTTCATTGTCACTTCATATGTATTGCTGAACTAAAATATGTATGTAATGCCATGAACAGTGAACCATTATGTGTTAGATTGATTTGTATATAATCTTGAAAACTGTATTGTCTTATGTGTAATTGCAAGTTGAAACTGAAACACTTGGATTATTCAGTTTGTATATATTTCCTGAAATCTGTATTTAGAGAAATACTGGTGTCAAGGCAGTATACACAAGTGTTTACACTTGTGTATATGTGCAGACCCATAGAACTGCTGAGTTTTGTGATTTAAAGGATTTTTTTTATGGATTTTGTTCAAGTTTCCTTTCAGATGTTTTGGGAAAAACTTTTATAAACTTATCTTGATGGATTATTTCCATATTTATGCACAAGCATATATGGATCTGGAGTTTGATTTTTGTATGTAATTTATCATATCTGAGAATGTATATATATATATATATATATATATATATATATATATTTGTTTTGGCAAGTTGAATGCCTTGAATGTGAAAAGCAAAGATGAGATATATATATATATATTTTTTCTTTATGTTATGGTCTTTTCTGAGTTCAAGTTACTTAGTCCTGTGATATTTGATTTTTGATGAGATATTTGATATTTGATATTTGCTATTTGATATTTGATATTTGATCTGTGAAAAGCAAAGATGAGATATTTGATGCCGCAAATCATTGAAGGAAAGATGGATTGTTTTGATGCTTTCAAATGCATTATGATTTTTGGGAAATGAAATTTTTATGCTAAGTGGTTGTTGCTATTCGAATCTGTAAATAGCATATAGCTAATATATGTTCATGTGATAGATTCTGGAATTATATTGAGCACTTGCCATATAAATTAAAATACGTGCATGCCTTCACTTTACATTTCTAAAATGAATAAACACAGTTTTGGATAAGTCTTGCAAAAGAAAGTAAACTGTTTCATATTCATAAGTATTCTAGAAATGGATTACAATTCTATGTATTATCTTGAGATTTTATAAAAGGAACTTGTTAGTTTCCAATTGTTTGTGTTAAAAATATTTGTATGATGCAGAATAGCTTTTGTTCTTGCATTAGTGACATGTTTTGTTTTAAAGAAGGATAGTTGATGTAAATTCATCTTTTATGTCGGAATATAACTTGCATAAATGAAAAAGAGGAAACTCGATGACCTCATTTTTTTTATATAGTTGGATTGGTGATATTTTGTTTATACATATAATTATTAATATTTTGTTGGTGCCAAGGCTTCATTGCCTATTCATTAATACCATTGCTTGAGCTTGTGTGTTGGCGAGGCCGTGCACACATGTATTTATATGTGTGTGTACGCGCAGCCACACCTATAATTGTGTTATAGCAAGAGTTGAGTCAAGTAAAGGATCTCTATGATTTTTATGATATAATCAGGAATTCTGATGTTTCCTGTCTGCTTGTGTATCTTTTGTGCCATATTTCAAATAATTTTCATAAAAAGGAAATGGGTTTATCTTTATATGAAAATGCTATGTGTGAATGCTTTAGCTAATTCTTCTTAACTCTGATTTAATAACTAAAGAGATTGGTATATCTTCATATATACTAATCTATGTTTTCAGAATACACCAATATTTCTATATTGGTAATAGTGGATCCTGGTTTTGGTTTTGAAGGTAGATGACCCTGTGTTTTCATTTAGCATATATTTCTTTATGCAAAAAAAAAAAAACAAATTAGCCCATGATTTGGCCACTAGAAAAGTAAGGTCATCTCAAAACTGTGGGAGAAGCATTATCACATGATGGATGGCATGCAGCAATGATTGAAGAAATAAATGCATTAGAGCTTAACAATACATGGGATCTAGTTAAGTTACCTATGAATAAGAAGGCAATAGGATGCAAGTGGGTATTTTCTATCAAAGTTAATCCAGATGGGTCAGTGGCAAAGCTAAAAGCCAGATTGGTTGCAAAGGGATATGCTCAAGTGTATGGGGTAGATTATTCAGATACTTTTTCTCCTGTTGCTAAACTTACATCTATTCGAATGTTTATTTCTTTAGCAGCAACTTATAACTGCAAACTTCACCAATTGGATATCAAAAATGCTTTCCTACATGGTGACCTTCATGAGGAGGTGTATATGGTTCAACCACCTGGATTTATTGCTCAAGGGGAGAGTAATCTGGTATGTAAACTTAACAAATCACTGTATGGTTTAAAGTAGAGTCCCCGAGCTTGGTTTGGAAAATTTAGCCATGCACTTGAGTCTTTTGGTTTGATGAAGAGTAATTGTGATCATTCAGTATTTTTTTTAAATCTGAAGCTGGAATTATTTTACTGGTAGTATATGTGGATGATATAGTTATCACTGGGGATGATACAGCAGGGATTGAGTCTCTCAAGTTATATATTCATACACAATTTAATACAAAGGATTTAGGTGAGTTAAGATACTTTCTTGGAGTAGAAGTTATAAGAAGTGATGATGGAATTTTCTTATCTCAAAGAAAATATGTACTAGACCTATTGAGTGAAACATGAAAGTTGGGTATGAAACCAGTTGTGACTCCAATTACACCTAATTATTGTATTGAAGAAGGTGGTGAACTACTCGCAGAAAGGTACAGGAGACTAGTGGGAAAATTAAGCTACTTAACTGTAACAAGGCCTGACATTAGCTTTTCAGTGAGTTTTATAAGTCAGTTTATGCAATCACCTACAGTTCATCACTTGTCTTTGTTAGAACAAATATTAGGCTACTAGAAGAAGACAGCTGGTCAAGGGATCATGTACAGAAACCATGGTCATATCAGCATGGAATGCTTTTCTGATGCTGACTGGGAAGGGTCAAAATCAGATAGAAAATCCACTTCTGGCTATTGTGTGTTTTTAGGAGGTAATCTTGTATCATGGAAAAGCAAGAAGCAAAGTGTTGTTTCAAGATCAAGTGCTGAATCAGAATATAGAGCTATGGCTAAGGCAGTGTGTGAGATAATGTGGATCAGTCACATAATGGATGAACTTGGTTTTAAAATTGAGAAACCTACAATGCTATTTTGTGATAATCAGGAAGCAATGCACATAGCTTCAAACCCAGTATTTCATGAACGAACTAAACATATTAAGGTGGATTGTCACTTCATTCGAGAAAAGATTCAGAGTGGTCTAGTGGCAACTGGGTATGTGAAAACAGGAGAGCAAATAGCTGATATGTTTACAAAATCCCTAACTGGAGCAAGGCTTGAATACTTATGTTGCAAGTTGGGCATGAAGAACATGTATGCACCAACTTGAGGGGGAGTATTACCAGTATTCAGTCATAAATATATACATAATGATTTACTGGTGTGAGCTGAGTTACCTATACATCTTCAGGCATGTGAACTGTGTTGAATTGGGCTGGGGTGTTGGGCTGTATTGCTTAAATTGTTTTATATTTTGTTTTTTTCGGCCCATGCTACTTGTTAAAACCTGGTGTGTGTTATCATGTAACAATAATAAAAAGGGCTGTTGTGTAAATCGGTTAAGTGACAGAGAATACATTTTTAAATTCAAACTCTGCTTTCTATTTCTTCTCTTTTTCAAAAAAGTTAAAATGGCTAAAAATTGAAATTTTAATGTGGCTGAAATATTCTATGCTTTGCCAAATTTAGTTTTACTGTTCGGTATTTTGAGAAATTCTAGTCCGACATGTGCGGATGCGAGTGGTTGAAAAAATCTGGTCGTTACAACCCGCCACCTCAGGTGGTAGCTATAGCAGGCATAATATAATGGTTCCTATGCTGGCTAAGATTAATATTATATTTTCGAAAGGTTTCCTGCACTATGCACTAATAATAATATCAAAAAGATTTTGCGTGATAAGCATGTTTGATTATCATAAGGAGAAATCTCCTCCAATTGTGCGCTTGCATTGTGTGTGTGGGGGGAGGCCTTATGGTAGTTTCATTCTCCAAAAAGCATTGTGGATTTCTTTTAAACTCTTTTGTTTTTCTTTTAAAGATAAACCGTTTCTATTTGCTCATACCACTCCCATGACTGACCTGGAGTTTATTGTTCCCTTTCTAAACTCTGGATGCCCATAATTTACCACACGGGTAGCCTGGAGTTGGATTTTTTAGATAATCAAATAATAGGCGTAGAATTCGATAACATCCAGCATTTGGTTTTGGTGATAGCATTTTTTTCTCTTCAACATTCCAGACTGACCTTGCTTAATGCATCGATGATGGTAGTTCAAGCTTTTGGTTCATGCTATCTTTGGTTTGGAGTTTTGGTGATGGATTTGCATGATGGTGTTGGATTCTTTTGGAGTTATCTTTCCGCTGTCGATGGTTGCAAAGTCAAGACTATCCAGTTGTGCTATTATTTCCGATGTACCTTGTATCTCTGATAATATTAATAAATTCTTGTTGTATCAATGTTTTAATTCATTGTTGTATATCAATGATATTGTCTTTTTCTTCCGCTGTGTGGTTATACTTAATGTTTTATAAGCTTCGGCAAACCAGATTTGGCGTTTGAATCTACAGCATCCCAATACAGGTGATGTATTCAGTGCCGATTTTCAAAGGTCGAGCCAGAGTCGTTACACATATGATCATTAATGTGTACAGTTGATGTCGCTTCTCTTTGATGTCGCCTCTATCCCATAAAACCACTCATCGTTACCACTTTCCAAAGCATCTCTGCACATTAATAAAGCCGAGGTCAATAAAGCTTCAAATCAGATCCAATGTTAATCACCGTCCGGATAAGCAATGTCACATGTCTCTGATGTTGTCTTATTCCTTATATTATTGTGATGCTTCATAAAAATTCTGTTATCCTTCTCGAAGATGCATAGCGTACCACCTTTCATACATATCACATCCCTCTATGACATGTGACATCGATGAAATCGGGAGTACCAAGTATTATCTACATTGTTTCTCCAAAGAAGCGATGATGTTGAGTATGGTCAAAATTGTAATCCATCAGCGTAATATCAACATCACCTGTGTCACGTCTCATTGATGCCGAGCCCAATTTTGGCCATCGACTACTTATGAAGATAGGTGAGTAACCCAACTATTGACATTGCTCCTTAATGATACCGTACGGCATCGATGCCACCTAAAAGCGATAACTTTATATAATGATGCCATGAATTATTTATATTTCCATGAGGCAACACCACTCATCCTCATCATGGCTCTATATCAACGTCGCTTTCCATCGATGCTAAATGTTAATGCCACCTTCATCCAGTGCCGCCAATAACCAATCGAGAGCACCTTAGTGCATAAATTCATCGATGCCAACAACCATTGCCGCTAAGGCGGCATAAAAGTCCTATTAATATTGTCATCAAACAAAGGCCGATGTATAACAACATTGAAGTGGCCGAAGCTGTTGCCAAATCGTGTCCAAATCATATGGTGCCTACCCTTATAAATACACACTTAGGGGTTATGGAGAAGGGGCGATCATTTCCTCTCTCCCTTCTAAAACTAATGTGTTGTAACCTTAAATCAAATTGTGGAAAATTACCAATTGTTTGTAGATCTCATAATTCTATGATAGGGAACATGGATATTATCAAATATTGCTTATTTGAGTAAGAATGATGAAAAATATAGCATATTTTTCCTACAGATAACATCGAACATAACTTAATTTGACTATTTATGTGACTGTGCAATTTGAATATTATTGATATGGACATGCATATGATAAAACCCCATAGTCCCAAAGCTCAATGTGATTATCTTCGAAGGGCTTCGGACTAAACAAGAAATTATATGCATAATTACTATTTTTCCTACTACATCTGCATAATGGACTTCTAATATAAAGGCCGAGTACATAGCCCTTAACATTCTTGATTGGCTATTGAATAAATTTTCTATTTGTCTTCTATATCATTGAATATATGACATGACATAGGCCTTTGAGAATCAAATTCCACTATGCCTTATTAATTCTCGAATATATGTTCCAAGAGACCTTAAAGGTTCTCGAATATTCAATTCTAAGTGACCTTAAGAGATCTCAAATGCCTTATTCCAAGAAAACATACTCGCATTTCAAATATTTAACCTCAAAAGCCTATCAACATAATCAATCCATACCTTAATGATATCATCTTACTCCTAATCTATAATGATGAGTTCATCTTTGATAGCACTATTTGGTCAGCATTGACTAAGCCATGTTCGAATAAAGGATTGATTCATCATGATTAGCATCATGGGTGTTATACCTGTTTTTGGTCTAATATTTTTGGTGCTAGAAGCACGGCTCGAACCTCCGACCTTATTTAAATCTCTCCTTAAGTAAATGAAGTGAATTTTTGTTTTAATAAAATGATATCAATAAAATTTAGTGCTTTAAATGAAGAAATCACACAAACGACAAAATTGGAAGAAAATATAGTTCCCAACTTTAACTTAGGAAATACGGACCTTGGACAACCATCAAAACTGGCACAACCAACCATCAACAAAGCCAAGATAAAAAGCCTAGAAACACAAGTATCAATGATTGAAGAAATTTTGGAAGAAATCCTTGCTCAAAAATCTTCTAAAACCACCAATTCAAGGGGAAAGATGAAGTTGAGTCTCCAAGAAGGAACTTGGATGCTTCGTTGCTTAAAGACAAACATAAAGGCTAATTTACTATAACTCCACAAAGAAGAAAAGGTGACCAACTGGCTGAAGCAACCAAGCACTCTCCGAAGTCACTGATGGATAACAAGGTTAAAGCAAATTTCCAAGGAAGTTTAGAGGAAAAGTCCAATGAATAATCTAGAAGTTGTTTCTCTAGGAGGTACAGACCTGACAGGAGTAACTACCATAGCGATGAAGCCTATTGGAGAGACATGGCGGAAGAAATCGCAAAAGATATGCTTAATCTCAAGAGGAAAAGAAATTTCAATGATAGGGTCAACAATAATTTTGGAAAGCTCCCTTCATAGAAGAAATCCTGTCCACAAAAATTCCTTATTTCAAGATTTCATCCATCAATTGTAATGGAACAACCGATCCGATTGATCACTTAATGGATTTTGAAAGTCACATGGATCTATACAACACATCTAGAGCTGTGCGTTGCAGGCTCTTCTCTACTACTTTTCAGGAAGCAGTAGCTAAATGCTATAGGCAATACCGAGAGAAGACTATCTATTCCTGGAAATAATTTTCTTATGAATTCTAGGTGTAGCTCTATATTTGTAAAGATCTCACTATTGACTACACCATGCTGGCTAATATTAAGCAAAAACTAGCAGAGTTATTTGGATATTATCTCAAAAGGTTCAACATAGAGGCCCTAAAAGCATAAGAAACCACCGATGGAGACAAGTTAGCAGTAGTACATTCAGGGGCTGATTGAGGAAATCCCATTCCAACGAGAACTTTTTATACATAGATGCAAAGATTTGCATAACATCCACTTTCAAGCTGACAAATTCATCTATATGGTTGAAATATATTATGCCAAGAAGAAAGCTCAAACAAATAAAGAAGCAGGAAAAATGGGTTGTAGCCACGACAATAAGAAGCAAAAATGGAAGTAGAACCCAAGTACCAATCATGTTGCTTTGAACAAGACAATATCCTATATATTCGCTGCAACGAAAGAAAATTTCAATATTCAAGATTCCTACAAAGACAGAACCAATCTTCAACCAAGGAGAGGGGAAGATAACTATGCTTACCATAAGGCACAATGGCATAAAACCGATGAGTGTGGAGTACTGGCGGGCATAATTCAACATACGATTCATTCTAAAACCTGAAAGAGTTTATTAAGGAAATGTAGAAAGCTTTTTTTCTGAAAGTGACAACCAAAGACTACCAAACAATGCTGCAAATCTAGTAGAAGGTGATATTCGGCCAGATTTCAATTCACCCCTTAATAGAGTTAAAAAATTTCATGGAGGCCTACACCTAGTTAGAAGTAGCAAAGGGGCTAGGAATCATATATTAGTGAAGCAAAGAATGGAATTTTCTTTATTCTAGAGGAGTCGCCACTCAAAAATCCAAGGTTCCGCATCCAGATGCATAACTTGATCATCACTCCGTTAGAGCTAAGAGGAGTTCGTCATCCGCATAATGATCCGCTTATGATCACTACGCAAATTGGACCTTCTGTGTTTACTAAATTTTGGTGGATAGTAGAAGTGCAATCAACATAATCTTTAAACATGAATTTGACCAAATAGGAATTCCAAAGGAAAATTAGAGAGGTCCAGACCTATTTTTGGGTTCAGTAATAAGGGGTCAACTTCTAGTGGGCAGATAAGACTTCTCGTCCAAATGGGAGTTCCATCGCGCTCTTGGACCTTTGACACTTTTTTGTCATCATGATCAACCCTATTATTATAATTCCTTCTTTGGAAGGCCAGGTTTGGATGAAGTTGATGCTATTATTTTGCTAAAGTATTTGATGATGAAGTTCCTAATTAAATGCGAATGAGGAACCATAAAGGGAGAACAATTTAGTGCTCGTGAGATGTACTTTGCCACTATTGAGTAATATAAACGAGACCATCTTTCTTGTTATGATTTGGAGGAAAATGAATTAATCAAACTTATACTGAAAAGCCATTAGATGATGATTCTCCAAACTCATCACCTATAGCAGGAAAAAGGCTTATCGAGAAAGCTAAGCGTGTGTTGAGAAAATTTGTTTCTATAAAAAGAAAGTGGAATTAAGCAAACTTAGTGGATGACATAGAGGACAAAGAAATCATCATTGGATTATATTATAAAGGAGAGCAAGAAAGGTTGAAACCTACATAAGAGCTTGAGGAAATATGCTCCGATCTGATCGAACGACAAAGATAGTAAACACTGGAAAAGAGCTAGATAGCAAACTTAAAGGAGAGCTAATTCAATTCCTTCAATCCAGCAAAAATGTATTTGCCACGACCCACTCAGATATGGTTGGAATAAATTCAATTGTCTTCTGCCATGCTTTGAATAGAGATTCAAATGTCACACTAATCCGGTAGAAGAAAAGGTAGTTTGATAAAGTTTGATCTTATGCTTTGAAAGAAGAATTTAAAAGATTGTTTAAAAATGGATCTATTAGAGACGTGCTTTATCAAAAATGGTTAATCAATTTGGTACTAGTCAAGAAATCTAATAGGAAGTTGAGGCGTGTGTTGACTACATTGATTTGAGTAAAGCATGGCCGAAAAACTGCTACCCTCTCTCGAGGATAGACCAGCTAGTCGATGCAACAAGCAGGCACCAACTTTTATCCTTCACGGATTCTTATCTAGATACAATCAAATTCCAATGTTCATACCAAATGGGAGAGCACCAGTTTTATAACTGATTAGGGAAAGGATTTGTACGAACTAGTGTCCTTCGAGATAAAGAATGCTAGAGCAATATATCAGAGATTGGTGAATAAGTGTTCAGAGAATATATTGGCCAAAACATGGAAGCATATGGGGATGGTATGTTGGTTGAGTCCCAAGAGAGAATTAATCTTCTAAAAGATCTTGAGGAAATGTCTGATGCACTTCGAAGATACAAAATGAAGCATGACCAAAAAAGTTTCTTTTGGAATTTAGTCTGGCAAATTCATAGAGTGCTTTGTTAGTGCTAGAGGAATTAATGCTAACCCTGATTAAATTCGAGCTATTAAAGATATGGAAGAACCTAAGATAAGTAAACATGCAATGAGCTTGAATGGAAGAGTGGCAACATTAAATAGATTTATTTCCAAGGCCATTGACAAATGCATTCCGTTCTTCGATGTGATCAAAAAAAAGAAGAACATCTAATGGAGTGAAGATTATCAAAAAGCTATTGAGGATTTGAAAATTTATTTGGATAAATTGCCTATTTTATCTAGCTCCATGGAGGGGAAATCTTTATCTCTATATGGTAATTTTCGAGCATATAGTTAATTTTGCCCTTATCAAGAAAGAGAAGAGAATCCAACTTCCATTGTACTATAGAAGTAGAAGGCTTAAGGATGTAGACACCCAATATCCAGTCATTGAAAAATTGGCATATTACCTAATTCTCATAGCGTGAAAGTTAAGAGCTTGTTTTTAGGCACCTCTAATTAAGATTATAACCATTTTCTGCTCAAATAAATTTTTAGCAAGCACGAAGCTTTAGAAAGGCTAGTAAAATGGAGGATAGAGCTTAGCCAGTATGACATTGTATTTCTACTTTGAATAGAAATTAGAGTACAAGCTCTAGTTGATCTTATCAATGAGTGTACATGATTTTTTAAAGAGCAATAAGGGAAGAAAAAAGATTTAAATCCTAACTGGTATCTATTCATGGATAAAACCTCATACGAACATGGGGCTGGAGAGGGATATGTAATTATTACCCCGTTAGGGAAAAGTTTGCATTATGCAATGAAGTTTTGGTTTCTAGCTACTAAGAATGTAGCAGATTATGAAACGTTGATAGGAGGGCTCACCTTAGCCATCCATTTGAAAATTTCCTGAATTTAAATATTTAGTGATTCACAAGTAATGGTGAATAGCTAAACCAAAGATATCAGATGGTGGATACCAAACTGATACTATATATCAAAAAGATATTGAAAATGCTGACCAAATTTGATGATTTCTCAATACACTAAGTGCCGAGGGAAAGAACTCCCAAGTTGATTCTTTAGCTATTTCTCACGAGGGGCGTAGAAAGACCGAATTGTGCCAGTAGTTTACCAGTCGAATCCTACTATAAAGGAGAAGAGTTCTCATCGAGAGAACGAGTCCTTAGTATTGACCAGATCTCAAGCCTTAACACACAAAGAAAAAGAAGATGAAACTAAGTCTCTTTAAGAAGATTCTCCTTATACGGAAGCTAACAGTTAATATTAGAATAACGGGATGACTCCTATCGTCGAATATATAACAAAAAAAGCCGTTAGCAGATAAAATAGAGGCAAGATGAATAAAATGTTAAGCTCCAACCTTTGTTATGGCAAGTGGGATACTTTATAAGAAAGGGTATTCACTCCCCAACTTGAGATGTGTTAGTCTGGAAATGGGAGCGAAATTGCTAAAAGAACCACATGAAATATTTCGTAGAGGCCATTCCACTGGAGTGAAGTAAGCCAAGAAAGTTATAAAGACAAGGTTTCTATTGGCACTTGACGACTAACCATGCTATAGATTATGTAAAAAGGTGTGAAAAATGTCAAAGGTTCTATAAAATTCCACATCCATCATCAAGTGAATTGACTTCAATCTGAAACACATGATCTTTCAATATATGTGGAATTGACCTAATCGAGCCATTAATTATACCCAAGAGAAGAGCTGAATATGTGGTGATAGACATTGATTACTTCATAAAGCTTGTTGAAGTAGAGCCGCTTTTGAATATCACTTTGAGAAAATTTCTTAAGTTCGTAATTAAGAATATCGTTACCAGATTCGGAATTCCATACAAATAATATCCGACAATGAAACTCAATTCAAAAGCGATGAACTTACCCGATTCAGTAATAGGAACAGAATCATCAAGAGCTTTTCATTTGTAGCTCACTCCAAAGAAAACAGGGCTATTGAAGCAGCCAACAAAACTGTAAAGGCCATCCTAATGAAACTATTTGACAAAGAAAAATGAAACCGGGTAGAGGAACTACCTCTCATTCTATGGTCATATAGAACCTCTATTAGAACTACAATAGGCCATACCCCATATTCCTTAACATATTGGTATAAAGCCATGCTCCCAGTTGAAATTGAAGTGCCTTCGAAGGATCGCATATGCATTTTCGTAACGACCAATAAATTCAGCACTTTAGAATTTTTTTTAAAAATATATCTAAATGTAAGATTTTTTAACATAAATGATAATGTTTTGAACAGTAAATAATATTGGTGATCTTATTTTGTATAAATATTTACAAAAATATATATACTTTGGAAACTATATCGACCAAATAACCAAAAACCATTTTATCAATACATAGCTCTTAGACTATTCGACATCGTGCATAGAGCTGGATACATACACTCATTTACATATATGAGTCAGAACATGAAATAAAATTATTTACTTTATTTTTCAACATAAAACCGCTTTATGACATCATTAATGATATTGCTATTTTGGAACAAATAATTTTTGAATTTAAAATGAGTTCATATGATTTAATAATTATTTTTATTATCGTATAAGCCATTTTGATTATTATATAATAACAGAAATATTATTTTCAATTTTTTTTACAAATGTGTATATATATTGAATAAGAAATTAAAATATGATCGAGATTCGAAATAGAAATCCGTAAGGATTCAACATACTAAAGTTATGTAACATTATGAAGCATTTGAGATATACATATGCACATGTACATATACATATACACATTCACATGAACATACACACACACAAATATACTTATACATTTAAATAAATATAGATGTGTGTGTGTGTGTGTGTGTGTGTGTGTGTGTGTGTGTGTATATATATATATGTTGCAAAATATCATGATATTTTCCATATATTTCACCCTTAAGCATAACCAAAGTTAACACATTACACAACAAGTATAAGCACATATCCAAGCACATGGGGAGGGAGCATGTTCGATTTAACATGATGAGAGGAGGAGGGAAGTGGTGATGATGAAATGGTGATGAATTTATGTATAAATATCATGATATTTCCATTCTCATTTTTGCCTATAAATAGCACCCTCCTCTCTTCAATTCATTCTCACTTTTTTCATAAATTCCTAAGCTATTTCATCATCCTCTTCTCTACATTAATGGTTTCCATAGCCTAAGAAAGAAAATATTACAAAATCAAAACAAAGTTATGCCAAAATCAGTCGAAATCTATACCACCTTAAACCAAAGTTCAAGCTAGTGATATTTTTTTCTAATCCACCAAGGCCATGTGCAACCAAGCTCTCCACCACCATTTTCCAAGCATGGATGAGCCTTCCATGGCTTTAAAACCAAGGCCGAATCCCCTAGGAGCAATTGAGATAGTAGTCGTGAGCTCTGATTTTGAGATAGCGGACCTATAGCCATTTTAAAATTAGCCCGATCGAAAATTAAGTGAGAAACTATATATATATATGATGTGATATGATTACTATGGATATTTACTATGATTTGATCATCAAGTTTGGTTTTTTTAATATAGTTGTTTAATTATGTAAACAAGTTACGTTAAATACACGTCAATATTACACAAGGAAATCACTTTTCGAATCAAGTTATTAAAGCAATATGGAATCATTAAATCACTTTGAAAGGATATAAAATAGTTTATGTTTTATAAACATTAAAACCCAATTTGGTTAATTTTGGACAAGTAAAGAAAATTGAGTCAAAAATAGATGCGCCGTGTAACGGCAGTTCGCGATCGCCGTGGAAAGTAAAATCCATTTACACGATGGATTCGAAATCAGAATTCTTTGTAATAAGAATTTTCTGAACTCTTATAATCATAGTTTTCAAACAAGACAAAAAGACTATATTTTGTTTAGTATATTTTGAAATATGAGCAAATCGAGTTTTCAAAACAATCGTGTTTTGGCAGTTCAGAAACCAAAGCGATAAAATCTTTAAAGGTAATACTTTTAATTATTAAAAAAATAGGATAAATTATATAAATATTTTAAAATGATTTAAAAGAGTTTTGAGTTATAAAAATGTACTTTTAAATGATAGAAAAGATGTTTTGATCATATAAGCTTAAAAGCACTATTTGTAGCTATTCGAACAATTTTTGCAGCACTTTTAATAACTTTTTAAATATGATTTTAAACTTAAGTATTCTTTCTCAAATCTTTTATAAAAAATTTCAAATAAATAATTAATGATTTTAATGATGATTTGAAGGTTTTATAATTTATTTTAAATTTTAAATAAAAGAAAAGCTACTATAATTAAGTGATCTAATCTTGGTTCCAATTGCGGATGAGTAGACTGGATTTGTCTATTCGTGTGATTTGGATTTGAGTTGCTTGAACTAAGGAGATATTTAGGAGCAACTAGGGCCCAAGCTCACCTGGCCTTTTCCCTAGGCAAGGAATATATAATGTTGAAATGTCGAAAATGATGCAAGTATAAAAGATTTAATTTTTCCAATTTAATTGAACTTGGATTGTACAGAAATAATCTTCTTACACTTGGTATTTGATTCTAGAAAGAGAACGCATATTATCTATGTGAATTTAAAAGGTAATTTTAGCGCCATTCGACCGATGTTAAAGGTTGAATACGAAAATTGATGTTAAGTGGAATTAATATAATTGCTATCGACCCTTTTTAACTCAATGATTTTTTCAAATATGAATTATGAAAATGATTTTGACATTTCAAAAGTTAAAGAGAGGTTTAATGATTCCGTTTATACCAAGAAGAAATGTTTTTAAAGATATATATCTCTAGAAGATATTTTTGATAAAAATAAAGTAATTAATCAAATGAAAAGAACCTATTTATTTAACATCTTTTTATCGATGATTGAATTGAAGGAACTGAGGTCAAATTTGAGCAATTCTTATCCGAAAAGCACTTCGAACCAATTTATGAGTTCAAAAGTGAAGACATGTTAAAGACAATGAAGGTGAAGGCAGGGATCTTCATTACAGGAAGACTGCTTGTTGATAATTTTGAAGTAGCATCTGAGATAAATAAATAGTGCTGGTCCCTTTGTTCTTGGATCTTCGCATGCAAGGACTACTCGCTACTAATTCAAAGGTATATGGTGTGGGATTACCTTCGGTTTTTCATGTTCTTGGACAACTTATATGGTTGAATGTTTGACATTGCATCTCTAAGATCGCAGTGCATTGATCTCTACAACGTACATTGTTTGGTGGTGTAGGAGTAACCCCTCTTATATTAACACCCTTCCTTGAGACTACAAGCTTAGAGATTGTACTTTTATGGGAATTAATAACGTGTCGTTGAAAATGGCAATATGGCATTTTGAGTGAAAATGTTCTAAGAAAGTTAAACATTACCTCGAGCCTCATACCCAAAGAATTATGAAATAGTGACTTTGGGGCTAAGCGGTTCGCTACCATTAGGGTATGATGTCACGTTTCTTGATTTATTTATTTCTACCCTCTATGACGTTAAGTTTAGTTATGTGGTGTATGCTATGGGATCTCGAATAGGTCGGTAACAGCTGGAGTGATATCATATTCGATTCTATCTGCCACCAGATAGATCTATGAATAGGGCAGTCTTAATTCTCAGAGTTTAGAAGATGTTGATCCTCAATTCATTCCTCTAGAGATGTATTGTATGGGAGGCAGTCCCTTACCTCGCTATTCATTAGAAGTCCAAATCTCCAATAAGTGCCTTCGATTTTAGTTGTAAACCTATTATGCCGAAATTTAACAATTTTAGCTCATATTATTTATATTTACTTCGAACGTGTTTTTTTAAAGAATGTCATTAAAAATAATATCACTAAATTTTATGTAGAGATGATTTAGTTATCATAAGGTAAAAACCCATTCCATGTTTATGTGCAGCTTAGTCTTATAAGATACCCTTTTGTTTTCAAAATACTCGTATTTTAAGTTTCTCACACCAGTCCCATGACTGACTTGGAGTTTATTTTTCTTTTCCCTTAAACTCTGATTGCCCCTATTTTCTCGAGTAGCCAAGTATTCAGGTAACTAGTAGCATTTTGGAAGAAGCATGGAGCATGAAGACTGGGGTGGTCCTTTTGTCAATACTGATCTGCTTCAAATTTCCGTTGTATCATGTAGTATGTATTTAGTAGCTACCAGCCTCTTTAAGGATAGGCAGTTATAACTATCCCGTGCTAGGTTAGTACTTATCGTAAGTCTGATAAATAACTTGGAGTGATTGTATGTACTTTCCACATGTATAATTAATGTGAATATGAGATTTTGTTGCCATTCTATCTTCTATCTTTATTTCTTTTAAGAACCCCTAACTATCTGCCTCTTCGGCACTTGATTTATGAAATGTGAATAACGAGGATGTATTAGTGTCGATCTTCGAGGGTCGGAAAGGCTGGTTGTCACAGTTGGTATCAGAGCTTAGATTGAGCAACCTAAGCCTTAATGTGGTCGACTCATTAGAGATTTTGCTAGTAATACCCTAGAATGCGTTTTGTCAACGAGAGAGCGTATTCATAATTTTATCCAAATAAATCCATCAATGTCATTTTATGCTTAATATCCATTCCTTCAGATGATTTCGTCTGTAATTCGAAAGATGTTTTCTTAATATATGCAGATAGTAGAAGACGAGTAATAGAAGAGGAAAATGGGGAGGTAGCAACACTATAGCCACCAATACTGGATCAAATGCTATAGTAGTTGAGGAAGCGGTAATGCCCATGCGAACTAAAATTAACTTTGCAACTCTTTGCAAGAATTATACTAGCTCTAGAGAGAAACTATTCCATGGAACCGAGTCTATTGTTAAAGAACATGTATAGCTATGCTTATGTGAAAGAATATTCAAAGGATAGAACATAGAGGATGATTGAAAGAGGTTCTTAGCTTCTTAGAAATTGCAGGAAGGAGCTCTAGCATGGTGGGAATACATCACTTTGAATGATTCTGAAGACTTTTTCTCATGGACTAGACTTGAAGAAGCATTTGAATAGCAATATATGCATGCAGTTGGAAAATCCTGTCATTATGGAAATTTTATGGACTTAAAACATGAAGATATGTTAGTGGAGGAATGCTCAAATAATTTCACTGAGTTATCATATTTTGGCCAATGCTAATTGACACACCCTTAAAGAAGAATGAGACGTTTATTGTGGGGATGAAAGGCAATATCAGGACAGAATGAGCGCACACATAAAGAGAACTTTTGTGGACCTATTCGATATGGGTTTTCAATATGAACTATTGGATAAAAGGAATCCATTGGTAGATCGTGGAAATAATAAGGATCAGACAAGAGGAAGAAGCCATGGTAGGAAAAAAATGGTGGTTCATCTCAAGAGAACAATTATAAGGATGTTGTTTGATATAACCGCCAAAAGAAAAGCCATTTTGCAACAAACTATAGGAGTCCAAAGGTGTAGAGGTAGCAACGAGGAACCATCTCTTCTACAGTTTAGGAGAGTATTTGTTACAATTGCCATCAATCGAGACAGTGGAAAAACAAGTTCCTGTTAAGAAGATGGGAGAACATATCATGGTTTATGCTATAAAGAATGAGTCGTCAACCTCTTAAGATGTGAAGCCAAGAGAGTCCTAGAAGGTAATTTATGTGTCAATGGTATTTCAGTAAGAGTATTATTTGTTACTAGGGCATCGCCTAGTTATATTGCAAAGACATTGCTTGATAAGTTAAAGCTTACCCCAAAATAATAGAAACCACTGTCATCATATCTAATCCCATAGGCGGTATGAACAATCATTGTATGATCTATGTAAATATACAAGCTACCTAATAAACCCATAAATTCATATGTGACCTATTTGTCCTCGATTTCATTTGGTTTGATATTTTACTCAGAATAGATTAGCTATCCAAGTATAGAGCTATTCTAAACAGCAATAGATTAATTATATTAAAAGCCGTGACCAGAATGGTGTTTGATCGAATAATATGTGAAGGACCTAGTCCAGTAAAGGAAAACTTTATGTGTTCGTTAGATTCATCTCAATTGAACCTGGAAAGAATATTGATTGTCAAAGAATTTCAAGATGTTTTCGTGGAAGTTAAAAGTTTGCCCCCGCATCATGAAATTGAATTTCATATTGGTAATCCCTAATACCAGACCCGTTATTCACCCTATTCGTAGGATGGCTCCAAAGGAAAAGGTTGAGTTGGGAAAAAAACTAATGAATTATTGAAAAAAGGGCTAATTAGATCAAGTTACTCAAGTTGGGATGCAATTGCGACTTTTTTGCAAAGTCCGATGGCTCTCTTAGATTGTGTGCAAACAACCAAAACCTAAATAATTAAATGATTAAATACAAGTATCATCTACCCCACATAGACAACTCGTTTGATCAACTAAATGGTGCTTGGGTATTCTCAAAAGTGTGTCTTCCTAGTAGATTCCATTAATTGAGAATAGCAAAAGATTGCATTCAACTGACCGCATTCTGAGGGTCGGATAGTTTCTTTGAATGGTTGGTTATGTCATTTAGGCTAACCATTGCACCTGCCTATTTTGTAGACCTTATGAAGAGGGTATTGAGAGTCGTACTTAACAAATTCGTATTAGTCTCCATTGATGATGTTTTCATACATTTGAAGGCTGAAGAAGAGCATGAAAGGCATTTGGAGATTGTGTTGGAGATATTGAGAAGGAATGTGCCGAAAGGAAATTTTTTCAAATGCCATTCTTGGAAAAAGAGGTAAGATTCCTATGACATATTGTATTATAAATGTTGTTTCGGTTGATCCAGAAAAATCTTAGCTATACAAGATTGGAGACAACCATAGACTCCAAAGGACATTCGTAGCTTCTTGGGATTAGCCGGATATTATCGCAGGTTTATTGAAGACTTCCCCTAAATTTCCTCTCACTTAAAAAAGTTAACAATGAAGAATGATAAGTTTGAGTCGACGTTGAAATGTGAAGAAGCATTTTAGGAATTCAAGAAGAGGTTAACTACTGCTCTCGTATTAGCTATTGTTGATGAAAGTGGTGGTTTAACCGTGTATACTGATGCTTGCGAGGAAGGAGTAGGCGTAGTTCTGATGCAGCATGGAAAGGTCATCGCATTTGCAAGCAGACAACCGAAGATCCATAAAAGGAATAATGCAACACATGACTTGTAGCTATTAGTCGTGGTATTAGCATTAAAAATATGGAGACATTACTTGCTGGGTGAAAATTTTGATCTCCTCATAGACCACAAACCTTTGAAATAACTTTTCGCTCAAAAGGACTTGAATATGAGGCACCAACATCGGCTAGAATTCCTCGCATTATATGAATTGGATATTCTATATACACCGAGAAAAGCCAACATTGTGGCAGTTGCACTAAGTAGAAGACATGCCATTATAGCTCATTTAGTGGTGCATCCAACATTGATTTGTTGTATAAAGGCGAATCAGTTCAAGGATCCAATTATTGCAAGGATAGCCAAGGAGCATAATGTGATACTAGGAAAATTGATCGGATTCAAGCTGGATAAGCAAAGAATTCTAAGAATGAATGAAAGGATACGTATTTCCAATGTTGATGGAATTAGACAGGAAGCTTTAACTGAATGTCACAATTCTTCACTCGCAATACATTCTAGAGTTACTAAGATGTATAGAGATATGAAAAATACTTTCTGATGGGATGGTATAAAGAAAGACATTTACATCCATGCGAGTAGATGTACAAATGTCAATAGATCATGAGTGATTAGTAAAAGTTTGCCGGAATACTCCAACCACTCGAGATTCCAAAGTGGAAATGAGACCAAATATCCCTGGATTTCATCGATAGTTTGCCAGGGTCAAGGAAAAGGAATGATGACATATGGGTTATTATTGGTAGATGGACTAAAAGAGCCACTTCATCCTAGTAAAGCTCACAAGAACGGCCTCAAGCTTAGCTGAGATATATATGAGGGGGATTGTTCAACTACATGGAGTTCCAACCAGCATTGTAAGCGATCGAGGCCCAATCTTTACCAGTCAGTTCTGGGAAGCCTTACAAACAACTTTACGAATAAAGCTATGTATAAGAATCACATATCATCCCCAGATTGATGGGAAAACTAAAAGGGTAAATAGGGTATTGTAGGATCTTCCGAGAGCATGTGTATTAGACTTTGGAAGCTCATGGGAAAGCTACCTTCATTTGGTAGAATTCTCTTATAATAATAGCTATCTAACTAGTATTGATATGGCACCTTATGAAGCCTGGTATGGTCGCTCGTGTAGAACCGCAACATGTTGGATCAAAACCGGAGGTCGGTTGGTACTTAGTTGTGATATGATTCAAGATGCTTCAGAGAAAGTGGGCATGATCCGAAAGAAAATAAAAGAAGCATATAGCAGATAAAAGAGTTACACCGATCAAAGGCGTAGAAATTTAGAATTCTTGGTTGGAGACAAGTTATTTCTGAAGATATATTGGATGATGGTAGTAATGAAATTTAGAAGAACTGGCAAGCTAGTTCATCGATATATTAGACTGTTTCCCATTCTAGAGCAGATTGGCCCATTAGCATATCAAGTGGAACTACCAAAGAGGTTGTTGGGTGTGCACAATATGTTTCACATGTCTCATTTACATAAGTATATGTATGATCTGGAACAAATCATAGAAACAGCTACTATGAGGATTAAGAAGAGGAGCCCAATTTAACGGTCATAACAAAATCATGGATCATGATGAGAAGCCAATAAGGAGAAAGGTTGTGCAATTAGTTAAAGCTCAATGGAGTGCTGATGCTAATGACTATACATTGGAAACAGTGGATAAGATAGAGAAGGCATATCCAAAGTTTAGGATGGACATATGAATTATATACACTTTATCGAGATAGTGCACTAATTGCCTATGGTGTAGTCACTTACCATAGCTTTGTATATATTTCATCATATATGATATAGTCCTTCTGGTTATCTTCTTCTCATCTTTAATTTCAAGGATGAAATTCTTTTGAGGAAAGTTAGTAACGACATGCAAATTCATCAATGTAGAATTTTTTTTAGATTATTCAAATATAAGATTTTTTAACATAAATGATAATTTTTTAAATAATAATAATATTGGTAACCTTATGTTGAACATATATTTACAAAAATATATATACTTCGAAAATATATTGATAAGATAATTGCAAACCATTTTATCAATAAATAGCTCTTAGACCATCCGAAATCGTGCACGGAACTACACAAACACTTATTTATGTATATGAGTGAGAACATGAAATAAAATTATTTGTTTATATTTATAAATAAAATTTGTTTATAAGATCATTAGCGGTATAGCTGCTTTGGAGAAAATGTGTTTTGAATTTAAATTGAGTTTAAGTGATTTAACAAATATTTTTATTATTAAATAAGACCTTTCGATTATTATATATATAGCTACTTTGAAATGATATAGCTAATTTGTTTGTGTGTGTATATATATATATATATATATATATATATATGTATAATAATAAGTGAAAATATGACCGTAAATCAAAATCGAAATCCGTAACGATTCGATATAGAGAAGTTGTGCAACGTTGTGAATCATTTGAGATATACATAAGCACACATAAATGTAAATATACATGAACACATTCACATACACATGAATATATACACACATACAAATATACTTATGTATATATATATATATATGTAAATATATGTTACAAAATATCAAGATATTTTCCATATGTTTCAACCTTAAGTAAAACCAAAGTCAACATCTTACACACTAAGTACAAGCACATGGCCATGCACTTGGGGAGGGGCATGTTACTGAACATGGTGAAAGGCGGGGGAAGTGGTGGCGATGAAATGGTGATGCATTTGTGTATAATTATCATGATATTTCCATTCTCACTTATTGCCTATAAATAGAACCCACCTCTCTTCATTTCATTCACACTTTTCTTCTTAAATTCCTAAGCCATTTCATCTTCTTCTTGTAACATTCCAGTTTTTAAGCCAAGATTACTTTGGTAATTAATTTAATTTTTTGGAATAAATTGTGAATAAATGTGAATTTTTCAAAATTTAATAAGATATTTAGATATGAATTGAATTTAAATTGAATTGTTGGTTTGAAATTCAATAATAAATGTTAATAAAGGAAAATGTATGTATTTAAATGAGAAAAATTAATATATATATATATATATATATATAATATAAAGTTATATTTAAATATTATTGTTATCTTCAAGTGTTAAAAGTCTTCAAGTGTTAAAAGTATAATATGATTTCAAATCATTTTTCTTAAAGGTTATTTAAAAAGGTTAATATTTTTTTAAAATATGAAATGATATAAATATAGTTATATATAAAACATAAAAATATGTTTCATAAATTATAATAAATTAGGGGCCTAAAAAGAGTTTTAAATTGATTTAAAATAAGGTCTTAAACATAAATTTGATATTTTTGACAAGCGTAACATTTTTGAAACATGAGATTAACAAATGTAAGCATAATATGATTTGTAATTAAAAGTGTTAACATGAATAAACAAGTGTCATACTCTTATATTTTCTCTTTATTTTTAAAATTCAAATAATAGAAGAAAATCAAGGTTATAAATGCATCTACATCCCTTCTTCTCAACTTTTTTTCATAAATTCAAAGATTACGAATATGAAAATAAAAGCCAGAAAAAAAAAAGAAATCAAAACATGCAAACTTGATTGAAATCAGAGGCTAATAACAATCTATTTTCAAAAATACAAATGCCTGGAACTAATTTAACTCAAAACCTGAGATCAAAGAAAAGTTCAGATTCAATTACAACTGATTCAATCTGAGCAACATCATCAGATCAAGGCTCAACATCAATAGATTAGATCAAGTTCAAATTCTAGTTCAAATTCAAAAGCTTTAAACTAGAAAGAAAAAGCCTGAAACTAAGTGAGAATCAAATTCAAATCTGAAGCATGCAGCAAATTCAAGTGCTGTTCCAGATCAGGCAAATTAAAGCACAGATCATATGCATTAAGTACAAATCAAAAAGGAAAAAACAAAACCTGCTTCTCTGTTTTACATCATGACAGGTGAGTAAACTCCATTTTAAAACCTAGTTCTTTATATTTATCTATGTCTATGATGATGGATGAGATTAATGACTTGGAATTGAGTCTATATGAATGATAATGTGTTGCATGTGGATATATAGATAAGAATATATGTGTACAAGCAAGTCTGCGTATATGTATTTATATTCTCTGTTATACTATAGACTCAAAACTACCAAAGAAATTTAGTTACTCCTTATCTAATCAATTTTGACTTTTGATTTCTAAATAAAAAAATGATTGTGAGTTGGTAATATCATTTTAATATATATATATATATGTGTGTGTGTGTATATATATATATATATATATATATATATATTTGTAAGAAAATCAGTAAAATATTTTACTGCAAAGAAAAGGTTTACAGTGAAACCTTATAAATTTGAAAAAATCAATGTTCTTAGAGTTGTGTTTAGATTTGATAATTGTATTCACACTAGAATATAATGAATTTTAAGGTAGAAATTAGGAATTTTGATTACGTGAATGTCAAGATTTCTCGAGATATTCGTTTGATGGGTTTTCGTCAATCCCATTGATCGGCGACGAGTTGATCAATGCGATGATAACTGGTGGTAGAGGGAAGATAGTGGATCATTGGAAAAATAATCAATGAATTTATAATTGACCAGGCTGATCATACGAAATCGAATTAGGGTTTAAGCGCCTATTTTCATCAACGTTGAAACTGAGTTAATTGCGTAGTCATTAGCAAACTGGAAGTGATCGCGAATAGGGGAAAAGAAGAGGGGGACTGTGGTGGAGATTCTGGTAGGACAGTGTAAATTCTGGTAACTGGAATCGGTGGGGTGAGGCGATATTTGTCGTCGGTGTTGGAGTTCAATTTTCTCGATTTTGAACCACGTCGGAATTAGAAGTTCAAGGTGGTCTGAGGGTTTGTGGTGATCATCAGTGACCTATCGGAGTCCTCCGCGATGGTCGGAAGGCGCTGGATCGCCTATGCACATACATATGATATCGGTTGTACTAGTTTTAATTTTGGTTAAGGGAAGAAGCAAAGGTCTCAGGGTTGGGCTCGTGAAAAATGGTGAGTATCTCGAAGCAAGGCAAAGAAAAGAACGACACGGGTTTGGCTCGGGAAAAAAAGAAAAGACTCGAGTTTGAAGCTTCTAAACAAATAAGTTTTGAATTCTGAATAAAATAAGTTTTAAAATTTTATTATTAAATAAATTTCTTTTATATAATAAAAGTTTATTTAAATTTTGGATCAACGAATGTTGTATAGTTATTTAACTTAAAATTTATTAATTTTTGTTTTCTTAAATTTATTTTGAAAATAAAATTTAATAAACTAAGAATCTGATTTAAGAGATAATGGTTTATCCTAAATGATGTTGTTGATTTGTAATTAACTTGAAGATATTAAGTTAATTCATATGATGATGATAATCTATTTCAAGATTATATAAAATAAGATTTTAAAGATAAAATAGTTCATCTTGAAATAATGATTTTTGATTATCAATTTACTTAAAAAGGTTTAAGTTAAATTGTATGAAATTAATTAAGATAAATAGGTTATCTTAAGATTAAAGGATTATTAATTTTGAAATTTAATGATAATTACTTAATTAGAGCTTAATTAACTATTAATTAAAGATCAATTAATTTTTTGAGAGCTAATTAATTTATGATCAGTAATTAAGGGAAATTAATTAATAAAGGGTAATTAATTGCTTAAAGGGAAATTACTTAATGAAAGTAATTAATGATAATGAATTAATGATTAAGGGTTGACTAATCGAGTAATTAATCAATAATTAATTAAAAGGTAATTAATATATGTGTTAAATTAATTAAAGTAATTAATTTAAGGATAATTAATTAATTAAAGGTTAACTAATTAATGAAGTGATTAAGGGATGATTTATTAATTAAGGGTGGATTAATTATTGTAATTAACTAATAATAATTAATTAAAGAAAATTAAATAATTAGGTATTAATTATTTAATGATTAAAGGTTAATTGAATTATTAATTAAGATTGATTAATCAATAATTAAAAGTTAATTAATTTATTATTAAAGGTTAATTAATAAATGACTAAAGGATAATTAATTCAAATGGTTTGTAATTGATTATTATTAATTAACTAGGATTAGTGATTTATTCATAAGTAATTAATCTGATTTAAATTATAAGATGATATGTTAACCTTACTTATGGATGTTTGGTATCTATTGAATGTTGAATTGTTTGATATCCTTGATGTGTGATGATTTGAGCTTTGATGAATGTAATTTATTTAACTATGATGAATGTAATTTATTTAGTTGTGATGAATGTAATTTATTTATATATGAATCTATGAATGGAAGATAAGCGTTATAGGATTATACTGCTTGTCGATATTGCAGTGTTTGGATTGTGATGATTGATGTTTTTGCAATATTGTGTAAAACCCCTGGACTACACCATACACACACAAATATGGATTGCACCAAGGAATCTTCGAAGCAATTTGAGTTGATCTATTTGGTTTTGGAGCATTAGAAATGGAGTTGCATTATCGACGTTGGTTTTCTTTAAAGCCTTTGTTGTTGGTGTAAAGCTTTCCACTGTTGTGTATCTATAATGAATATTTATGGATCTTTTATATCTAATTGTTGTAATCAACTATTGTATATCAATGATATTATCTTTTTCTTCCCTTATGTTGTTACACTTAATGTGTTATAAGTTCCATCCGAACTGGAGTTCGATGTTTGAATCTACAGCATTCGAATACGAATGTGGTATGGATGTCGATTTTCGAGCATCGAGTTTCGGCTCGTGACAAGGAATATTTGTTAAAGATCGATGAACTTTGTTTCCAAATGAAAGAGGATCTTAAAAGGTATCTTTTTGTATAAAGGATTTGGGATTGAAATGGAATTGTTTTGAAAGGCTATGAATGAATCTTTGTGAAAGATTGGTGAACTTTGTGAAGTGAATCTTTTTGTTTAAAGATTTGAAAATGGTAATTTGTTTAAACCATTTGAAGAAAAGGTTTGGGAACTTAAAAGTGTGACTTAACTATGATCCCAATGTCCATATGGTTTTAAAATATTGCGCTCATTATTTGGTTTAGCCGGGAGAGGAAATTGTGTCATATAACCCATTTAATGGTACGACTTTATGGATTGCATTCGAAGACCGGTGGTGAAGACCGAGTATTTTCGAGAATGAAAGGATTACTCGTTGAATGCCTTTGCACTGAGTCGCACTGGTATAGAGATTTCCATATGTGATGGGGAGTCCGATCGGGATTGTGAATACCTGGATTGCAAGGGCATCTTTATGAAGTGCATTCGGTTCTGTTCGAACCCGGAACAGACTTGTATGGATGTTTTCCTGACATTACACTTTGAGATATAAAGCTAGTTTCTATCAAATACATTTCTGTTTCGTGGTGGAGAATTTATTCTCTTAGCTTGACACCCTTCTTTGAGATGTATGAGCTCAGAGGTTATGTAGTTGATGGTTATTAGTGATACATTCCAAATTTGGTAATGTGGCATACGAAGTGCTGCTGATCATATGTTGATCAAAGCATGGCTTTTGTGTAAAGCGTAACTTTGTGGACGTGACCTCGTCGGACCTCAGAACTCGAAAATGGTCAAAATAAGAAAGATGCAGCAAGGATATTAGGGGTCGCACCCCAAGAGTGTGTCCATTTCTTTTGGAAAATGGTGGTTAATTAGAGAGATGTTATAGAATCCAAAATTTGATTCTAAAAAATTAGATTAATTATCAAATTAATCTTGGCTTAAAAATGGAAATGTTACAGATTCCCCTCCTTAAGAAAATTTCGTCCTCGAAATTTGCTAGACATGGAGATAACAAAGAACAGATGAACACGCAGAGAAATGGTTCACGAGATCAAACTGAACATTATTCTGCATTTGGCCAAATTCAGAATAAATGTTCAGTTTGATCTGGTGCACCATTTCTGTTTGTTCATCTGTTCTTTGTTACCTCCCTGTCTAGCAAATTTGGGGGATGAAATTTTCTTGGGGGGAATCTGTAACATTCCCGTTTTCAAGACAAAATTAATTTGGTAATTAATTTAATTTTTTGAAATCAAATTATACTTTTAATACTTGAACAAAATAACAATATTTAAATATAAGTTTATATTATATATACTATTTTTTTCTTATTTAAATAAATACATTTTCCTTTATTAACATTTATTATCGAATTTCAGCCCCACAATTCAATTTAAAATCAATTCATATACAAATATCTTATTAAATTTGGAAAAATTCACATTTATCCATAATTTGATTCCAAAAAATTAAATTAGTTACCAAATTAATCTTGGCTTAAAAACGGGAATGTAACAGATTCTCCCTTAAGAAAATTTCGTCCTCAAAATTTGCTAGACATCGAGATAACAAAGAACAGAATAACACACAGAGAAACGGTTCACTAGATCAAACTGAACATTTATTCTGCATTTGATAAGCCAAATCCAGAACAAATGTTCAGTTTGATCTAGTGAACCATTTCTCTGTGTGTTCGTCTGTTCTTTGTTATCTCCCTGTCTAGCGAATTTCGGGGACGAAATTTTCTTAAGTGGGGAATCCGTAACATTCTCGTTTTTAAGCCAAGATTAATTTTGTAATTAATTTAATTTTTTGGAATCAAATTGTGAATAAATGTGGAATTTTCCAAATGCAATAAGATATTTGTATATGAATTGATCTTAAACTGAATAGTGGGTTTGAAATTTAATAATAAATGTTAATAAAGGAAAATGTATTTATTTAAAGAAGAAAAAATAAAATATGTAATATAAAGTTATATTTAGATATTATTATTATCTTCAAGTGTTAAACGTATAATTTGATTTCAAATCAATTTTCTTAAAGGTTATTTAAAAAGGTTAATATTCTTTTAAAAAAAATTCATATGATATAAATTTAGTTACATATAAACTATAAAAAAATGTTTTATGAATTACAATAAAGTAGGGGTTTAAAACAAAGTTTTAAATTAATTTAAATTAAGGTCTTGACGTAGCGGAAATACGAAAAATGGATGAAACAATGAAAGTAGCAATCAATGGAATGAAAATACTCAAATGCCCAAATCCGTTGATCTCAAGAGATACCAGATTCTAGCAATCTTCGACACGTTGATCGCGCACGATACCGTAAGAGAAGATCTACAATTCTTCGAACGTTGATCAAGCGCACTTGATTCCGTTAATTGGCTTCAAAAATCGTTGATTCGAGCGCACTCGAACGCCGAAAGCGGAGATAGGAGATAACACTCAACTACCAATTTTAAAGGTGGCACGAAGCACAAACCAAATTTTATTCGAAAAACAACTTTTCTACAACGACATCACACCTCTATTTATAGGGATTTTACAATATAACAACGACTCAACATAACATGATTCACGACTTAACATGTTCGACTTAACTACATAAATTACAACAAACGACTTACAATCAATAACGACTTAAACTTGAGCGACTCAAGAACGGCAGCGACCTAGGCAACTTCGGCAGCGACCTAAGTAGACTTCGCGATGTAGGAATTTGTGCATTCACGACCTAAGCTGGAAATTGGGAGCGATCTATGGCTTCGCGAACTAATCATCAGGTGATGGGTTAGGTCGTTAGGTCGCGTGATAGGTTAGGTCGTTAGGTCGCGATGATGGGAACGAGGTTAGGTCGTTGAGGTTAGGTCGCGGTGATGGGAATGGGGTTAGGTCATGGAGGTTAGGTCGCGGTGATGGGAATGAAGTTAAGTCGTGGAGGTTAGGTCACGGTGCTGGGGATTGGGTTAGGTCGCGGAGGTTAGGTCGCGGTGATGGGAACAGACTTAGGTCGTGGAGGTTAGGTCGCGGTGATGGGGATGGGGTTAGGTCATGGAGCAATGGCGATCGTCGTTCGTGAATTAAGGTATGTCCTATTGACTCCTCCCCTCTCATGCCTTGTCGCGCTGCATCATCCTCCCCTGGTTGAAAAGAATTCGACCTCGAATTTGCACCTACCTCTTCCTCAACAAGCTCAATCCCACAAAATGGAATCAAATGTTTGACATTGAAAACATCTGAAGTATGAACATTATCCGGCAATCTCAACTGATACGCATTCTCATTGATCTTCTTCATGATCTCTAATGGACCAACCTTTCTAGCGGCTAGCTTGTTATAAGTTCCAACCGGAAATCGATCTTTGGTCAGCACTGCATACAAAAAATCTCCTTCCTTGAAGTCAACATGTCGTCGTTTAATATCTGCTGATTGCTTATATTTCTCATTTGCCTTAAGCAATCGTTCCCGTACAACTTTGTGGCATTCTTCCAACTCATTCACCAAATCACTAGCTCGTTTAACAACCCTTTTCTGAAATGGAACTATTGTAAGTCCAATGGTCCCTTTGGAATTGTTAAATATACAACCTGAAATGGACTGAAACCCGTGCTACGATTAACTACATGGTTGTGTGAAAACTCAGCTTGACACAATTTCGAATTCCAACTCTTCAGATTACCATCCACGAGGCATCGCAACAGATTACCTAGGGATCTGTTCACAACTTCAGTCTGTCCATCCGTTTGTGGACGATAAGCACTGCTAAATTTCAACTTAGTTCCAACCATTTTCCATAGACTCATCCAAAAATGGCTCAGAAAACGAGTATCTCTTTCCGAACAATAGATTCAGGTAATCCATGAAGCCTATAGATCTCTTTGATGTATAACAGAGCGATATTAACGGCATTTTCGGTCTTCTTACAAGCAATAAAATGTACCATTTTTGAAAATCGGTCGACCACTACATATATAGAATCATTGCCACGTTGCGTTCTCGGCAGTCCCAACACAAAGTCCATACTATCATCCACCCAAGGTTCAGTAGGTATAGGCAACGACATATATAATCCTGCATTTGTAGTGGTTCCCTTCGAAACTTGACAGATATGACATCTCTCCACAAATCTTCCAACTTATTTTCTCATTGACGGCCAAAAATAAGATTTTGCAATCAACTGCATGGTACGATCACGGCCCACGTGTCCTTCCTCGTGCAATTCTTTGATAATCTTCATTCGCAAACTGCTATCTGGAACACACAATTTAGCTCCCATGAACAGAAAGCCATCAACCAACACAAACTCATCCGTCTTCCCCTTTTCAACTTCACCCATAACCTTAGCAAAATAAGGATCATCCACAAGAAATTTTGGCAACACATCAAACCCATTCACTCCAACCTTCATTGTAGTCAACAAATGATTCCTTCGACTTAATACATCCGCCACACGGTTCGTAACTCCCGATTTGTGTTTCACAACAAATGTAAATTGTTGTAAGTAGGCGATCCACGAGGCATGCCTAGCTGCTATCTTGTCCTATCCTTGCAAATGTTTCAACGCCTCATGATCAGTATATAACACAAACTCCTTATGAAACAAATAATGTATCCAGTTTTCACGGCTTGCACAATAGCATAGAATTCTACATCATAAGTATTATATCTCATCTTGGCCCTCGAAAGCTTCTCACTGAAATATGCAATTGGTCGACCCCTCTGACTTAACACTCCTCCAATCCCGACTTTAGATGCGTCTGTATGTAGCTCAAACAACAACTGAAAATCCGGCAAAACTAGAATCGGTGCTGACGTCAAAAGTTCCTTGATTCGTTCAAAAGAAAATCCTTCTTCCTCTGACCGTGCAAACTTCTTTCCTTTCATGCAATCGGTTACAGGTGCCATCACACTGCTAAAATGTGGAATGAATCTTTGGTAAAAAGATACCAACCCATGAAAGCTCCTCACTTCAGTAATTGTGTTGGGTTGTGGCCAACTCCTGACAGCTTCCACTTTGCTTTCACCCACTTGAATACCCTCCTTCGACAAAACATATCCCAGAAACAAAACACTGTGCGTCATGAACACACACTTCTTCGCTGCTGCATAGAATTGCTCCTGTCGTAGAATCAACAACATTTCTCGCAAATGCTGGATATGCTCTTCCATACTCCCACTATGGATTAAAATATCGTCAAAGTAAACTACTACGAACTTTCTAATAAATGGTCTGAAAATCTGGTTCATCACTCTAATAAAAGTACTAGGAGCATTTGACAAGCCAAGTGGCATAACCAGCATTCGTATAGACCTTCCCTAGTTTTAAAATCAGTCTTCCACTCATCACCCGGTCTAATACGAATTTGATGGTATCCACTCTTCAAGTCAATCTTTGAGAACACAACAGCCCCACTCAACTAATCAATCAAATCATCTTACCTCGGCATAGGAAACCTGTATCTCACAGTGATCTTGTTTAGAGCCCGACTGTCCGTACACATCCGCCAAGTCCCATCCTTCTTTGGTACCAATAAGGCTGGCACTGCACAAGGACTCAAGCTCTCCTGAACACGCCCTTGTTCTAACAACTCCTCCACCTGCCTTCTTAGTTCCTCATGCTCCTTAGGACTCATCCTGCAATGTGGCCTGTGAGGTAATGCCGCCCCTGGCACAAGATCAATCTGATGCTGAATATCTCTCAACGGTGGTAACTCCTTAGGCGACTCTTCAGGAAACACATCTCTGAATTCTTCCAATACTAGCTTTACTCCCTCTGGAACTTCAACAGATTCAGTAGCTTCATGTCCAATCAACAAGAACACCTCTGGACTCTCCTCTACTTCTCCAGCAAACTCCTTCAAAGTCAACAAAGTCTTCAGCTCCTCAATCTCTTCTGACTTGCTCTCTCCTTGTTGTCTCTTCTTCGGAACTAAAACGATCTTAGTACTTTCAAACATAAAGATGTAGCTATTGGTTCGACCATCATGCTGAACTTCTCGGTCATACTGCCATGGCCTTCCCAAAAGCAAGTGACAGACATCCATCTCCACCACATCACACCAGATCTCATCTTTATACTTCTTCCCAATAGAAAATGGAACATGAACTCGCCTATCCACCTTCACCCCACCTCCTTTCCTTAACCACGCAAACTTGTAAGGATTTGGATGCTTCTCCGTCTTCAACTTTAACTTTTTCACAGATTCGGTAGAAATGATATTGTCGCAACTTCCCGCTCAATCACAAATTTACAAACCTTCCCCAGTATAGTGCATGTCGATTGAAAGATATTACTCTTTATCCAACTGGCCTCCTCTTCCTGCTTCGGTGTCAAACATGATCTCCTCAACAGTAGATTACATCCTTCATCTCCTGACGCGATATCCTGTTCATCCCCCTCAACTGGACTAGAATAACCTTCACCAACATCCTCACCTTCCACTTCAACAATCAAGGCTCGCCTCTTTGGTTTCAGGCATTCATTACCCTTGTGACCCACTTCCTGGCAATTATATCATTTAAAACTTTTGTTGACCTTTGCCTTCGCAACCTCATTCACAACTGGTTTACTGATAACTTTAGAACTATTGGAACTCCCACTAGCATCCTTGCTCTGAGTATTGGAACTTGGAAACACCCCACCTCCTCGTCTGCCTTGTTTCTCCCAAGCTAGCGCCTTCTGGTGTGCTTCTGCAACAGATCTTGGATCAAACATATTCACCATATCTTGAATCTGCGTTCGCAATCCTCCAACATATCTAGCGGTCAATTGTTCCTCTGTTTCCATGATATCATTCCTCGCAATCAATTGATAAAATTCATCCGCATAATCATTCACAGACTTTGTTCCCTATCTCAAGTTCTACAATCTTTGATACATAAGAGATTGGTAATTGTGCGGTAAGAAAGTTGCTTTCATCATCTTTCTCATCTTCTACCAAGTGACAACTTTAGATTTTCCCATTCTCTGCCGTGTTAGCTTAGTTTGCTGCCACCAAGCCATTGCTCTTCCCCTTAGTCTTGTAGCAACTAATTTAACTTGGCGATTCTCCGGCACATCCTTAAATTCCAAAATTTCCTCAACAGCAGACAACCAATCAAGGAATTCTTCAGCTTGCATACCACCCTTGAATTCCGGAATTTCCATCTTCATACTCGACTCCCATTTACGATCATCTTCAACATCCCGATATGAATTTCTAACTTGGTCTTGATCTCGATAATGAATGCTAGCTCTATCACTATCCTCATCATAATCAAATGTACTTCTATATCGATCTCGACCATCAACATATATATGATCACACATATCTCTTCGATTATGTCTTTTAGTATCTCGATATGGCTCACGTTCATACTCCCGTGGAGTTCTTCTCTCTTCATCTCTATACTCATAATGTTCTCGCCTTGTTGAAACTGATGACTCTCTTCTATCTCGAACAGATTGTGGCGACACCCTCCTCGCTTTCGTAACCGATGGCGAAACTCTGTTTCCTCCATGGTTCGAGACCAGCGACCTTCTCCTTTGACTCTGATTTAAATCAATCATCAATTTCTCCAACCTACCAATTCCTTCATCCAGCTTCTCATTGAATTTTTTACTAATGCGTTGTTCCATTTGTTCAGCATCTTCTCTTTTGTACAAATCTTCCACATTTTGATGACGGTTAGCTCTTCTCGGCGGCATAGTCGAATGAAACAATCTTTAACTAACTTTAACTCTCGGCTTGAACAACAAAGTGATGCACGGCCTTGCTTAGCTCGGATCTACACTTCAACACTTCTCCTTTGCTCCAAGACTCGGCTTAGCTATGATTGGCTAAGTCTAGCTCTGATACCAAACTGACGCAGTGGAAATACGAAAAATGGATGAAACAATGAAAGTAGCAATCGATGGAATGAAAATATCCAAATGCCCAAATCCGTTGATCCCAAGAGATACCGAATTCCAGCAATCTTCGACACGTTGATTGCGCACGATATCGTGAGAGAAGATCTACAATTCTTCGAACGTTGATCAAGCGCACTTGATTCCGTAAATTGGCTTCAAAAATCGTTGATTCGAGCGCACTCGAATGCAGAAAGTGGAGATAGGAGATAACACTCAACTACCAATTTTAAAGGAGGCACGAAGCACAAACCAAATTTTATTTGAAAAATAACTTTTTTACAACGACATCACACCTCTATTTATAGAGATTTTACAATATAACAACGACTCAACATAACATGATTCATGACTTAACATGTTCGACTTAACTATAGAAATTACAACAAACGACTTACAATCAGTAACGACTTAAACATGAGCGACTCAAGAACGGCAACGACCTAGGCAACTTCGGCAGCGACCTAAGTACACTTCGCGATGTAGGAATTTGTGCATTCACGACCTAAGCTGGAAATTGGGAGCGATTTATGGCTTCGCGAACTAGTCATCGGGTGATGGGTTAAGTTGTTAGGTCCCGTGATAGGTTAGGTCGTTAGGTCGCGGTGATGGAAACGGGGTTAGGTCGTGGAGGTTAGGTCACGGTGATGGTAACGGGGTTAGGTCGTGGAAGTTAGGTCGCGATGATGGGAATGGAGTTAAGTCATGGAGGTTGGGTCGCAGTGCTGGGGATGGGGTTAGGTCGCGGAGGTTAGGTCGCGGTGATCGGAATGGGTTTAGGTCGTGGAGGTTAGGTCGCTGTGATGGGGATGGGGTTAGGTCGTGGAGCAATGGCGATGGTCGTTCGCGAATTAAGGTATGTCCTGTTGACTCCTCCCCTCTCATGCCTTGCCACGCTACATCAGGTCTTAAACATAAATTTGATATTTTTAACAAGTGTAACATTTTAAAACATGAGATTAACAAATGAAAGCATAATATGATTTGTAATTACAAGTGTTAACATGAATAAAAAAGTGTCATACTTTTATATTTTCTTTTTATTTATAAAATTCAAATAATAGAAGAAAATCAAAGTTATAAATATATCTATATCCCTTCTTCTCAACTTTCTTTCATATATTCCAAGATTACAAATTTGGAAGAAAAAAAAGCCAGAAAAAAAAGAAACCAAAACATGCAAACCTGATTGAAATTAGAGGAAAATAACAATCTCTTTTCAAAAACACAAAAGACCGGAACTAATTCAACTCAAAATATGAGATCAAAGAAAAACTTTAGATTCAGTTATAACTGATTCAATCTGAGCAACATCATCAAATCATGGCTCAATTTCAACAGATTAGATTAGGTCCAAATTCCAAAGCTATAAACCAGAAAGAAAAAACCCTGAAACAAAGTCAGATTCAAATTCAAATCTGAAGCATGCAGTAAATTAAAGTGATGTTCTAGATCAGGCAAAAAAACTTAAAGCACAGATCAAATGCATTAATTTCAAATCAAAAAGAAAAAAACAATACCCGCTTCTCTATTTTACATCATGACAGGTGAGTAAACTCCATTTCAAAACTCGATTCTTTGTATTTATCTATGTCTATGATGACGGATGAGATCAATGACTTGGAATTGAGTCTATACGAATGATAATGTGTTGCATGTGGATATATAGATAGGAATATATATGTATAAACAAGTCTGTGTATATGAATTTATATTCTTTGTTATACTGCAGACTCAAAGCTACAAAAGAAATTTAATTACTCCTTATCTAATCAATTTTAACTTTTGATATCTAAATATAAAATGTTTGTGAGATGGTAATATCATTTTTAAAAAACATTTATAAGTAAATCAGTAAAATATTTTACTGGAAAGAAAAGGTTTATAGTGAAACCTTTTAAATCTGAAAAAAATCAATATTCTCAAATTCATGTTTTGATTTGATAATTTTATTCACACTAGAATATAATGAATTTTAAGGTAGAAATCAGGATGTTTAAGTACATGAATTTCAAGATTTCTCGAGATGATCGTTTTATGGGATTTTGTCAAATCTCGTTGATCGGCGAAGAGTTGATCAACGCGATGATAACTGGTGGTAGAGGGAAGATAGTGGATCATTGGAAAAATAATCAATGAATTTATAATTGACCAGGACGATCATAAGAAATTGAATTAGGGTTTAAGCGCCTGTATTGATTAACGTTGAAACCGAGTTAATTGCGTGGTAATTAACAAACTGGAAGTGAACGCGACACGGGGAAAGAAGAGGGGGATTGTGGTGGAGATTCTGGTAGGACAACATAAACTCCGGTGACATGAATCGGTGGTGCGAGGTGATATTTGTCTTCAGGGTAGGATTTCAATTTGCTCGATGTTGAACCACGTCGGAATTAGAAGTTCTAGGTGGTCTGAGGGTTTGTGGTGATCATTGGTGACCTATCGGAGTCCTCCGCGATGGTCGGAAGGCGGTGGATCGCCTGTGCACGTACATATGATATAGGTTGTATCAGTTTTAATTTTGGTTTGGGGAAGAAGCAAAGGTCTCGAGGTTGGGCTCATGAAGAATGGTGAGTGTCTCGATGTAAGGCGAAGAAGAGAATGGCATAGGTTTGGCTCGGGAAAAAAAGAAGAGACACGGGTTTGAAGCATTTAAACAAATCAATTTTGAATTTTGAATAAAATAAGTTTTAAAATTTTATTCTTAAACAAATTTCTTTTACATAACAAAAGTTTATTTAAATTTTGGATCAATGGAAGTTGTGTAGTTATTTGAATTAAAATTTATTAAGTGTTGTTTTCTTAAATTTATCTTGAAAATAAAATTAAATAAATTAAGAATATGATTTAAGACATAATGGTTTACCTAAATGATGTTGTTGATTTGTAATTAACTTGAAAATATTAAGTTAATTCATATGTTGATGATAATCTATTTCAAGAATATATAAAATAAGATTTTAGAGATAAAATGGTTCATCTTGAAATAATGATTTTTGATTACCAATTAAATTAAAAAGGTTTATGTTAAATTGTATGAAATTAATTAAGATAAATGGCTTATCTTAAGATTAAAGGATTATTAATTTTGAAATTTGATGATAACTATTAATCAGAGTTTAATTAAGTATTAACTAAAGATCAATTAATTTGTCGAGAGCTAATTAATTTATGATCATTAATTAGGGGTAATTAATTAATAAAGGGTAATTAACTGCTTAAAGGGAAACTACTTAATGAAAGTAATTAATCATATGATTAAGGGTTTATTAATCAAGTAATTAAGCAATAATTAATTGAAAGGTAATTAATTTATGTGTTAAATTAGTCAAAGTAATTAATTTAACAATAATTAATTAATTAAAGGTTAATTAATTAATGAAGTGATTAAGGGATGATTTGTTAATTAAGGGTGAATTAATTATTGTAATTAATTAAGAATAATTGATTAAAGAATAATTAAATAATTAGGGTTTAATTATTTAATGATTAAAGGTTAACTAAATTATTAATTAAGGTGGATTAATCAATAATTAAAGTTTATTAATGTATTATTAAAGGTTAATTAATAAATGATTAAAGGATAATTAATGCAAATGGTTTGTAATTAACTAATATTAATTAACCAGGATTAGTGATTTATTCATAAGTAACTAATCTGATTTAAATTAATCAGATGATCTATTAACCTCACTTATGGATGTTTGGATTCTATTGAATGTTGAATTTTTTGATATCCTCGATGTGTGATGATTTGAGCTGTGATGAATATAATTTATTTATCTATGATGAATGTAATTTGTTTATATGCGATGAATTTATATTATTTATCTGTGAATCTGGTAATGGAAGATAAGCGTTATAGGATTATACCGCTTATCGATATTGTTGTGTATGGATTGTGATTATTGATGTTGTTGCACTATTGTGTAAAACCCCTGGACTACACCATACATACACAAATATGGATTGCACGAACGAATCTTCGAAGCAATTTGAGTTGATCTATTTGATTTTGGAGCATTAGAAATGGAGTTGCATTATGGACGTTGGTTTTCTTTAAAGCCTTTGTTGTTGATGCAAATCTTTCCGTTGTTATGTATCTCTGATGAATATTTATGGATCCGTCGTATCTTATTATTGTAATCAACTATTGTATATCAATGATATTATCTTTTTCTTCCCATATGTTGTTATACTTAATGTGTTGTAAGCTCCATTCGAACTGAAGTTCGACATTTGAATCTGCAGCATTCGAATACGAGTGAGGTATGGATGTCGATTTCCAAGCGCCGGATTTCAGGTCGTGAAACTTCTTCTTTACATTAATGGCTTCCATAGCATAAGAAAGAAAATAATACAAAATCAGGGCAAAGTTATGCCAAAATCAATCAAATTTGTACCTGTTCATTCCAAAGTTCAAACTAGTGATCTCTTCTTTCTCCTCCACCAAGGTTGTGTGCAACTAAGCTCTCCACTACCATTTGGGTAACGACCTAGAATTTTTGTGACAACCCACATTTCGAAATGTTTAAATCGACAATAATACACATATATTCGAAGTAAACAATCCGAACATAGATGATCAATGGGATTAATTAAGAAAAATAAGAAAAGAAGAAGAAAACAAACACAATCTCGCAGCGGAACGATAAAATATGATTATCAAATAAGCAGTTCATGAAGCTGTTCACTATACATTTGATTATAATTTACACAACATTGATCAGAGTTATACACATCAACAGAACAAAATATAGTGCAACAGAAAACATGATGCATGAATAATAATAGTAACAATATACCAAATCTTCGTCTTCATCCTCCTGCATAGATCTTTAATAAGATGAAAACTCAGGGTTGACCCGAGCATAATGAAAAGATAAAACACTCGACTCAGGACTAAATATCCTTATGTAAGTCAAATCAATAACGCATATAACATAAGTGTAACAAAGTCAGAGATTTTTAAGGGTTTTCACATCTCCTATCAAGTTTGTAACGTGCATGCAATAAATCAAGAGATGTTACGGGATTTTTCATCTCTTAAGGATCGGTAAAAATATTTATATGTAGTAGGATACACTATATATATAATGATTAATCCGTAAAATAAATTTCAAAACAGAGTTAAGGCTTTACGTTGATCCCCCCTAACGTGTTTTTAAGTATCGTCGTATAGTTTTCATATAAAATACCAGTAAATCGTCGGTGGATAGGGATGCACCGTGATACGACAACACTAAAATAAAATCGTAGGGATCTCGCATAAGGATAAAAGTATGACCAGACACGTAAAACAATGCCCAAGGTAGGATACTGCTAGTTTACCCTTCCCGGCTGGTGGTAAATCATCATAGCCATGATCATCCCAGCGTCCAACACTCCCAAAATCCGAGGGGGCACACCAGTCAATCATAATGTAAATGATGGTAATACGAAGAAGAGTGTCCACTCGGGGTAACTAGCCCACTTGACCGGTATGGCTTCGATTTTAGTCATTTCAAATTGGCACAAGTGTCAGGCTAATCCATCATCGTTCTCTTTTTTCCAATCCAGCAAACGTATGCAAAATCCAACCATTTCGTTATGGATCATCACTACACAAACACAGTTGTTAAAGTGGCTTCGGTATCGATAGAGAGTATGCCCAAATCCGACCCCGGTCTCTTTAACAACTAAACGTCGTTTTACATACGGTTGTTACTTTTACATTTCGAAAACAGTTCATACTATTTATCAAATTAACATATTCGCTTCAAAATCAAACCCATTTCAAAATCGTCATATTTACTCAAAATATACCATTTCATTTCAAAATCATTTGCGTCTTAATATTTCGATTTTGTTTCCAAAATTGTTTCAAATTTCAATTTAGGTTATAACTTCGTCTTAATCCAATTTGTATTTAAAACCATGATTTAAAAATATACATTCCACCTTTGACCAGTTTAATTTTTGAAAAATAGTTAAAATAAATTTAAAATAGTTTAAGCAATTAAAATAGTTAAAAATAGTTTAAATGGTTAAAATGGTTAAAAATAGTTCAAATGGTTAAAATTGTTTAATATTAGATAGTTTAGGATTAAAATGGTTTATATAGGAAAATAGTTTGGAAAATCCAGAATAATTTGAACATTTATAAAGATAGATTTAAATTTCTCATATCAAAATAATTTATTTGAAATTAGTTTCAAAGTCAAACTGATTATATTTCCAAATCTTCTCAATACAAATCAATTCAATTTCCGTTTCCATTTAAATTGATTTGATTCCAATTTGAATTAATTTCAATTCAATTCTAAATGTTAAGCAATTTCGATTTTCAAAACATCGATTATATCGCTTAAATCAAATTTACTTTCAATATACAATTTTAAAATCCAAAATTTCAAAATAATTCAGTTTCGATCTCAATTTTGAAATATCGTTGTATATCATTTTTACTTAGCAATAATTTAAAGTTCGAATAAAAGGCCAAACCTTTAAAACAACCTAACTTCCGAAATGCAAATCATATTTGAATTATAACTTCAAAATCTCAAGTGCGATCTTTTAAACAATTTTGTTTAACAAATTTTAATTTCACATTCCATGCTCGAGTTCGAGAATAATTTGATTCTATTTCTTTAAATCAAAATAATTTAAATAATTTCAAGTCAAATATTTAAAATCATTCAGTTTAACCAATCCGGTTTCCGTATATAATTTTCTATCCTATGGCCAAATGATCAGTTATTTAAATTTAATTTCAGGGATGGATATATATCATTTCAATCCAAATCATAATGTCATAGGCATATATAATTTCAACCTATTTTTAAGTTTATTCGAAATAATTCAATTCATAGTTTTATGTAATATATATATGAAATAAATAAACATTCAATCACCCAAATATTAATCAATAACATCCATCACAATCAATCATCCAAACAATCCATATACTTTAGAACAATTTCCTAGTTATTAATATGTAGTATTTTACTAGCAATTAAATTCCAGTTTCGAATCTAACTGGCAATTTTAATTTTTTTCCAGCTAATTCATATGACAATTTAGATGAAAATTAAATTCATCAAACAATGATCAATAAATTTATATCACTTCATAATTTTGAATTTAACTAGCATAAAAATATTCTAGTACTTGTGAGCGTTATAAAACATTCACCTTTTATAATCTGTTGTCGTTTTCGCGTTCTAATTTCGACTAAATTTAAACGTCTTCAAATTTAACTGAAAATTCTAGAAACCCAAATTCAGCCAATTTGATTCCATAATAAAGATCTCATCAATACAAACCTAATGTGATTGACCGCGTTGGATTTGGACCTAAAACGAATGAAATGTGACATTTATATAACTTCCATTTATAACATATCATTAGTTTAAATTGATTAAAACTTTACTTCATTCCAACCTTACCCAAACAACAGCCCAGCATGCCTCCTTTCTGCTCTTTTTTTTCTTTCGGCCCAAGGACCAACTCCCCTCATTCTTCTTCTCCCTAGCTCCTCTCCTCCTTTCCCACTTGCCTGTAGCCAAAACTCATGCACATCGTGCACATACACGTGGCCATCCCTCACACGTTTCCAAATCTAAGCCCATAGACATGTCCAGCATTTCGCTCTGGACCTTATGTCAACACCACTCTAATCTTCGACCTTCATGATTGAAATCCGACCGACGAACCCCCAAAATGAATGGCATGCAAACCCAAAAATATATCGAATCTTTTTGATGTCAAACTCAACCAAATTTCACCGCGACGTAGCCCTCTTCTTTGTAATCACAACGTCCCTCTCTGATCTACCGAACGTCGCCTCATGCTCCGACGAATCCAAAACCTAGTTTCGAACAATTTAAATTATCGTTGTAGAATCTTGCCGCAACTTTATCAAAAATAATACCTTTTCATACCAACTCAACGGCGCTGACGGCGTCAAGTAATTCTAAGCAGATTGAGAGCATTTAATTTTTATGTTCTGGGTACATTTTTCTTCTTTTCTGTTTTATGGGGATAACTCGCTCGATCCTTAATGAAATCTCGATCCGTTAATTTCTAAAAATACAAGATGTTGATACGAACAACTTTTGTGGTGGTCGTTGAGACTAAAAGCGAATAGATTGAAGTGTGGTGATTTTTGAAGTGCTAAAAATGAAGTTTTGGGTTTACTGGAAGTTACGAGTGAAGAAGAGGAATGAAACTTCAAAGACGCATACACATATACTAGTGCGAATCCGTGCTTCGCATACGGATTTGGCTAAAATGTTAGTTGATACAACTATAAATTTATTTTGAATTATAAATAATGAAATGGGAAAAATAAAGGATGGAATTTTTATTGTGTAATAGACTTTTAAAAATTATTATTTTTGCTACAAAGAGTAGAATTGGTTTACCAAAATTTGTGTCACGTAGCATTATGAGAAAATGTCCTTAGAATGAACGATCAAAGATAGTCATGATATGATTTAGTTGTACCGTGCATATAAATTGCCTACTTCTTTTGCACAACCCGATGTTAGGAAACAATTCAACTTTAGAAGAGAAACAAAGTAGCTAACAATATTAAATACCTCAAATATTTCTAAACTGTGCAAAGCTTAACAATGTCAATAGGATGAAGTAACAACGACGCATTATTTTTACCACAATAGATCAATCGTACAACATGTAGTACAACAGCTGGTAGCAAATTTAAATTTTGAGTAATGAGTTGACAAATAGAATTCAGCCGTAAAAGGCAATAACCCAACAACAACTAAAATATCTTTGATAGACATGCATTATGTACAGTGCAAAACACAAATTTTGTACTTCAAAATAGTGTTCTAGGAATATAATACATAGTCGATCCTGCTTCTAAGTCTGAAAGTAACAAATCTTGAAGCATGGTTGATGCAGAGCAATCTGAAAATTCGAGAAATTCACAAGTCCTAGGTCGTTCACGACCTAAGAGAGAAAATTTAGGTCGTTCACGACCTAACAGCAGTGACCTACGACCTAACGGAACACGTGAAGAGGAGCGACGACCTATTGAAGGTATTGTGAATCGGCCACGAGCTAACTTCGTTCTAGGTCATGTGGGAGAAGTATCAGAGATAGGTCGTTGGGAAGTTTTAAGTCGTTGCCGACCTAAGGAGCACTGCCCACGACCTAACTGGGACACTCTAGGTCGTTTACGACTTAACAAGGTAAGAGACAACGGGTTAAAGGAACCAGAACATATTTTAGGTCGGCCCCGACCTAAGGAGGAGAAGCTGCGAGTTAACGAAGGCGTATTAGGTCGTATACGACCTAACGTGGTGAAGGGAGACGAGCTAGCGAGTCACGACCTAAAAACTTTGCGACCTAACTCTTTCACGATCTAACTTTTCCAGAAGCAAGCTATGCCATTGTCTTAGGTCGTTAACGACCTTACATAGGTCGTAAGTCGTCTGTAGCAGAAATATGAGTCGTAATGTCTTAAGTCGTTGAACATGTACTGTCTTTAGGTCGTTATTTCTTAAGTCGTCTTATGATGAGTCGTGTGTACTGTTGATAGGTCGGCAACGACCTAAGGAGGTCATAGGTCATATACGACTTAAGGACTGGGTTGTAACTCCTATAAATACGCGTGTGTTGTACATTTTTGTCGTTGTTGATTTTTGAATAAAATTCCTTTTTGTTAGCTTTGTGCTTTCATACCAATTGGTAGTTGAGTGTAATCTCCTATCTCCTCTTTCGGTTAATCGAGTGCGCTCGACTCAACGATCGTAGAAGCCGATTCACGGAATCTAGTGCGCTAGATCAACGTGCGAAGAATCGTAGATCTTGAACACGGTATAATGCGCTATCAACGTGTTTGAGATAGCTAGAGTTCGGTATCTTTGGATCAACGAACTTGGGCATTTTGGTATCTTCAACTCACCGATTGCTACATTCCATCGATTGAAGTGTTGTTCGAATTATCCGCTGCGTCATTATTGGTATCAGAGCCATACTTAGCCAATCATAGCTAAGTTGATTCTTGGAGCCAAGTGTTGAAGTTTGAAGTTGTGTTCGTTGTGGTCATCTTGAAGTTGCAACAAGCTTGGAGTATTTGATCTATAGCATTTTGAATCAAGTGTTGGAGAGTGATTGAATTTGTGAGGAGATTTTTGCGCGCCAAGATTTGAAGTGTGGAGCCGTGCCGACTTAACCATAAGTCGTTGCACATTGAGCCGAATCAAGTCATAGCCGAGACATTGTTGAGCCGTGATTTGTTGAAGTCTTGTGATTGAATTGTTGAAGTTTGTGAAGTTTTTCAATCATGCCACCAAGGAGAGCCAATCGTCATCAAAACATTGAAGCACTATATCGAAGAGAAGAGGCCGATCAAATGGAGCAACGTATGCACGAGAAGATTGATGAAGGCATTGGTAGGTTGGAGAAGCTTATGATTGATATGAATCAAAGTAGAAGAAGAAATTCACCTGAATCCATTCATGGAGGAAGTAGAGTTTCACATCATTCAGATCGGGAGAGGAGAGAAAGTCAGGATCAACGGAGTGTTGATAATCGAAGTAGGAGGAATGTTGATGACCATGATAGACGGGATGTTGGTTGTAGGAGTGGTGGTAGAGATGTTGGAGGGCGTGAAAGACAACGATATGCATCAGACTTTGATGAGGAGTTTGACGGTGATAGGGGAAGTGTTCATTTCAGAGACCGAGATCAGGGACAACGTCAGTATCGGGTTATTGATGATGATCGACGTTGGGAATCGGGTATGAAGATGGAGATTCCGGAGTTTAAAGGAGGGATGGCAGCTGAAGAATTTCTTGATTGGGTATCAAATGTTGAAGAGATCTTTGATTTCAAGGAGGTTCCTGAGCATAGGAGAGTAAAGTTGGTTGCTACTAGGTTGAGGGGGAGAGCTTTGGCGTGGTGGCAGCAAACTAAACTTACAAGGGAGAGAATGGGGAAGTCAAAGATAGAATCGTGGGATAAGATGAAGAAGTTGATGAGATCTACTTTCTTACCTTACAACTATCAATCACTTATGTACCAGAGGTTGCAGAATCTGAGGCAAGGGACAAAGTCTGTTAGTGATTATGCTGATGAATTTTACCAACTCATTGCCAGGAATGATATTATGGAAACGGAAGAACAACTAACTGCTAGATTCATTGGGGGACTAAGAATGCAGATCCAGGATATGGTTAATATGTTCGATCCTAGATCAGTGGCAGAGGCACATCAGAAAGCGTTGGCTTGGGAGAAACAAGGAAGGCGTGGAGGTGGTGTGTTTACTAATTCCAATAATCAAGCAAGGGGTGTTGGTGGAAGTTCTAATGTTCCTAAACCTGTTTCAAAACCAGTTGTGAAGGAGGCTGAGAAGGCGAAGGCTAGCAGTGGGTTCAAATGTTACAATTGTCAGGAGTTGGGTCATAAGAGCAATGAATGTCCGAAGCCGAAGAAGAGAGCAATGGTTGCAGAAGTTGAGGAGGATGATGGTGAGGAAGCAGAGTGTTCAAATACACCTTATGTTGAGGAGGAGGAAGAATTGTTTGGAGATGAAGGTTGTAATCTTATGATGAGGAGGTCATGTCTTACACCAAAGCAAGAGGAGGATTGTAGTTGGTTGAGAAGCAATATTTTTCAGTCGACATGCACTATTCTGGGGAAAGTTTGCAAGTTCGTTATTGATGCTGGAAGTTGTGATAATATTATTTCTACAGAAGCAGTGAGGAAATTGAACTTGAAGACTGAGAAACATCCTAAACCGTACAAGCTAGCATGGTTAAGGAAGGGTGGTGAAGTGAAAGTGTGTCGAAGAGCTTGTGTTAATTTTTCTATTGGGAAGAAGTACAAAGATGAAATTTGGTGTGATGTAGTGGACATGGATGTTTGTCACTTGTTGTTGGGCAGACCGTGGCAGTTTGATAGAGCAGTACAACATGATGGTCGTGCCAACAGTTACAGTTTCATGTTCGAGGGTACTAAAATCACTTTGGTTCCTAAGAAGCAACAGCAGAAGGAGAGCAAGCTAGAAGAGATTGAGGAATTGAAAACTCTGTTGACTTTGAAGGAGTTTATCAAGGAAGTTGAGGAAGAGACTGAAGTATTTTTGTTGATTGGGAGAGAGAGTAGTGAAGAAGTTGAAATACCAGAAGCAGCAAAGCCAATTTTGAAAGAATTTGAAGATGTCTTTCCAGAGGAGTTGCCTAAGGAGTTACCGCCACTTAGAGACATTCAACATCAAATTGATCTTGTTCCGGGAGCAGTGTTACCACATCGACCACATTACCGAATGAGTCCGAAGGAACATGAGGAGTTACGAAGGCAGGTGGAAGAGTTGTTGGAACAGGGACGTGTTCAGGAAAGCTTGAGTCCTTGTGCCGTGCCAGCATTGTTAGTACCAAAGAAGGACGGAACTTGGAGGATGTGTACTGACAGTCGAGCTTTGAACAAGATTACTGTTCGTTATAGATTTCCTATGCCAAGGTTGGATGACTTACTGGATCAGTTGAGTGGGGCAACTATATTTTCGAAGATTGATTTGAAGAGTGGTTATCATCAAATTCGAATCAGACCTGGAGACGAATGGAAGACAGCTTTCAAGACGAGAGAGGGGTTATACGAATGGTTGGTTATGCCATTTGGTTTGTCGAATGCACCTAGTACATTCATGCGGATGATGAATCAAATCTTTAGACCATTCATTGGGAAGTTCGTTGTGGTTTATTTCGATGATATTCTGATTTACAGCAGAAGTATGGAGGAGCATGTTCTACATTTGAGGGAAGTGTTGATTATTCTGCGTGAAGAACAATTTTATGCTGCTACAAAGAAATGTGTGTTTATGACGCATACTGTTTTATTTCTTGGGTATGTTGTTTCAGGGGAAGGTATTCAAGTTGACCAGAGTAAAGTTGAAGCTATTAGAAATTGGCCACAGCCGAGAACTATCACTGAAGTTAGAAGTTTTCATGGATTGGCATCATTCTACCGAAGGTTCATTCCACACTTCAGTAGCGTGATGGCTCCAGTTACTGATTGCATGAAAGGGAAACAGTTTGCATGGTCAGAGGAAGCGGGAGTTGCTTTTGAAAAGATCAAGGAACTGTTGACAACAGCACCAATTCTTGTTTTACCTAATTTTCAGTTGTTGTTTGAGCTACACACTGATGCATCAAAGGTTGGAATTGGAGGAGTGTTGAGTCAAGGTGGAAGACCTATTGCATATTTCAGTGAGAAGTTGTCAGGGGCAAAGATGAGATACAGTACATATGATGTTGAATTTTATGCTGTTGTACAAGCTGTTAAGCATTGGAGACATTATCTATTTCAGAAGGAATTTGTTCTTTACACTGATCATGAAGCTTTGAAGCATTTACAGGGGCAGGATAAGATTTCAGCAAGACATGCATCATGGATTGCTTATTTACAGCAGTTTACTTTTGTCGTTAAACACAAATCAGGGGTGACAAATCGGGTAGCTGATGCTTTGAGTAGGAGGAGTCATTTATTAACGACAATGAAGGTTGAAGTGACGGGGTTTGAAATGTTGCCAGAGATGATTAATGAAGATCCTTACTTTGTGAAATATGTTGAGAAAGTGAAGGATGGGAGTACCGATGAATTTATGTTGGTTGATGGATTTCTGTTTAAGGGGAATCGTTTATGTATACCAGACTGTAGCTTGAGATTGAAAATTGTCAAGGAGTTACACGAGGAAGGGCATGTGGGCCGTGATCGTACTTTGCAGTTGATTTCACAGTCTTACTTTTGGCCATCGATGAGAAAAGAGGTTGAAAGATTCGTGGAGAGATGCCATATTTGCCAGGTGTCAAAGGGAACAGCAACGAATGCAGGGTTGTATATGCCATTACCAGTACCGTCTAAGCCATGGGCTGATATTAGCATGGATTTCGTTTTGGGTTTGCCTAGAACTCAAAGGGGAAATGATTCGATATTTGTTGTGGTGGACAGGTTTTCGAAGATGGCACATTTTGTTGCTTGCAAAAAGACAGCGGACGCAGTTCGAGTGGCGCAATTATTTTTCAAGGAGATCTATCGACTTCATGGTTTACCAGAATCTATTGTTTCTGATCGAGATACTCGTTTTCTGAGTCACTTTTGGTTGAGTTTGTGGAAGATGGTGGGAACGAAATTGAAATTTAGCAGTGCTTATCATCCGCAAACTGATGGACAGACGGAAGTTGTTAACAGGTCTTTGGGAAATTTGTTGCGATGTCTTGTACAGGATCATTTGAGAAGTTGGGACATGAAGTTATGCCAAGCCGAGTTTGCACATAATCATGCAGTGAATCGTAGCACAGGATTCAGTCCATTTCAGATTGTTTATTCAATTTTACCCAGGGGACCGTTAGATTTGGCAGTAGTACCACAGTCGAAGGGAACAATTAAACGGGCTGTTGAATTTGTTGATGAGCTGACTGAATGTCATAAAATCGTTCAGGAACGATTGGAAAAGTCGAATGAGAAATATAAGAAGACTGCAGATTTGAAGCGACGAAATGTTGAATTTAACGAAGGCGATTTGGTGTATGCTGTGTTAACGAAGGATCGTTTTCCAGTGGGCACTTATAATAAGTTGAAAGCCAGGAAAATTGGACCTGTAGAAGTTGTGAAACGGATCAATGAGAATGCTTATAAGTTGAAGCTGCCAGAAGAGGTTTACACGTCTGACGTGTTCAATGTTAAACATCTTGTTCCTTATTACGGGGATAAACAATCAGATGAAGAAGAATGTACAAATTCGAGGTCGAATTTTTCTCAACCATGGGAGGATGATGCAGAGCAATCTGAAAATTCGAGAAATTCACAAGTCCTAGGTCGTTCACGACCTAAGAGAGAAAATTTAGGTCGTTCACGACCTAACAGCAGTGACCTACGACCTAACGGAACACGTGAAGAGGAGCGACGACCTATTGAAGGTATTGTGAATCGGCCACGAGCTAACTTCGTTCTAGGTCATGTGGGAGAAGTATCAGAGATAGGTCGTTGGGAAGTTTTAAGTCGTTGCCGACCTAAGGAGCACTGCCCACGACCTAACTGGGACACTCTAGGTCGTTTACGACTTAACAAGGTAAGAGACAACGGGTTAAAGGAACCAGAACATATTTTAGGTCGGCCCCGACCTAAGGAGGAGAAGCTGCGAGTTAACGAAGGCGTATTAGGTCGTATACGACCTAACGTGGTGAAGGGAGACGAGCTAGCGAGTCACGACCTAAAAACTTTGCGACCTAACTCTTTCACGATCTAACTTTTCCAGAAGCAAGCTATGCCATTGTCTTAGGTCGTTAACGACCTTACATAGGTCGTAAGTCGTCTGTAGCAGAAATATGAGTCGTAATGTCTTAAGTCGTTGAACATGTACTGTCTTTAGGTCGTTATTTCTTAAGTCGTCTTATGATGAGTCGTGTGTACTGTTGATAGGTCGGCAACGACCTAAGGAGGTCATAGGTCATATACGACTTAAGGACTGGGTTGTAACTCCTATAAATACGCGTGTGTTGTACATTTTTGTCGTTGTTGATTTTTGAATAAAATTCCTTTTTGTTAGCTTTGTGCTTTCATACCAATTGGTAGTTGAGTGTAATCTCCTATCTCCTCTTTCGGTTAATCGAGTGCGCTCGACTCAACGATCGTAGAAGCCGATTCACGGAATCTAGTGCGCTAGATCAACGTGCGAAGAATCGTAGATCTTGAACACGGTATAATGCGCTATCAACGTGTTTGAGATAGCTAGAGTTCGGTATCTTTGGATCAACGAACTTGGGCATTTTGGTATCTTCAACTCACCGATTGCTACATTCCATCGATTGAAGTGTTGTTCGAATTATCCGCTGCGTCAATGGTGCAGATTAGAGTTTTATCCAGAATGGCACTTCATTGTCTGTGGGTATTTTAAAAAGGAAAAAAAATCGCATCAGCAGCTGCATAATATATTGTTTTAAACAAATTATTGGACTACAGTCATGTAAAATATAAATATAGGTTGCACATGATATTTGATATTCATATCTACTACTAATATGACTAACAAATTATAATAGCATGTGCCAATATGGTAGTAGAACTCTAAATGAACACACATAATAATAAGAAAGAAAGCTCTAATAAACTGGAATAATCCTATTGCACAGTTTTAATTTATCCAAAATTTTCAGCGTACCATCCAAATCATAAGAATATTAAGCACCTAAGACCTCTATCGTTTTGCATCAAAATTTGTTACATGATCCAAACCATTCAATGTATCATATTTTTATATGGTAACCCGAGGAGTAGTTTTGGGACGTATTCCTATTTGTACGACGGCACACACAGTCCATGTTTAATGTATAAAGCATTCAAATTGTAAAGCATAACTTTAATGTTTTGTTTTTAACAGCCACTTGCAAATATAAAGTAGTGGGTGTTCGGAAGCTAGAATATTATAGCAGTAAGAGTTGTTAAGGAGTTGAAGGAGGCATAAGAAGAAGAATCTTTGAAATAGATGCAGCTATTTGGAAACAAAATCTAAGAGGAGGGTAGTAAATGATGGTGTGAAGTAAAAGTGTGATCCATATCGACCCCGCACACGTAGGCAGAACATAAAATAATGACATACTTTTAATATAGTTGGAAAACTTGTTGGAATCCATCAAGAAGTTGTGTTAAACTTTATTCCAACTATTCGTAGCTACGTATTATGAAGTGAATGTCCTGTACATGGCTCATGTTCACCAAATAATCAACTATTGTAACCAAAGAGCTAATGATGATAATGGGATAAGCGCATGACTAATCTTGAATTGTTAAATTCAATTAGTTTTAAAGTTATCAAACTAAACATAAAAATTAAAGTCAATATAATATGATTGTCCAATATCCAAAACCTGAGCAAAACTAATTCCTCGAAGTATAAAAGATAAGATGACCGTGATATAATAACTAACTTGACAAAGATTAAAATAACCAAAATTTGTAACATCCAAATGTGTAATAATGGATGAGATGAAATTAACTTCTTGTAGTACTAACATTAAAAATAAATTTGTACTAATAATGATTGCAATAAGCACATATCAAAACAAAAATTTACAATCTTGCTAAACAATATCATCTCATTTATAAGAATCTATATGTAAAACTATCAATTCATACTAATAATGACTACTTGACATGCCACATCACCCTGCATTTTATTTGTCATTATTGTTTGTTCTCAACCAAAACCCCACATGTTTTAATAAAAATTCAACACATCTTATATGTAATTGCTAGCTTTCAAAAGAAAGAATAACTCCTTCGTCTATTTTAACTGCATCCTCAATAATTTGAAACAGTTTAATTTAAAAAATAGAATAAACAATTTGAAGCAGTACAAATACATGGATATATGATGTAAAAATAATGATTGAATTTAGTTAAGTTAATTATCAATGATAATGGAAAACGTAAACACAAACATATGTACTCACTTAAAGGATCTTATTTATGTACTAAGTTACCTTGGTTATCTGGAGCAAACAATATCAGATAATATACATGACATTCACCTTAATGAAGAATATTTTCACAATAAATTATCCCGCACTTGATTTTCGGAGTGCCAAATAAAACATTTTGGAAATTCAGTATTGTCATTTCCACCCTTTTGATTTGAGAGTGGAAGAAAGATATATTTCGTAATTTGTTTTTGCACCCATAAACATTGTTTTTCTCGTATACGCTTTCATGCATATCATTGCATTATTCTATGCAAACCATAAATTTTAGAATCTCTTAAAAACAATATAAAGACTTATGGTAGCAGTAATATTCTTTGTGCAACTATAGTAACATTCTTTGTGCAATATAAAAACAACTTATGGTAACATTCTTTGTGCAATATAAAAACATGAATTGATGGTACCATTTTATGCATACCTTGGTCACATACCAAAGAATCTATTTGTCGTTGTTAATAGCAGTGAGCTTAATCATGCAGAGCCTGATCTGTCACTTGGTCACTTCTAATAGTTGCATTTTGATAGATTTTGGTTACCTGTATGAAATAAAAATTTATATAATCGACATAAAGACCTGTGGTGGCAGTAATATGAGATACTGGTAAATAACGCCTATATTGATCCTAAAATTCAAAATTAATGGAATTAGAAATTGTATCAATTGTATTAATGTTGGATATTGCTTTTTTACATATGTTAATTCCTCTTCGTTAGCGACCTAAAACCTAAAGATATGGAGCGACCTAAGTTACAGGAATGGCCTAGCGACTTAACTGATCAAGTGACCTAAAAGTAGCTGCGACCTAATGGAAGCTGCGACCTACAGAGCTCTGCGACCTAAGGGAAGCTGCGACCTATAGAATTCTGCGACCTATAGAACTCACACGACCTAACAGGGTGCTTAGACCTAAGGAAGGCCGCGACCTAAAGGATAATGTGACCTAGCGACCTAAAGTTTCAGCGACTTAGCGACCTATGAGCCAGAGCGACCTTACAACTTAAGGATGGAGCAACCTAACGACATGATTGTCTTAGCGACCTAACTGCCCAACGACCTAAAAAGGCCGCGACCTAAGAAAGCTGCGACATAAAAGATGTCCCGACCTAAAGGAGGCCACTACCTAAGAGACTCAACGACCTAAAGGCTCCAGCTATGACAACAGGAAGATACTCACGACCTAAGATAGGTCGCTCACGACCTAAGGACATTGCATTAGAAGGCCGCCTTCTCTAGGCCGCTACTGGTAAGGTCGCTTACGACCTAGAACTTGTTGAAATGAGCTTGCATGTTTTTATGGAAGGGGGGCCAGTGCTTCTTAGGTCGGCTACGACCTACGACCTTACTTAGGTCGGTCACGACCTACGACCTAACTCCGAAAATTGCCTATAAATACAACCTTAGTTCCAACTAGGGGGGGACTTTTTGTTCATTCATTTTTCAAGCGTCGTTACTCTGCTGCATTCTGAACTACTTCAACACCTTCAAGGAACTTCACGAAGAAATCAAACATGTCTAACATGTGTTCAAAGATTTGGATCGACATTGAAGTTTAGGCTACTTGTTCTAAGTCACTTGAAACTCAAAGTGTGTTGTAATCAAAGTGTAACTGCATTGTCTTGTAATCAAATCGTCAATAAAGATATTCAAAGTGGACGTAGGCTCTCTCTTAAGCCGAACCACTATAAAATTGCTGTTGTTTACTGTTTTTTCACTATTATCTGCTTATAATCTGTTCCCGAGCTATCGGGTGGTGCTTTCACAATCTCACTTCATACACCGGGGTGTTAGCGTTCAAATTTTAGCGTTAACATTTTTGGTGCTTTCACTGAGAACCGAACTCAGGTGAACTATCATCATTGCTTCACAGAGGTTTGTAGAGAGAATTTCCTTGAAAAGCAGAAGTCTATCCGAGATTATGGCTCCTGGAAGGAAAAGTAGATCTGTCAGATCTGGGAATATTCAAGAAGGAACCTCTGCTTCCCCTATATCGAATCAAGCCACTCCAGCTGCCGGAGTTACAAAGGCAGAGCTGGATGCTGCAATCTTAGGGCTGAACCAACAGATAAATGCCCAAAATGCACAATTCGAGGCTCAGAATGCCCAGAATGCCCTAATTCTGAATAGGTTGAACGATTTGCTTGGGGCAAACCGTCAACCGGCAGGTAATGAAAGGAATTTTGCTGGCAACATTCATGATGCTGAAGAAAGAAATGCTCCTGAAAGGGCTGCTAGCCCCTTTGAACAAACACTTCCAGAGGTTGGTGGATCTAGAACTCGACATGATGAGGAGTATCTTTCTGGAATGGTCCGACAAATTATGAAAGAGAGTATGCAGAGGGTTGAAGACGAGAAAGAATGGGGTTTCGCCCCAAGTAAAACTCCGTTTACTGAGAAAATCTTAAAGGCTGAATTCCCAAGGAAGTTTGTCCCTCCAACCATTCCAGCTTACAAGGGGACAAGTGATCCGAACGAATTCTTATACAAGTATGATTGGCACATGACAGGTGCCAGAGCCTCTGATGAAATAAAGTGTCGATATTTTCCTGTGTATCTCGAAGGTGTAGCTCTGCTTTGGTTCACCAAACTTCCAGTCCGATCTATAGATCAGTTTTCTGACTTAACCCGGAAATTCAAGGAGTAGTTCAGACTATACGCCTCAAAAGCCAAGGATATCATGTCACTGTCAAGTTTGGAGCAGAATCCAGGAGAGACTATCAGATCTTTCTTAAACCGCTTTAATATAGCGCTAGCTGAGGTGGACAATGCAGAACCGCGAATGATATTGACTTATCTGATGAAGGGTATTGACAAGTCGAGCGAATTTGGGAAATGGCTAAACATGAAGGAACCAAATTCCCTTGAAAAATTCTATAAAAAAGCAGATGAATTCATACGCTTAGAAAGCCGTCCCGTACCGGTAAAGGCAGTGTTGGAAAAGATGAAGATAACACTGTTGCTCCACGCAAGAATGAATCTGTAGGGCAAAAAAGGGAAAATAACAATGGGAAGAAGCAGAGTAATCTGAAGAAGCCCCGATCCTTCAAGCCATCAGAATATACTCCTTTATCAGGTACGCCGGAGCGTATCTACCTTGCCACTAAAGATTCTGTTGACTTTCCTAAACCTCCTCCTCTAAGGACCGGGAAAAAGGCTATATAGAGTGGGAAGTTCTGCCGCTTCCATAATCAACCCGGTCACGAGACCGACGAATGCCGCCAGTTGAAAAATCTGATTGAAGAGTTGCTAAGGGAAAACAAACTGCAGCAATTTGTGAAAAAGAATAGCAACAATCCTGCTTCATCTAGTCGGGGGCAACAGACTCCTACTCATCAGCCCAGGACGAGTGAGAAGGCTGCAGAGCATGAATCTGGAAGGCCCATTATCAATGTCATTACAGGAGACCTCACCCAGCGGGCAGAAGCTGGGGTGAGATGGAAAGGTATACCCGAGCTTTAAAGTATGTACCGACCGAGGAAGATGTATTCGTTTTGGAAGGTGCTACGCCCCTGAAGCAACAAAGAACTTTTGATGATGATATTGTGTTCAAAGCTAGGGATTCCGTAGGTATTGAAGCTCCTACCTTGGATCCCTTAGTCATCTCGGCTGGTATCGGGCCAGCTATTGTCAGAAGAGTTCTCATTGATTGTGGCGCATCCTGCAATATCCTCTTCAAGAAAGCATTCGACCAAATGAAGATCCCTATGGCTGATATGCAAGCCTCATCGCAGAAAATCGCTGGTTTCACTGGGGAGCCAAAGCAGCCGGTAGGAACCATTGATTTGTTTGTGGAACTTGGAGAAGGAGAGAGAAAAGTGGTCCGCAAGCAAACTTTTGTGATTGTCGACGAATTATCTGCTTACAATGCTTTCCTTGGTCGTCCAACTCTGGCAGCGTTCAAAGCTGTTCTTGCCCCGTGGTGCCTCACTATTAAATTCCCTACAGACAATGGAGTAGGAGTTATAAAAAGGGATCAAAATGCTGGGCGAGAATGTTATCTAACAGAGTTACGAGAAACCAGAAAAAGAGAAATGGGAAAGAATGCGGCAGCCCCAGTCCGCATCAAAGAACCAGCCTTGTAGCAATTACAGGGCGGACCCTGCACTGGCGAGCACAGCGGAGCAAGGAAAGAGATGGATCCTAGAAAAGTTAGTGCAGGGGAAAATAGAGTGGTACCAGTGGAAACGACGATACCAATACCTGTTGACCCAAAGGACCCAAACAAGGTGTTGAATGTGGGTTCACAACTTAATGCATCAGTTCAGAATATCTTAATATCTTTTTTAAAGGCAAATTTGGATGTTTTTGCTTGGACTCATGCCGATATGTGCGGAATATCCCCAGAAGTTGCAGTACACGCTCTAAATATTGATCCAAAATTTACACCTGTGAAGCAGAAAAAGAGAACTCAAGGTCCAGAAAGGTCGGCGGCATTAAAAGAAGAGTTGATCGGCTCATGGAGAATAATTTTATCAAAGAATCTACCTATCCGAATTGGGTTTCAAATCCAGTGCTGGTTAAGAAATCCAACGGAAAATGGAGAGTATGCATCGATTTCTCAGATCTAAACAAGGCCTGCCCCAAAGACTGCTTCCCATTACCCAGAATCGATCAACTGGTAGACGGAACAGCGGGACACGAATTGTTATCTTTTATGGATGCTTACTCTGGATATAACCAGATCATGATGCATGAGCCAGATCAGGAGGACACGAGCTTTATCACCGACACTGGTCTTTACTGCTACAGAGTTATGCCCTTTGGGCTGAAGAATGCAGGGGCAACATACCAAAGACTTGTTAATGCTATGTTCAAACCGCAATTGGGCAAGACTATGGAAGTCTACGTCGATGACATGTTAGTAAAGTCTAAGAAAGCAGTGGATCACATAGAACACTTAGCAGACATGTTCACAGTCCTCCGAAAATACAGAATGAAGCTCAATCCTTTAAAATGTTCATTTGGAGTGGAATCCGGCAAGTTTTTAGGTTTCATCATGAGCGCTAGGGGCATTGAGGCTAGTCCAGCTCAAATTACTGCATTAAAGGAAGCCAAGCTCCTAGAACAAAGAGGGAATTGCAAAGTCTCAATGGAAAAGTCGCCGCCTTGAGTCGGTTCATTTCCAAAGCCACAGATAAATGCATCCCATTCTTTGACGCCCTAAAGAAAGGAAAGAAAAACTTCGATTGGAGTCCCGAATGCCAAAAAGCCTTCGATGAATTGATTCGCCATATGGAAACGCCTCCAATACTTTCTAGGCCTGGCGATGGCGAGGATCTTCTTATATACTTGGCGGTATCATCCCATGCTTTAAGTGCAGCGTTGATACGAGAAGACAAGAGGATTCAACATCCAGTTTACTATATCAGCAAAAGACTCACTGGGGCAGAGATGAATTACTCTAAGTTGGAAAAACTCGCCTATTGCCTACTAATTGCATCTAGGAAGTTGAGGCAATATTTTCAAGCTCATCCTATCAGAGTCCTCACTGATCAACCTTTAAAGCAAGTCCTGTTTCGCCCTGAGACTTCGGGTCGTCTTCTAAAGTGGAATATTGAACTCAGTCAATATGACATCACTTATCATCCCCGAAAAGCAATCAATGGACAAGCTTTAGCGGATTTCATCGCAGAATTCATAGATAAGGGTAACAGTGAGGAAGAGATGGTCAACGATTCCCCAATCCAATGGAAGTTATATGTTGATGGTGCGAGAAACGACTACTGTTCTGGAGCCGGAGTTGTACTTGAGACCCCTGAAGGCCGATCATTATGCTATGCGCTAAGATTGGAATTTCCTTCAACAAACAATGAAGCAGAATACGAAGCCCTTATCGCTGGCTTAAGGATTGCTAAAGAATTAAACATCCGAGCGTTACAGATATTCAGTGATTCTCAGCTTATCGCATGCCAAGTCAAAAAGGAATTCCAAGCAAAAAGGGGGAATCTGCCCGCCTACTTGTCAAAGGCTTGGGAACTCCTGGGTGATTTCGATCATTACATGATAAGTCACATTCCTCGAGAAGAAAACAGGAAAGCAAATTCTCTCGCAAAGTATTCTAGCACAGGCAAAGCTCAATTTATGGGGTTAACTCCAGTGGAGGTCCTGTCGACTCCTAGCATTGATGAGATGGACATTGATTGGATCATGAGCATGTCTCAAGAGCAAGAATCATGGATGACTCCGATAACAGAATATCTGCTCAATGGATCCTTACCAGGGAACTCAAAAGAACGACAAAAGCTACTAAGAAAAGCCTCTCGATACATAATCCAGGATGGCCGATTATACAGACGGGGATTCTCAATGCCATTACTTCGATGTGTATCTAGGGAAGAGTCCAAAGCAATCCTAGCGGAGGTACATGGAGGAGAATGTGGTGATCATTCAGGTGGCCAAACATTAGCAAAGAAAATTCTCCGATACGGATATTTTTGGCCAGAAATTAATCGAGATGCAGCAGAGTATTCCCAAAAATGTGACAGATGCCAAAGATTCGCCAAAATTCCTAAAGCACCTACCACTGAACTCACACAGATGGTCAGTCCATGGCCGTTTGCAATATGGGGGATAGACCTTGTAGGACCGTTACCAACTGCCAAATCTGGAATTAAATATGCCATTGTTGCTGTAGATTATTTTACTAAGTGGGCAGAAGCTGAACCACTGGCTACTATCACCTCAAAGAAGATGATAAGTTTTGTGACTAAAAACATCATTTGCAGATACGGTGTGCCTCAAAAAATAATTACAGACAATGGTACTCAGTTTGAAAGTGAAGAATTCCAAGATTTTTGCAAGCGATTCAAAATCCGGAAAAGCTTCTCAGCAGTGGCTCATCCGCAGGCAAACGGGCAAGTGGAAGCCGTGAACAAAATTATTAAGTCAACCATCAAAAAGCAACTTGAAAGAGAAAAAGGTGGTTGGGTCGATAAGCTACCACTGGCACTATGGGCATATAGAACCACTCACAAAACTGCGACTGGGCACACCCCGTTTTCATTAGCATACGGGTTAGAGGCAATGATTCCGGTAGGAATAGAGGTCCCTTCACATAGAAGAATCCATTTCAATCAAGCAGAAAACGAAAAGCTACAGCTTGAAGCGCTAGATCTCCTCGATGAAAAAAGAGATGAGGCTAATCTCAGAATTGCAGCTCATCAGCAAAGGATAGCCAGACATTTCAATTCCAAAGTTCGCCAACGCAACTTTGAGATTGGAGACCTAGTCCTGGAGAGAATTATGACAGCGACATGTGTGTTTGGGCCAAATTGGGAAGGACCATATGTCATAGGTCAGAAGCTTCTTGACGGCACATTCAAACTCACTACTGTTGAAGGAGATCAAATTCCAAGGGCATGGAACAGCAATCATTTGCGTCCATACTTCACTTGAAAATTTTGTTGAAATATTGTAAAAAGAATTATGAATGTATGATTCTTGTAATTGAAGGCAATTGTAAAACTGATGCAAGTAAATAATAAAAAAAATATAAAGTGGATGTAGGCCCAATTTCCTGGCCGAACCACTATAAATCTTGTGTTCCTTATTATTATTACATGTTTGCTTTATTTTCGATATAAAAAGTACATAGAATGTATTGCTGAAATGTCGATTTAAATTTTTGCAGACAATGGAAGTGAAACTTGCACATAATAAGACCGAGTGATTCTCGCCAAATTTCAAGTCACAAAAGCTCCGAATTCAAATCCTAGATAGGAAGTACTTCAATTGAACGGCCTATGATTTCGACAGAAACGGGCCTTTGCTAATAAATTGAGATCGTTTGAACAAACAAACATCCAATTAAGAAGCTGATGCTCGTTCTCACGAACTTGCCTGACAATGAAGTACACTTCCTTGGATTAAACAAGTTACTTGTAAGAAAAGGGAATGAAAGCTTTTAAAAAAAAGAAAAAAAGAAAAAAATAAGAGAGGATCGCTGAAAAGGCATAAGCAAATGGACAAGGGAACAACCAAAGCCATCACCGGCAGCACAAGTCCTCTTCGGAGGCGCAACTCTTCGGAAAATAAAGACCTCTAATGGGTCATACGCCACAAAAAAGAAAGTTCTCTACTCAACAAAAAAGATTGGAGGAGTCATGACCCTCCAACCATGAGAGAGTAACTTCCAGGCGATGAAAACCCTCTCTGAGGCACATTTCACCAGGAGTTGAAGTGTAACAACCGCTCTTCAGAATTTCACTTCACCAGAGTTGAAATGCAAACAAAATAAAAGCCCTCTTCGGAGGCCCATTTCACCAGGAGTTGAAGTGTTACGACCGCTCTTCGGAATTTCACTTCACCAGAGTTGAAATGCAAACAAAATAAAGCCCTCTTCGGAGGCACATTTCGCCAGGAGTTGAAGTGTAACAGCCGCTCTTCGGAATTTCACTTCACCAAAGTTGAAATGCAAAACAAAATAAAGACCTTTCTGGAAGTCCACGTTTCACCAAGATTGAAATAAAACTTCCAAGTGTTGAAACGTGAAAAGGCTTTCTTCAAAGGCACAACTCTTTGGAGGTACACGTTTCACCAAGATTGAAATAAAACTTCCAAGTGTTGAAACGTGAAAAATCCCTCCTCAGAGGTACAACCCTCTCCCGGGGACACAATCAAAAAGAAGGACCTCTTCGGAAGCCCACGTTTCACCGAGATTGAAATAAAACTTCCAAGTGTTGAAACGTGAAAAGGCTTTCTTCAAAGGCACAACTCTTTGGAGATACACGTTCCACCAAGATTGAAATAAAACTTCCAAGTGTTGAAACGTGAAAAATCCCTCCTCAGAAGTACAGATTTCTATTTTTTTTTAAAAAAAATATATCCTCATCAAGGGCATACTTTAACTTTCAAAGGAAGAGTGATTTACCTATTCTAGAAAATAACCTTCCTCAAAAAGAAAAAAAGAAAAAAAAAGTTAAAGTACCCTTCAGAGGCCCGCTTTACCACATAGAAGAATTCACTTGGCAAAATGCGTACATAAGCAAAAGAAAAAAAAAAGTGATTTCTTCGAAGGACAAAGCGTAAAAACTTATATGAAGGAAGTTGTACTCTACGAAAAATTTCTTCAAGAATGAAGTAATTATTCTTCAGAAAATAAGAGTGCAAGTCCCCTCAAAGTATAAAATATTGCAGCAAGCTTATGGTATGGGGGCAGCATGGTATAGTTACATACAAAATGGTATAGCTACATCGGTAAAATACGCTCAAACAACATACCACAAGTTCACCGCAATATCATATAAATAAACTTGTGCAAAAATGAATAATAAATGCATTCTCAAATTCAAACAAGAGTCTGTACAAATAAAGGATCATTTTATTCAATTGCAGATACAGGTTTCAAAATAAAAAAGAAGGGGCCGGTGCCTGCACAACATCCGACCATTACACAAGAAAGGAATCAAAAAGCCCGAAGCCCGACTCTTCACTTCTTCTTACCACCTTTGGACCCTTTGCCCGGCCGAATGATTAGCTTTTCAGGTCTATCTATAGGCATAAGGGAAGAAGGAGAGGGAGGTGCAACCGGTGCAACTTCCGGTTCTTCTTCAGTAGCAATGATTTTCTTCCCCCTCCTCTTCGATGTTCCGTGCTTCTTTCTTCTCTTCGAAGAAGATTCACTCCCTGGAGTAACAAGAGTGGACAAAACTACGTCATCAGAAGGAGTCCGCTCCGGAGAGATCTCACCTCCTTCAAGTCCCTCGTCCTTCTGCTCTTGCGAAGCGATAGGGTCATCCAAGCCATGAAGAGCCTCAATTTTCTCCTCTTGTGACCCGGGCTGTGAAGCAGAAGGAGGAGTCACCTGAAGAGACGGAGGAGGGATAACCGGAGGAGGTGAAGTCTGCACAGCACTCGGTGTTTCAACTGCAGAAGAAGAAAAATTAAAAATATTAGTATCTCCCCAAAAGAAGGGAGATATGGGTTCGTCGAGATTCAAGAAGTAATCGAGAAGCTCATCAAACTTTTGAGGAGCAAGCAGGCGATCCACCTGAATCGGACCAATGTCAAAATTACCTGAAGATGTTTGCTTCGTTAGTTCAATCTCATAATTTTGAGCCCCGATATCCTCCAAAGCCTCATCATCAGTAGGGGTAATTACCCCGGTTCTTGTAGGAGGCAGCGAATGAGCACTGGAACCTGTGATGTCAACTTCAGAAGAAACTAAAGGGCATTCAGAAGTGGTAGGTGGTATTTCTTTTTCAGAACGTTCCCCTTCCGCCATTCCGGCCCGTACTCTGGCGAGTTGCTCTTTTCCCTTGGCAAGAGCGGCGCGGGCATCATCATCGAGATAATGCTCTTCAAGAGCTGTCTCAGCGTAGCCAGCACCTTTACCACTGAGCATATGGAGTGCTGCCTCCCAAACTTCAGCTAGTGTAATCATACTTAGGGCCTAGAAAGGCAAGGCTGCCACGCCCCAAAATGCTGTGCAGATAAAAATCAAATAATGTGGAGCCAATGTCAGCTTTGGTTGCTTGATGGGCCTCTTCGGCCGCAAGTTTACCAGCAACAGCCTCGTCACGCTCCTTTTCGGCCGTAGCAAGTCGAGCTTTTAACATCTCTATCTCCAAGCTTTGAGAGCCGGTCTGTTCTTGTAGCTATAAAGTTTCAGCGCGATATTCTTCTATGACCTTCTCCTGGTGTGTAAGCTTATCTTCGACTGCCCTTTGACTGGCATGCGCATCTCGTACTTGTTGCTGAAGCATGCTTTCCTTTTGAGAATAGAAAGTAGATGAAGTAGCTAATTCTTCCTTAAGCTTTTCTACTTCCGCTTCCAGCTTTTCATTATAGGAAGCAATACTTCTCATTTCGGCGTCATGCTGTTCGAGAGTCTTCTGCCACTCAGCCTTATCGTTCTCCATTGTGAGCATGGCCTCGAGATTGGCTCGGTTAACCCTCTGAAGCTCGTCGACGAGTTTTTGCCAGTTCGACATTCTTTCAATATCGGTCCTGACAGTATCAAGATTTCGTAGCATAGCCGATTTGTCGAGAGGAACCAAGTCGAGATCAAATCGAACCCCTCTCAGGCACCACTGAGGGAATCGACTTTGAAGAGTGGGAGGACCTTGCCCAACTTGGTATGCGGGCCGGTTGATGATTGTTTGAATGTCGGAACGAACGGGGGCAGGAGATTGAGCAGGAACATTTTGAGAAACTGTCGGCATTGTTTCTTCAGTAAGTTTAGCCTGCTTGCTAGAAGAATCATCCATGTGACCTTTACCTCTCTCATCGTGAGTCTTTCTTTTTTGGGTATCATCATCTCTGTGGGGAGGGTCATGTCTTTCTTGTTCTCTTCGATGACGTTCTTCATATGCTCGTCTCTCGTCTGCTTTCCTGATGGCCCTCTCTTCATCGGATTCTCTGTAAGAGGGGAGGTGACGCCTATAATCATATTGGCTACGCCTCCCGTAGCGCTGGAAATCATCATAGTACGAGCTGCTGCGCCCCATTGGAGAATCTGGAATAAAAATAATAAGCTTTAGAAATCTATAAAGTATAAGAAGATGAATGCATAGAAGTGCTGAAAAATCCTAAGTGTTGTGTAACGTGTAAGCTACATGCATCAAGTTACAGACCACTCTGTGGAGTAGAGGTAGTGATAACTTGAGTAGAAGGGGTTGACATTTGTTGTAGAGAAGATGTCGCCTCAATTATAGAAGAGATAGTTTTGGAAACATCATCCCTAAAAAGTTCTTGAGAAGTGACCATTATGTCACTTAAACTCCCAAAAATATCAACTCCAAGATCAACGTTCTTATCAGTATGGGGAAGGGACTCCTCTTCTTCGGTTATGGGGGCAAGTGCAGGCTTTTCAGACGGCTCCGCATCATCCCTTGGAGTGGAACATTTTACTAGTGAAGTTTCTATAGAAGTTCCTCCCCGCATGTGCTCTTTAATAGAGACCGGGGCATCAGGAGTTTTCATCGGAGAATCGGGAACTTCAGTCGGAACTTCATGAAGTTGAGTAGAATGGGAAGAATGTAAAAGCTCAAACCGATGAAGAAGTTCATCTGTCAATAGAAATTTTGCGCTCCTCTCTTCAGCAGCCACAATGCTTAGCCTTTCAAAGACTGGTTTACGACTGGAATCTCTAGAAGGAGGAGGAAGTGCTGTAAAAATAAGGAATGGAATCAGCATCTAGCAATACGAACCATGAAAAACTTAAGATGAAATTGAAGAGAGAAGGGGAAAAAAAGATCTCACTTCCTATTCTCCAGTCTGCGTAAAATCCTGCGGGGCAACGAATATAGAAGAATTGATTCAAAAAACCATGTGCACTCTCCGGCAAATCCAAAATTAGTTTACGGTTCCTCGCACCTCTTACAAGTACAATCGAAGGGCGGTCCTTGTTCTTCGCAAAAGTGCACAGGTAACAGATTTCCTCAAAACTCGGATGACGGTCAAGAGTTCTCCTGAACAGAACGCACAATCCCATCAAAATGGCATAGCCATTGGGATGCAGTTGGAAAGGAGAGATCGTCAGTCGAAGAAGGATTTGTTGAAGAAATTCATTAAAGGGAGGAATTGCTCCACTTAAGCACATTTGGCGATTAATGGCAACAAAACCGGAAGGTGGTCTATCAGCAAAATCATTTGGTCCAGGGAGTAAAACTTCTGCCTCGGCAATGCCAAATTGAACGCATAATTGATTAAGCACCCGCTGTTTCAGAAGGGTAGGAGTTCTTTCCGGAGGGTTCTCTAGTGGAATAACAATCGGAGGAGCCCCTTCGACATGTTCTATCATCTCTTCTTGTTGAGACATCATTCTATACAAGCAACTGGATGTTCAGATGTGAAGGTGCACGTTTCCTAAAAGTGTGAAGTGTTATGCAAAACTAATAAAAATAACAAGCAAAATAATTGAAATTAAACTAATTGACAACTGATTGATTATGAGATTTCAGGACTTGTTAATTTAAAACTCGAGTGCAGTGTTAATTCAAACAAAATTTTAGCTTTGCTTTAACACTTCATTTGAGTCGGTTGATTCACAGCATTTCACTCACACAGTTCATTTAAGTTGATTATTCTTTATCGACTAATCTATCATTCGATGCGGGCGGTCAGTGACAGTATATTCGTCCCATTTTTGTGCAAATGTTATGTTTAAACAGGTTGTTAAATTAAAAGTTAGAGCAATCTGCAAAGGAATGTAATGAATTTCAAATGATTCAAGTCCAAGCAGTTCAATCAAATTCCCTCAAAATTTTACAAGTCATAGGTCATCTAGACTGCCCCCTGCGACTTAGCATAGGTCAGGGCTATATTAGGTCGCACTGTGCAAGTTAAAGGGGTTCAAAGCAATGCAGATTTGTTCAAGTCCTAGCTCGGCCACGACCTAAAAACCTATGATGCAGAAATTAGGTCGCACAAGTTTTAAGTCATTCAGCTATAAGTGGGTCGTATGACATTTTGGTTATGCAAGCTTTAGGTCGTCCAGCGACCTAACGTAGGTCGAAAATTTTCTTTAGGTCCCAAGGACCCTAAGGTCGTGAAGCATCTTCTGTCAGTCAAATTCGTTAGGTCGCCTAACTTCCTCTCTGCACCAGACCCAATAACCCACCATCAACTACCCGAAGAGATTCATCATCCTCTCCATGAAATTTACCATCTCTTCATACCACCAGATCATTCCAAAAACTAACCCAAAAAAAAAAAAATCCCCAGTCCATCATAAATTCAACGCATTGCCGTGACTTCCTAAATCAACCAAACAACGACCGAAAATCGATTGCGACAATCACTCGAAATAAAGCGTGATACATGGGGTTGAGCTAAGGTCGGAAAGTGAGAATTCATAATTCAACGGCGATTATGATGGGATGAAGACCAGGTTCACTTACGAGACGTAATGATAAAGATGAATCGGTGACTGGATGGGTTGAATTCGCCTTTGGAAGCTCAGAGAATCGTTAATGGCGGTAGGAGATTAGAGCAATGGAATGAGGAAGAGGTAGCGACCTAACAGTTTTATATGAGACAAAAATGGGAAGACAAATAGGCACGCGTATTGGCACAAGTGTTAGGTCGCTCACGACCTAGCTAAGTCAGGTCGAAGCACGCGACCTACGACCTAGGCACGTACGTCGAGGGGAAAATGTTAATTCCTCTTCGTTAGCGACCTAAAACCTAAAGATATGGAGCGACCTAAGTTACAGGAATGGCCTAGCGACTTAACTGATCAAGTGACCTAAAAGTAGCTGCGACCTAATGGAAGCTGCGACCTACAGAGCTCTGCGACCTAAGGGAAGCTGCGACCTATAGAATTCTGCGACCTATAGAACTCACACGGCCTAACAGGGTGCTTAGACCTAAGGAAGGCCGCGACCTAAAGGATAATGTGACCTAGCGACCTAAAGTTTCAGCGACTTAGCGACCTATGAGCCAGAGCGACCTTACAACTTAAGGATGGAGCGACCTAACGACATGATTGTCTTAGCGACCTAACTGCCCAACGACCTAAAAAGGCCACGACCTAAGAAAGCTGCGACATAAAAGATGTCCCGACCTAAAGGAGGCCACTACCTAAGAGACTCAACGACCTAAAGGCTCCAGCTATGACAACAGGAAGATACTCACGACCTAAGATAGGTCGCTCACGACCTAAGGACATTGCATTAGAAGGCCGCCTTCTCTAGGCCGCTACTGGTAAGGTCGCTTACGACCTAGAACTTGTTGAAACGAGCTTGCATGTTTTTATGGAAGGGGGGCCAGTGCTTCTTAGGTCGGCTACTGTTAACTCCGCCTCGGTTTGGACTCAGCGACTTGAAATGATACCGACCTAAGACTCAAAGAGATGCCGACCTAAGGCCTAAGGGGTATGCCGACCTAACACTTCAACAAGTATGCCGACCTAATACTTTAAAAAGGCTACCGACTCAACATAGATACTGACCTAACAGTCTAGGGAGATTGCCGACTTAACTGGTTGCCGACCTAACTGCCTTAACAGGAATGCCGACCTAAGGCCGAAAAGGGATACCGACTTAAGAGAGGTGCCGACCCAATGCTCTAGCATGTATACCAACCTAAGACTTAAAGAACGCCGACCCAAGATAGCTACCGACCTAAGTCGCGGCCGACCTATGACCAATGTTAAGTCGGTCACGACCTAAGCAAAGGAAGGTAAGTTCAATGCAGCTACTTGGCACAGTGGCCTCTTAACTCGTACACGATCCAGGACTTATCATTTGGACCGTGACTTGCGACCTACCAAGTTAACTCGTCCACGACCTAATATAAACCCGAGGCCGTATTACTAAGGAGGGGTGGTGTTGACTCGGAGGCGACCTAGGACTTGTGCAAGTGAACTCCTGTGAAGCCATGAAGGGGCCAGATGGACCGGCCACAATTCATATTAAGTCGGCTGCGACTTAACTTAGATCGGCCACGACTTAGGACTTGGCAATAATTCCAGGCCGAAACTCTCTATAAATAGGCACCCACCTCCAACATTCAAAGGACTTTTTGGCACATTCTCTTGAGAGACCGTTACCTTGCTGCATCGAGAACTCCATCAACACTTAGAGCTTTCAAGATCAAAGGAATACTTCGAAGAACTTCACGAAGAAACTACACATCTTCAATTTGAATTCAAGGATTTTAATCGACATAGAAGCTTGAGCTACTTGTTCCGAAACTCTTGTAACTTGAGATATATTGTACTTGAGAAGAATTGTATCAGCTTGTAACGAGATCATTAATAAAAGTACTTAAAGTGGACGTAGGCTATACCCTTAATCTGAACCACTATAAAATTGTTGTCGTTTACCGCTTTTCTACTGTTTTCTGCTTGTAATCTGTTCCCGAGCTTTCGGGTGGTGCTTTCACAACTATAACTCATACACCGGGGTATTAGCGTTCAAATTTTAGCGTTAACATTTTTGGTGCTTTCACTGAGAACTGAACTCAGGAAAACTGTCATCATTGCTTCGCAGAGATTTGTAGAAAGAATTTCCTTAAAAACCAGAAGTCTATCTGAAATTATGGCTCCTGGAAGGAAAAGTAGATCTGTCAGATCTGGAAACATTCAAGAGGGAACTTCCGCTTCCCCTGTGCCTAATCAACCCACCCCGTCTGTTGGAGTTACGAAAGCGGAGTTGGATGTTGTGATTCTAGGGCTAAACCAACAGATAAACGCCCAAAATGCACAATTAGAGGCTCAAAGTGCCCAGAATGCTCTGATTCTGAATAAGTTGAACGACTTACTTGGGGCAAACAATCAACCGGCTGGTAATGAAAGGAACTATGCTGGCAACGTTCATGATGTTAATGAAAGGAATGCTCCTGAAAGGGCTACTAGTCCCTTTGAGCAGGCAGTACCTGAGGCCGGTGGATCTAGAACTCGGCATGATGAGGAATATCTTTCTGGAATGGTCCGGCAGATCATGAAAGAAAGTATGCAAAGGGTTGAAGATGAGAAGGAATGGGGTTTCGCCCCAAGTAAAACTCCGTTTACTGAAAGAATCTTAAAGGCGGAATTTCCAAGGAAGTTTGTCCCTCCGACTATCCCAGCTTATAAGGGGACAAGTGACCCGAATGAATTCTTGTATAAATATGATTGGCACATGACATGTGCCAGAGCCTCGGACGAAATAAAGTGCCGATATTTCCCCGTATACCTGGAAGGTGTGGCTCTACTATGGTTCACCAAGTTGCCAGTCCGATCTATTGATCAGTTTTCAGACTTGACCAGAAAATTCAAGGAGCAGTTTAGACTATATGCTTCGAAGGCCAAGGACATCATGTCACTGTCAAGTTTAGAGCAGAATCCTGGTGAATCTATCATATCTTTCTTGAACCGCTTTAATATAGCGCTGGCCGAGGTGGACAATGCTGAACCACGAATGATATTGACTTATCTGATGAGAGCTATTGATAAGTCAAGCGAATTTGGGAAATGGTTAAATATGAAAGAGCCAACCTCTCTCGAAAAGTTCTACAAAAAAGCAGATGAATTCATTCCCTTGGAAAGTCGTCCTTTGCCAGTAAAGACAGTGTTGGAGAAAGCAGAAGACAACACTGTCGCTCCACGCAAGAATGAATCGGTGGGGCAAAAAAGGGAGAATAATAATGGGAAGAAACAGGGTAATCTGAAGAAGCCCCGATCCTTCAAGCCATCAGAATATACTCCATTATCACATACACCGGAGCACATCTACCTGGCCACTAAAGATTCCGTCGATTTCCCTAAACCTATCCTTTTGAGAACCGGGAAAAAAGCCATACAGAGTGGGAAATTCTGCCGCTTCCACAATCAACCCGGTCATGAGACTGATGAATGCCGCCAGTTGAAAAATCTGATTGAAGAGTTGCTAAGAGAAAACAAACTGCAGCAATTCGTGAAGAAAAATAGCAACAATCCTGCATCGTCAAGTCAGGGGCAACAGGTTCCTGTTCATCAGCCTAGGACAGGTGAGAAAGCTACGGGACATGAATCTGGAAGGCCCGTTATCAATGTCATTACAGGAGGGCCTCACCCAGCTGGCAAGAGCTGGGGTGAGATGGAGAGATATTTCAGGGCTTTGAAATATGCCCCAGCCGAAGAAGACGTCTTTGTTTTAGAAGACACTACGCCCCTGAAACAACAGAAAACTTTCAGCGATGATATTGTTTTCAGAGCCAGAGATTCCACAGGTATAGAAGCTCCTACCCTAGATCCCTTGGTCATCTCGGCCGGTATTGGACCGGCCATTGTCAGAAGAGTCCTCATCGACTGCGGAGCATCATGTAATATCCTCTTCAAGAAGACATTTGACCAGATGAAAATCCCTATGATCGATGTACAGGCCTCATCACAGAAGATCGCTGGCTTTACTGGGGAGCCAAAGCAACCAATTGGGACCATCGATCTGCTTATAGAACTTGGGGAAGCAGAAAAGAAAGTGGTCCGCAAGCAAACATTTGTGATTGTCGTTGAGTTTTCTGCTTATAATGCTTTTCTTGGCCGTCCAACACTCGCAGCATTCAAAGCTATCCTAGCCCCGTGGTGCCTCACTATTAAATTCCCTACTGACAATGGAGTAGGAGTTATAAAAGGGGATCAAAATGCTGCGCGAGAGTGCTATTTGACAGAGCTGCGAGAGTCAAGAAAAAGAGAAATGGGAAAGGATGCGGCAACCCCAGTCCGCATCAAGGAACCAGCCTTGTAGCAATTACGGGGCGGACCCTGCACTGGAGAGCACAGCGGGGCACGGAGAGAAATGGATCCCAGAAAAGCCAGTGTAGGGGAGAATAGAGTGGTACCGGTGGAAACGACAGTTCCGGTACCTGTTGACCCGAAGGACCCAAATAAGGTGTTGAATGTGGGTTCACAGCTTAATGTGTCAATTCAGAATGTCTTGATATCTTTCCTGAAAGCAAATCTGGATGTCTTTGCTTGGACCCACGCCGATATGTGTGGAATATCTCCAGAAGTTGCAGTACACGCTCTGAATATTGACCCAAAGTTTACGCCAGTTAAACAGAAAAGAAGAACCCAAGGTCCAGAAAGGTCAGCAGCATTAAAAGAAGAAGTCGATCGACTCATGGAAAATAACTTCATCAAAGAATCTACATATCCGAATTGGGTTTCAAATCCTGTGCTGGTCAAGAAAGCTAATGGAAAATGGAGAGTGTGCATCGATTTTTCTGATCTAAACAAGGCTTGCCCCAAAGATTGCTTCCCGTTACCCAGGATCGATCAACTGGTAGACGGAACTGCGGGACATGAATTGTTATCTTTCATGGACGCCTACTCCGGTTATAACCAAATCATGATGCACGAGCCGGATCAGGAGGATACAAGCTTTATCACAGATGTTGGACTTTATTGCTACAGAGTTATGCCCTTCGGATTGAAAAATGCAGGGGCAACCTACCAAAGACTTGTTAATGCTATGTTCAAACCGCAATTGGGCAAAACTATGGAAGTCTACGTCGACGACATGTTAGTGAAGTCCAGGAAAGCAGCAGATCACATTGAACACTTAGCAGAAATGTTCGCAGTCCTTCGGAAATACAGAATGAAACTTAACCCTCTGAAATGTACATTTGGGGTCGAGTCCGGAAAGTTCTTAGGTTTCATCGTCAGTGCTAGGGGCATTGAGGCTAGTCCAGCTCAAATTACTGCCTTGAAAGAAGTTAAAGCTCCTAGAACGAAGAAGGAATTGCAGAGTCTCAACGGAAAGGTCGCCGCCCTGAGTCGGTTCATTTCCAAAGCCACTGATAAATGCATCCCATTCTTTGACGCCCTGAAGAAAGGAAAGAAGAATTTTGAATGGACTTCTGAATGCCAAAAAGCCTTCGACGAGTTGATCCGTCATATGGAAACGCCTCCAATACTTTCTAGGCCAGGCAATGGTGAGGAGCTTCTTATATACTTGGCAATATCATCTCATGCTCTAAGTGCAGCGCTGATACGGGAAGACAAAAGGATTCAACATCCGGTTTACTATATCAGCAAAAGACTCACTGGGGCAGAGCTGAATTACTCCAAGTTGGAAAAACTCGCCTATTGCCTACTAGTTGCATCAAGGAAACTGAGGCAATATTTCCAAGCTCATCCTATCAGGGTACTTACTGATCAACCTCTAAAGCAAGTCCTGTTTCGACCTGAAACTTCGGGTCGCCTTCTAAAATGGAACATTGAACTCAGTCAATATGACATCACTTATCACCCCCGAAAAGCAATCAACAGACAAGCTTTAGCTGATTTCATTGCAGAATTCACAGAGAAGGATAATGGTGAGGATGAAGCGATCAGTGATTCCCCAATCCAGTGGAAGATGTATGTTGATGGCGCAAGAAATGACTACTGTTCTGGAGCCGGAGTGGTACTTGAAACTCCTGAAGGTCGATCATTATGTTATGCATTAAGATTGGAATTTCCTTCAACAAACAATGAAGCAGAATATGAAGCTCTTATTGCAGGTCTGAAAATCGCTAAAGAGCTAAACATTCGAGCATTACAAATCTTCAGTGATTCTCAGCTTATTGTATGCCAAGTCAAGAAGGAATTTCAAGCAAAAGGTGGAAACCTGCCTTCCTACTTGTCAAAGGCTTGGGAACTCCTATGTGAACTCGATCACTATTCAATAAGCCACATTCCTCGGGAAGAGAATATGAAGGCAGATTCCCTCGCAAAGTATTCAAGTTCTGGTGAAGCTCAACTATTGGGATTGGTCCCTGTAGAAGTCCTTTCAGCACCAAGTATAGACGAGATGGATATAGACTGGATTATGAATGTATCTCAAGAACAAGAGTCATGGATGACTCCAATATTGGACTACCTACTCAGAGGTTCTCTGCCAGAAAATTCGATAGAAAGACGAAAGCTACTAAGGAAAGCCTCTCGCTATGTAATTCAGGATGGCCGATTGTACAGACGGGGATTCTCAATGCCATTGCTTCGATGTGTATCCCGGGAAGAGTCCAAAACAATCCTAGCTGAGGTGCATGGAGGAGAATTTGGAGATCATTCAGGTGGTCAAACATTAGCAAAGAAAATTCTCCGATACGGATATTTTTGGCCAGAAATTAATCGAGATGCTGCAGATTACTCCCGAAAATGTGACAAATGCCAAAGATTTGCCAAAATTCCTAGAGCACCTTCTACCGAACTCACACAGATGGTCAGTCCATGGCCGTTTGCAATTTGGGGAATGGATCTCATTGGGCCGCTACCAACTGCTAAATCAGGGATTAAATATGCTATTGTTGCAGTTGATTACTTTACTAAATGGGCTGAAGCTGAACCATTGGCTACTATCACTTCTAAGAAAATGATAAGCTTTGTGACCAAGAATATCATTTGCAGATACGGTGTGCCTCAGAAAATAATCACAGACAATGGTACTCAGTTTGAAAGCGAGGAATTCCAGGATTTTTGCAAACGATTCAAAATCCAGAAAAGCTTTTCGGCAGTAGCTCATCCGCAGGCAAACGGGCAAGTGGAAGCAGTGAACAAGATCATCAAATCAACCATCAAAAAGCAACTCGAAAGAGCAAAAGGTGGTTGGGTCGATAAACTACCACTTGCACTATGGGCATACAGAACTACTCACAAAACTGCGACTGGGCATACTCCTTTTTCGTTAGCATACGGATCAGAAGCAATGATTCCGGTTGAAGCAGAGGTCCCTTCACACAGAAGAATCCATTTCAATCAAGCTGAAAATCAAAAGCTACAACTTGAAGCGCTAGATCTCCTTAATGAAAAAAGAGACGAAGCTAATCTCAGAGTTGCAGCTCATCAGCAAAGGATAGCCAGGCATTTCAATTCCAAAGTTCGTCAACGCAGCTTTGAAATTGGAGATCTAGTCCTGAAAAGAATTATGACCGCGACAGGTGTGTTTGGGCCCAATTGGGAAGGACCATATGTGATAGGTCAGAAGCTTCTTGACGGCACATTCAAACTCACTACTGTTGAAGGAGTTCAAATTCCAAGGGCATGGAACAGCAGTCACTTGCGTCCATATTTTACTTGAAAATTTTGTTGAAATAATGTAAAAGAGTTGCGGATATATGATTCTTGTAATTGAAAGCAATTGTAAAACTAATGCAAGTGAATAATGAATGAATATAAAGTGGATGTAGGCCCAAATTTCTGGCCGAACCACTATAAATCTTGTGTTCTTTATTATTATTACATGTTTGCTTTATTTTCGATATAAAAGTACATAAAATGTATTGCTGAAATGTCGATTTGAATTTTTGCAGACAATGGAAATAAAACTTGCGCATAATAAGACCGAGTGATTCTCACCATCATTCAACAAACAAATTTCAAGTCATAAAGGCCCCGAATTCAAATCCTAGATAGGAAATACTTCAATTGAACGGCTTATGATTTCGATAGAAACGAGCCCTTGCTAATAAATTGAGATTGTTTGAACGAACAAACATCCAATTAGGAAGCTAGTGCCCTTTCTCACGAACTTGCCTGACAATGAAGTACGCTTCCTTGGATTAAACAAGCCACTTGTGAGAAAAGGGGAATGAAAACTTGAAAGGAAAAAAAAGGAGGATCGCTGAAAAGGCATAAGCAAGTGAACAGAGGAACAACCAAAGCTACCATCAGCAGCACAAGTCCTCTTCGGAGGCGCAACTCTTCGGAGGATAAAAGACCTCTGATGGGTCATACGCCACAAAAAAGAAAGTTCTCTACTCAACAAAAAAGATTGGAGGAGTCATGACCCTCCAACCATGAGAGAGTAACTTCCAGGCGATGAAAACCCTTTCGGAGGCACATTTCACCAGGAGTTGAAGTGTTATAGCCGCTCTTCGGAATTTCACTTCACCAGAGTTGAAATGCAAACAAAAGAAAGACCTCTTCGGAGGCACATTTCACCAGGAGTTGAAGTGTAACAGCCGCTCTTCGGAATTTCACTTCACCAGAGTTGAAATGCAAACAAAAGAAAGACCTCTTCGGAGGCACATTTCACCAGGAGTTGAAGTGTTATAGCCGCTCTTCGGAATTTCACTTCACCAGAGTTGAAATGCAAACAAAAGAAAGACCTCTTCGGAGGCACATTTCACCAGGAGTTGAAGTGTAACAGCCGCTCTTCGGAATTTCACTTCACCAGAGTTGAAATGCAAACAAAAGAAAGACCTCTTCGGAGCCACATTTCACCATGAGTTGAAGTGTAACAGCCGCTCTTCGGAATTTCACTTCACCAGAGTTGAAATGCAAACAAAATAAAGACCTCTTCGGAGGCGCAATTAAGAAGAAAGACCTCTTCGGAAACCTACGTTTCACCGAGATTGAAATAAAACTTCCAAGTGTTGAAACGTGAAAAGGATTTCTAAGGCATAACTCTTTGGAGGTACATGTTTCACCGAGATTGAAATAAAACTTCCAAGTGTTGAAACGTGAAAAATCCCTCCTCAGAGGTACAACTTTCTATATATATATATAAAAAAAAAATCCTCATCAAGAGCATACTTTAACTTCCAAAGGAAGAGTAGTTTACCTATTATGGAGAATGATCTTCCTCAAAAAAAAGGGGGGTTAAAGTACATTCAGAGGTCCGCTTTGCCACATAGAAGAATTCACTTGGCAAAATATATACAAACGCAAAAGGAGAAAGTGATTTCTTCGAAGGACAAAGCGTAGAAACTTATATGAAGGAAGTTGCACTCTACGAAAATTCTTCTCGAGAATGAAGTAATTATTCTTTAGAAAACGAGAGTGCAAGTCCCCTTAAAGTATACGATATTGCAGTAAGCTCATGGTATAGGGGCAACATGGTATAGTTACATACAAAGCGGTATAACTATGTCGGTAAAGTACGCTCAAACAACATACCACAAGCTCACCGCAACATCGTATAAATAAAACTTGTGCAAAAAAAAAAAGAACTTGTGCAAAAATGAATAATAAATGCATTCTCAAATTCAAACAAAAGTCTGTACAAATAAAGAATCATTTTATTCAATTGCAGATATTGCAGATACAGGTTTCAAAATAAGAAGCAGGGGCCGGTGCCTGCACAACATCCGACCATTACACAAAAAAGGAATCAAAAAGCTCAACTCTTCATTTCTTCTTGCCGCCTTTAGACCCTTTACCCGGCCGAGTGGTTAGCTTTTCGGGTCTTCCAGGTTGGTCTGAAGGCATAAGGGAAGAAGGGGAGGGAGGTACAACTGGCGCAATTTCCGGTTCCTCTTCAGTGGTGATAATTTTCTTCCCCCTCCTCTTCGATGTCCCGAGCTTCTTTCTTCTCTGCGAAGAAGACTCACTCCCCGGAGTAACGAGAGCGGACAAAACTACGTCGTCAGAAGGAGTCCGCTCCGGAGAGATCTCGCCTCCTTCGAGTCCCTCATCTTTTTGCTCCTGCGAGGCAACAGGGTCATCCAAACCATGAAGAGCCTCAATTTTCTCCTCTTGTGACCCAGGTTGTGAAGCAGAAAGAGGAGTCACCTGAAGAGATGGAGGAGGAATAACCAGAGAAGGCAAGTCTGCACGGTACTTGTTGTTTCAACTGCAGAAGAAGAAAAATTGAAAGTGTTAGTATCTTCCCGAAAGAAGGGAGATATGGGTTCATCGAGATTCAGGAGGTAATCGAGAAGCTCATCAAATTTTTGAGGAATAAGCAGGCAATCCACCTGAATCGGACCAATGTCGAAATTACCTGAAGATATTGGCTTTGTCAGTTCAATCTCATAATTCTGAGCCCCAATGTCCTCCAAAGCCTCTTCATCAGTAGGGTTGATTACCCCAGTTCTTGTAGGAGGCGGCAAATGAGCACTAGGGCCTGTAATGTCCACCTCAGGAGAAACTAGAGGACGTTCGGAGATGGTAGGCGGTACTTCTTTTTCAGAACGCTCCTCTTCCGCCATCCCGGCCCGCGCTCTGGCAAGCTGCTCCTTACCCTTGGCAAGAGCGGCACGGGCTTCGTCATCAAGATAATGCTCTTCAAGGGCTGACTCAGCATATCCAGCACCTTTACCACCGAGCATATCAAGTGCTGTCTCCCAAACTTCAGCCAGTGTGATTTCATACTTGGGGCCTAGAAAGGCAAGGCTTCCACGCCCCAAGACGCTGTGCAAGTAGAAGTCGAATAATGTTGAGCTGATGCTGTTTTTAGTCGCCTCATGAGATTCTTCAGCTGCGATTCTGCCGGCGACAGCCTCATCACGCTCCCTTTCAGTTTTGGCAAGCTGAAGCTTAAGCATTGGTATCTCCGCCTCCTGGGAGTTGTTTTTCTTTCGGAGCTCAGCAATATCAGTAGCATAGCCTTCACTGATTCTTTTTTGTACTTCTAGCCTGTCTTCGGCATCCCTTTGGCTAGCGTGAGCGTCTCTCACTTGTTTCAGGAGCACTTCTTCTTTTTGAGAATAGGAAGTAGAGGAAGCAGCAAGCTCATGTTTCAATTCCTCGACTTTTGCTTCAAGCTCCTCATTGTAAGAAGCAATGTTCCTCATCTCGGTGTCGTGTTGCTCAACGACCTTTTGCCATTCGGCCTTATCGTTTTCCATAGTAAGCATGGCCTCTATGTTGGCACGGTTAACTCTTTGAAGCTCATCGACAAGCTTCTGCCAGTTTGACATCCTCTCGATATCGAGCTTGACGGCATCAAGATTGCGCAACATAGCAGACTTGTCGATGGGGACCAAGTCTAGGTCGAACCTCACCCCCTTAAGGCACCATTGAGGAAATCGGCTCTGCAGAGTGGCAGGACCCGGTCCAACTTGAAATTTGGGCCTGCTAATTATCGTTTGAATATCTGATTTCCCAAGAGCGGGAGAGTCAGAAGGAATGTCGAGTGAGGCAGGAATAGTAACTTTCTCAGGAGTAGTAGAGGCCTGCTTTTCACTGTGACGGGCTCGTTTGCTTAAGTCTTCACTCATGTGACCTTTTCCTCGATCGTCATGAGATTTTCTCTTGTGAGAGTCATCGCCTTTTTGCCAAGAATCATGGCGCTCTTCTCTCTCCCTTCTTTCACGATGTTCTTCTTCAGTCCTCCTTTCATGAGCCTTTCGGGCAGCCCTCTCTTCATCCGACTCTCTGTAAGAAGGAAGGTAACGCCTGTAATCATACTGGCTACGCCTCCCATAGCGCTGGAAATCGTCATAGTACGAGCCGCTGCGCCCCATAGGAGAATCTGGAATTAAAATAATAAGCTTTAGAAATCTTTAAAGTGCAAGAAGATAAGTGCATAGAAGTGATGAGAAATTCTAAGTGTGTGTGTTGTGCAAACTACGCGCATTAATCTACGAACCACTCTTTATTTGGGGAGTGGTTGTGGGTGTAATAGTTAACGTCAACTCTTGAGTCGACGACGGCTGTTGCAAAATAGAAGTAGCTTCAACTACTGAAGAAGAAATCCCGGCAGTAGTAGGGTCATCTTTGAAGATCTCTTGTGAAGTAGCAAAGAGGTCGCTCAATCCTTCGAAGGTATCGTCCCTGCTTTGCTTGACAGGACTGGATTTCTTAGCCTTTTCACCAGATTCTTGTGAATGGTGAGAGGATCCCTGAGGCTCTTCTTCCTCGATAACCGGGGCAAGTTTACCAGATGGCCCCGCAACATCAACAGAAGTGGAGCACTTCACCAGCGAAGATTCAGGAGTCTTTATCGGAGAATCGGGGACTTCCGTTGGAACTTCATGAGCATGCATAGAGCGAGAAGTGTGTAGAAGCCCATGTTGATGTAAAAATTCATCCCTCAACAGAAATTTTATGCTCCTCTCTTCTGTGGCCACGACACTCAACCTCTCAAAAACTTGCTTGTGAATTGGGTCTCTAGAAGGGAGAGGAAGTGCTGAAAGGAACAAAGAATGAAATTAGCAACTGAAAGTTCGGATCTCGAAAAAGTTTCAAAACGGAAAAAATAGAAACACTAATCTTACTTCCTACTCTCCAGATGGCATAAAACCCTGAGGGACAGCGGGCAAAGAAAAACTGGTTCAAAAATCCATGAACGCTTTCAGTAAGATCGGAAATGAGCTTGCGGTTTCTGGCACTTCTCACAATAACGAGGGAAGGATGATCTTTACCCTTTGCAAACGAGCACAGATAACGAATTTGTTCAAAACTCGGTAGGCGATCAAGGGTTCTTCTAAACAAAACACATAACCCCGTCAAGATGGCATAGCCATTGGGATGAAGTTGAAATGGAGAGATTGTCAACCGAAGGAGAAGAGTTCGAAGGAAGTCGTTAAAAGGAGGAATCGCCCCACTTAAGCACATTTGGCGATTGACTGCAACAAAGCCATAGGGAGGATTGTCAGCAGTATCACTTGGCCCAGGGAGAAGAACATCACTTTCAGCAAAGCCAAATTGAGTGCGCAGCTGGACAAACGCTCTCGAAGTTAGAATAGTCGAGGTTCTCTCCGGAGGATTCTCTATGGGAACAGCTATCGGAAAAGTTTCTTCCTCTTGAGTTACCGCTTCTTCTTCTCGGTGGGAAGTCATTCTACATAAACAACTGGGTATTCAAACATGAAGGTGCACGTTTCCTAAAGTGTGTGAAGTGTTGTGTAAAATCAATCAAGCAGTGAACAAATATAACTGGAATGAAAACTAGCAAGCATTCGTTAGTTATGAAATTCAGGGACTATTGTTTTAAGCCTAAATATGCAAGTAAGATGTTGATGCAGATAAATCAGTTCAGATTGTTGATACTTTTCATTAATGTTTAACTTTAATTGATTGATTCACAAACATTTCATGCAGTGTAATTAAGTTGCTTGTCTTGTCTTGACTAATCTGTCATCTGACATGGGCAGTCAATGGCAGTATTTTCGCCTTGGTTTTCTTTGTTTGTTATTTTCAGCAGGTTAGCAGCTTATAAGTTAATGCGATCTGTGAAATAATACACTGAGACTCAAGCAAATTTAAAGTTGGGGTAGTTCAAAATTTAGGCAACTTAGTTTGGCAGTTCAAGAAACTCAAAATGGATCTATGCTCTCAAAAAGTCAGCATGCCCAAAGCTTAAGTGTTAACTCGGCAGCGGTTTAAGAGCCAACTCGGTCACGGTTTAAGGGCTTAGCTCGGTCACGACTTAAGGGTTAACTTGGCTGCGGTTCAAGGTTAAATCAGTAGAAGGTTAAATCGGCAGATTTCCCCAAGGATTAACTCGGCCACGGTATAAGGCTTAGATCGGCAGAAGAATAGGTTGGCAGATTTCCCCCAAGTGCTAACACGGCCACGATTTAAGGATTGGGTCGGCCAAAAGCTAAGTCACTTCAAATCACCGGGTCGCATCTAAATCAATACCTCGCCCCACTCAACCCGTTAACCCGTTAGCCACTCCCTCAACCAAGAAACCCTCATTTCATTTATGTTATTTCATGCTATCGGATCATCCACTAAGTCAGTTCAAAATCACCCAAATTCAATGCTTAGCCATCCTAATGCAAATCAAAATCAACTAGCCAGAAGCAGTACACCATCTCCATCATCTCGTTGATCATTTAGAGCCAAAACCAAGCAAACTCGAGCTCACAAACTACTGGCGCAATGAGGTTCGCAGTAAAAAAGCGCGCAAGAGGTGGGTTCGATTTGAATAGAATTCGTGAATCGATGACAATAAGGGATCAAGAGAAGAGCAGGTTTTACTTACGTGATGAACAACAAAGATTATCGGTGATTGTTTGGAATGGAATCGCCTTTTGGAGCTCGAGAAAGTCTTTAATGGCAGAAGCAAGAGAGTAAGTAATGAGAAGAAAGGAGAGAATATGCGACTTATAGTAGAGAGACCTAAAGCGGCGCGTGTGACCAAACTGCTAGGTCGTAGAGGACCTACCGACCTAAAGAGTGGACGAGTTAGAGGATATCGAAGCACACGACCTAACCAGTAGGCGTATACTTCGAGGGGCAATTGTTAACTCCGCCTCGGTTTGGACTCAGCGACTTGAAACGATACCGACCTAAGACTCAAAGAGATGCCGACCTAAGGCCTAAGGGGTATGCCGACCTAACACTTCAACAAGTATGCCGACCTAATACTTTAAAAAGGCTACCGACTCAACATAGATACCGACCTAACAGTCTAGGGAGATTGCCGACTTAACTGGTTGCCGACCTAACTGCCTTAACAGGAATGCCGACCTAAGGCCGAAAAGGGATACTGACTTAAGAGAGGTGCCGACCCAATGCTCTAGCATGTATACCAACCTAAGACTTAAAGAACGCCGACCCAAGATAGCTAGCGACCTAAGTCGCGGCCGACCTATGACCAATGTTAAGTCGGTCACGACCTAAGCAAAGGAAGGTAAGTTCAATGCAGCTACTTGGCACAGTGGCCTCTTAACTCGTACACGATCCAGGACTTATCATTTGGACCGTGACTTGCGACCTACCAAGTTAACTCGTCCACGACCTAATATAAACCCGAGGCCGTATTACTAAGGAGGGGTGGTGTTGACTCAGAGGCGACCTAGGACTTGTGCAAGTGAACTCCTGTGAAGCCATGAAGGGGCCAGATGGACCGGCCACAATTCATATTAAGTCGGCTGCGACTTAACTTAGATCGGCCACGACTTAGGACTTGGCAATAATTCCAGGCCGAAACTCTCTATAAATAGGCACCCACCTCCAACATTCAAAGGACTTTTTGGCACATTCTCTTGAGAGACCGTTACCTTGCTGCATCGAGAACTCCATCAACACTTAGAGCTTTCAAGATCAAAGGAATACTTCGAAGAACTTCACGAAGAAACTACACATCTTCAATTTGAATTCAAGGATTTTAATCGACATAGAAGCTTGAGCTACTTGTTCCGAAACTCTTGTAACTTGAGATATATTGTACTTGAGAAGAATTGTATCAGCTTGTAACGAGATCATTAATAAAAGTACTTAAAGTGGACGTAGGCTATAACCTTAAGCCGAACCACTATAAAATTGTTGTCGTTTACCGCTTTTCTACTGTTTTCTGCTTGTAATCTGTTCCCGAGCTTTCGGGTGGTGCTTTCACAACTATAACTCATACACCGGGGTGTTAGCGTTCAAATTTTAGCGTTAACAGCTACGACCTACGACCTTACTTAGGTCGGTCACGACCTACGACCTAACTCCGAAAATTGCCTATAAATACAACCTTAGTTCCAACTAGGGGGGGACTTTTTGCTCATTCATTTTTCAAGCGCCAAACATGTCTAACATGTGTTCAAAGATTTGGATCGACATTGAAGTTTAGGCTACTTGTTCTAAGTCACTTGAAACTCAAAGTGTGTTGTAATCAAAGTGTAACTGCATTGTCTTGTAATCAAATCGTCAATAAAGATATTCAAAGTGGACGTAGGCTCACTCTTAAGCCGAACCACTATAAAATTGCTGTTGATTACTGTTTTTTCACTATTATCTGCTTATAATCTGTTCCCGAGCTATCGGGTGGTGCTTTCACAATCTCACTTCATACATCGGGGTGTTAGCGTTCAAATTTTAGCGTTAACAACATAAAAATTATAGTAGCTTTTGGGAATAAAGTTTCTACAATACGTTCTTGACTTGAAAAGGAACACCAAATTTATAAGTTGATTTTAAAATAGATGGATATAACTATCAATCAGGGCTATATTGTAGGTTCTAAAATAGAAAAGGAAAACTATATATTGGTATGATTGCATAAGCTATTATGCTGTTCTGTGCATATTATTAATAAAACATGCCTTATATTGATTAGTAACATTTTAAGGGAATAAGGAAACATTAATATCTACTGATTGCACCACCTTTAAAAGGGTACGCACATATGGAATTGTTATTTTGTTGCCATCAAGAAAAGCTTCCTAATATAATGAACTAATTAGATATCGTATACCTCTTCGACTTCTTTGGCAATCCTTATGAAGCCTGAAACTAATTTACCTGCTTCACTGACTTTTTCGTTATGATATCCCTTTTGAAGCATTATATTGCTTTATACTGAATTAGTTTTCTATTTTCTCCATCTTCCTTAGTTTTGTCGATTAGACTGCCGCACTTAAGTTTACTTTCTTTGTGCTTGTCAGCCGTGACATAAAAATACTGTAGTTATAACATTAAGCAACTGCATTGGTAACTAATTCAAGTAGACACCGCCATAGCAAAATAATATCAAACTTATAACAAATCGAAAATTACTCTAGACTTATAACACATGCATAAAATCTCAGAAGAAAAGTAGATATACAACTATCTTAGCTTCCCAGAAAGAATTGGCTGGATATTGTAGCATATTGAATATCAACATTTGGGATTAATTCTGAATATAATTCAAGTAACCAAAATTATATACTTGTTTATAATGCAAACGATATAATTTTATAGCGAATTTGTTTCAATGCATCACTAATTATATGTCACTTGTTAACATTATAAAGAACTTATAGGAGGCACATGGATTGCAACTATTTTTTTAGTTTTTTTTTTGTTTTCATGCAGAATCATTGTTTTGATGACAATTAATCCGAGGATTCCATTTAATTCATTTTTTAAGAAAAAGGATTCTACAAAACAAAGTAACATCGAACAATTTGTTTGTAAAATATATTTCATTGTGTATTAGTCCATGCAAGATATGACCCTACAAACTTTTAATATAAACACACTCGTTGACTTTGATGATTAAAATGAAATGATAATTAAAACCTCACTTTAGCTTGAGCAGCAACATGAAAATCAACACTTTTTAGGTACTTTATGCAAAGTAAACCGAGGATGGAAATTATTCAAATGATGAAAAACTCATGGTTAATGGGAGAACTCAGATAGAGCTCACTTTCTTTGCACATCTTATATCTAAATGTTTCGTAAGTTGAATTTCAAGTTATAGGCCTTATGTGGTAGCATTTACTGTAAAGAATTCATAGGAGCCCTTGGATTTTATGTCAGCAGTACAAAGCTTCATCATTTTCATTTTTATATGTGAAGCATATACCTCAAATATTAATATGAAATCACTAAAAGGCAACCTTGCATAACAAATTTTATGTGTTTTTGGTTTGTATTGATCCTTCCCCTTACCTTGTGGGAGCAGGTACAACTTCAGTACATTTATGATTAGTCGCTATTTAAGAAACAACAGCAGAATATGAAAATCATACTCCACAATGTAAGAAACAATGTACCAAAGGACTTGAATGTAAAATCCTTTTGATATAGTATATAAAAAATAACAAACACACAACCAATTTACCATTTCCTGATGTAAAAGTGCATTCAATGTTTAAAAACTCTCAAGACATAGAAATATAGTTAGTACTAAAGTTAATGTTAAAGACAAATATAATTAAGGTAGGAAAAATATATTTCATATGCTAGGAGCTGTTTTTAATGGAAAGAGCATCATAATAGTAATTACTGTTAAAGTTGGAGCAGTGCCTACTCAAGTTCTATGAAAATTTATATGAATAGCGCTAACTTATGGTTTTTTCATTGCAAAAGGAAACATAAAAAATAAAAATATAATAAAGATATTCTCAGATTCACACGGCTTTCATGCTTCGTGGAAGAAATCAATTGCAAAGATTCACATGTAGACAAACTTCTTGTTTACTTCATGTTAGGTTCGCGTTTCATCCAAAAACTACAATCAGATTTCTTTTTTAAATTCTCACTCGTTCTAATAGAAAAATTATACATCTAGTTAGGAAACACAGATAAAGAAGAAGTACTTAAACCTTACATGCAAGACTCAACATAAATAAAAATTATTAGTAATATAGGTTACCTATCTTTGTCCATTATATGAAGAAACATAAAAGTAAAATTAAAAACAAATTGAACATTCAAAGCATTAGATAATATGAAAAGTTTTTATTTGAATAGAAAAAGCCTTAAAGGCTCAACATTTGGTGCAACTCTTCATCTATATATTTGCTTTAAGCATGCCGCTTATCTAAATAAAATGATAATTCGTTGAAGGAAATATAACAATAATAAACCCCAGTTTTTCTAATAATTCCTCTTAAAATAAATGAAATATTTTGTTATTCGCCTAGTTTGTATGGTGTAAATCTTATCATACCATAGTTACAATTTAATGAACAATTCAGATTGCACTCATATTATATCAAGTATTAGTTTTAACATCCAAGCTTAAAATCAGCAATTATATTGAATAACAATGAATTCCAAACCCAAAATGATGATCATTGCTAGTTGCTACCCTTTAGCTCTTCAACAACTGCTAGAATGCTAGATCATGAAAATTCAACAATCCCTAGCTACACCAATTTCCCAGTGGAAAGCAACTTTGATCACTGTTTTGAAAGTTTCATTTGATAATTACTCTAGTATTAGAACAGACACAATTTATGTAGGCAAGATCTGCAAAAGATGTTAATATTCACCAAAAAATTAGTGAAAACATCTTAGCTTTACATGTGTATTCCAAAAAAACTAAACAAAGAATGAACAAAACAATAATGAGCTAAATAGTGGAAAATTGTTACAACTGGTCTCTGATTTTAGTCGGCGTAAAATTAAAAAAGATAATAAAATATACCATGTTCAAGCTTTGAAACGACATCAAATCCCAAAGGCTTGTACATAAATTTTATTGATGTTGTCCTTCCTATCGACATCTCGAAATGAATCAGCCATCAAAAATGAAACCGCAGGCAAAATAGCTGAAAAGCGATTTTTTGTTCAAGCCATGAGAGCAAGGTAATCGGAGAAGTACAATTTTCGGTTTCCAGAATTAGAGAGGAAAATAATGAAAGAGGGATTTCCTTTGCTTAAGCCATGAGAGAAATTAATCAGGGAAGCATCTTTGGATTTCAATTTATCATACCTGACCATGATTTCAAAATCAGGTAGGCACAGTTGAAAAGACAAGAAATCGAAGGGAACCATTTGATCTAGATATATAAAAATCAGGAAGAGGAAAGGCGTGATGTAAGAAAAGAAAAAATAAAACTGGGCGGCTGGAAAAAAGAATGAAGGGGAGAGGCGTGATGGAGATGGAATACATATAAAGTGGAAGACGGTTCGATTGCCAAATTGCAAGGGGCTCTGTGTGAGCTTGAAATTCAGCTCATTAATAATAATATAGTATTGATACCCGAGTGTTTTCAAAGATTAGATCCAGCACAAAGTAGATTGACAGGGCGGTTGTAGGTTGATAAGGTGATTGAGATGGTAGTTTTGTGGCTAATGTGAAATAATGTAGGCTACTAGTCCAATCAACATATATATTATTTAATATTCAAAAATATCTAGCTACAATCTTTAGATCCCATCGAGGTGTGTCGCCAGTTGTTTGTAATGTTATACCCCGATTCCAAACACAGTGGAACAAGTTTCATGTCCCAATTCGATCGTATAGAGAAGATAGCCTTTCGAATCCAATTATTATATTAAATTTTCGATATTAATTCAACGCGTTTCTACCCCGTACGCTCATACCATAACTTCAAACACTGCAAAATTTGAAATCCGATAATAATATACTATTATTGATCTAATTGAACTGGTTTCATCATATTTCAGGACTGTGCCCCGGAAGGCTATTTTATATGCTAATTTAAACGAGTTATTTTTTTAAATCGAGTAAATCACTTCTAAATACAATTGAAAAGTTCGACTACTTTCATTCTTATGAATATAAATTTGATAAGCCTTTAATCTATTTTTTTTCCAAATAAATATTCAAGATTTAAATTATTTTAACGATTTCAATTATTTAGTTTAACAATTAAATTATCAGTAAATCATTATATTTGAAACCTATTAAACTAATAAAATTTTACTTTCCAATATTTAAAATCAATCACATAAACAATTTCAAATAACTAAAAATTCTGAGTCGTTACATTCCTCCTCCTTTAAAAGAATTTCGTCCCCAAAATTGCCATGGTAAGAAGAATGGTCTAAACCATTGACTTTACCAAAAAAAATTAGTTGAAACAACTTCCCAAAACTCAATTTGTCGAAACCACATATTCATTTTTACTAATTTCAAAATTCATCCATAAAATCCAAATAATATTATTTACTCAATCATTTTCAAGTTATAATCAAAAATCCAATTTCAATTGTTAAAAATTTCTTCAAAATTTTCTAACTTCGTAAATTTTCAGAAAATTTCGCCTGCATTTCCTTTGCGCGACTAGATCGAAACATTATAAAACGCCACTATGGGCCCTAAACCAATAAAAATAAAAGCCAAGTGGCTTAATCATAAAACCATTAAATCAAATGACAAAATAAACATGTACCTTTTTGTTGGGCAATCCAATTTTTTTTGATTTAAATACGTACATCTTATTTACTAATGATATCCAATCATATAATTTAAAATCATTTTATATTTTGCATTTCTAATTTCCAATATTTTCTTTACTTAAGCCCGTACGATGTACATATATCATCCATATGTAATATCAAATTTGATCGCCTACTTGATCACACAATTTCACTTCCGAACTAATATCGTTCACACGACTCTCTAGTGTAGACTCAGATTTGGTTCCTTGATCAGAAACCATTATTCTCCTTGCATAGCCATATACTATGATAGAGAATTCCAAAATCAAATCAAAAATCCATATCCAGGGTTCACTGTCGAGAATCCCGTGAAAAATCCTAACTTGGATCGAGATGAATTACCTCAAAATTCGGTGCTCGAATCAGGATCAAATCATTATGCGAATAAAATAATATATGTACAACTTACTTATTTATTTCTATTAGTTCTTAACTATACCAAATTCCTTTGTTTACATTTACTTCATTTCCATTCAATTATTCACAATTATCATCCATATTGCATTATTCACATTGCTTAATTTCTTAGTATTTTTTCCAATACCAATTATCTCTTAAGAATTTTCTCATCAAAGTTTCTTAAGTCAATTATAAACATTTTATACAATAGTTCTTATGTTTATTTCCACTCAACACTTAAGTTTATATCCATTTATATTCAAATTCAATTTCATTTAACTCAATTCATTTTTAAATTTCAATCATATTCCAAATCAAATTCAACTCACTAATTATTTTAATTAGTTCGTTCGCTATTTATTTCAATCTTAATAAATTTCATTCCAACAATTACTTTATTTAGTCCAACTTAGGCTAAAATTTCAATTTCACTTTATTTAACTTAATTTTGAGTTAAATTTCATTCCATAGTTAAATTTCAAAATTTTACCTTTCTTGCATCCATATTCAACACTTTAAAACTTTTCTTTAACTTGCAATTTACAATTTTATAAGCTATCAACTTATTTTCTCATATTTCCACTTAAAACATTTTAAATTAAATCCCAGATTTAAATAATTTGTTCGACGTAATCAGTTTTGCAATCATACACACACACACACACACTCACAATCCCTTCATATATCAAGTTATCCTTTTGAATTTTAAAACCAAGACCACTATTTTACTAACAGACTCCAATTGGTAGCAATTCCTCTCTTGAAAACTCAAAAATGAACGTCAATGATGCTGCAGTCAACACCGAAATTATTTTCCAGCGATCGAAGTGAGTTCAATTCTTTAATTTCCTTCAAAAATCATTTTCTAATATTTTTATTCAAAAATACTTCCAAAATAATACTATCATTATCATTTTCTTCCAAAATACTTGGGAACACATTTTAAAATTTTGGGGACTTAGATTCAAAACTTCTCAATTTAAATACGGATTAATTTTTAAGTCACATTTATAAATCATACTTACACAATTTCGGCTCCTTAAAACAATTCGTAAATGTTTTATCATTTTTTATTTTATCACAAACATCTTTTATTAGGGCACAACAATCAATTAATGATAAATCAATATTATCATTACTAACAACCAAACACACTTAAAATTCCATAACAATTTTCTGAAAAATTATTTCTTTATATATAAAAATAATCTGAGTAAAATTATTGCATTTACGCAATTTAAAAAACAATTCTATGTCGAATTGTTCGGTTCAAGTGTTTAGAGATCCCAGTCAATAAAGTTAATTACTCGTATTGACCAAAATCCATATGCCACTCAGTAGTTCAACCAACACAATATAAAATAATTTTATACCGCTAACAAATATGCGCTCATATCTATTAATACACTTAAACTCATTCTTGGGTACTACTGACCCTTTTCCTAATGAGTTACGTCATCAAAGCCAAAGCTGCCGCTAAACCAAAGCTTTGATACCAGCTGTGATGACACACATTTCGAAAGGTTTAAATCGATAATAATCCACATATTTTGACTTAAACAATATGGAACATAGATGTTCAATGGGGTTAATTAAGAAAAATAAGAAACGAAGTAGAAAACGAACGTAGAATCTCGCAGCGTAATGATAAAATATAATAATCAAATGAACAGTTTATGAAGCCGTTTACAATACATTTGATTATAATTTATACAACATTTATCAGATATATACATTTCAACAAAACAAAATATGGTGCTGAAGACAATATGATGCATGAATAATAATAGTAATAATATACCAAATCTTCGTCTTCATCCTCTAGAATAAATCTTCAATAAGATAAAAACTTAGGGTTGAGCCGAGCGTAATTAAAAGACAAAAGACTCAAGTCAGGACCAAAATATCCTTTTGTAAGTCAAATCGATAACAAATATAACATGAGTGTAATGGCGTAAGAGATGTCTACTGGTTTTCACATCTCCTATACAATGTATTACATACGTGCAATAACTTAAGAGATGTTAGGGGATTTTCCATCTCTTAAGGATCCGTAAAAATATTTATACGCAGTAGGGTCCGCTATATATATAATGCCTAATCAGTGAAATAAATATCAAAATAGCGTTAAGGCTTTACATTGATCACCCTTAATGCATTTTAAGCATCCTTGTACAATTTTCATACAAAACATCAGTAAACCGTTGGTGGATATTGATGCGCCATGATACGACAACACCAAACCAAAATCGTAGGGGTATCGTATAAGGATAAAAGTATGGTAAGGCACGTATGGCAATGCCCAAGGTAGGATACTACCAGCTTACCCTTCCCTGCCGGTGGTAATGGAACATGGCCATGATCTCCCACCGCGTCCAACACTCCCGAAATCTGAGGGTGCGCACTAATCAATCACAATGTAAATGATGGTAATACGAAGAAGTGTGTATGCTCGAGGTAGCTAGCCTACTTGACCAGTACGACTCCTGTTTTAGTCATTTCAAATTGGCATAAGTGCAAGGCTAATCCATCATCCTTCTATTTGTTCAAGTCCAGCAAATGTATGCCAAATCCGACCACTTCATTCTAGATCATCACTGCATGTACACAGTTGTTAAAGTGATTCCGCTATCGACAAAGAGTATGCCCATTCCGATGCCGGTCTTTTTAACAACTAAACGTCATTTTACACACCGGTTCTTACTTTTGAATTTCGAGAACAGTTCATACTTGATATCAAAATATCATATTTGCTTCAAAATAATGCCCATTTCAAAATCATCATATTTACTCAAAATATACAATTTCATTTCAAAATCGTTTGCGCCTTAATATTTCGATTTCGTTTCCAAAATTGTTTCAAATTTCAGTTTAGGCTATATCTTCATCTTAACCCAATTCGTATTTAAAACTATGATTTAAAAATGTACATTCCACCCTTGACCAGTTTGAATTTTGGAAAAATAGTTAAAATAATTTTGAAATAGTTTAAATAATTTAAACAGTTAAAAATAGTTCAAATGGTTAAAAATAGTTCATATGGTTAAAATTGTTTAATATTAGCTAGTTTAAGTATTAAAATTGTCTATATAGCAATATAGTTTGGAAAATCTAGAATAAGTTGAATATTTAAAAAGATAGATTTAAATTGTTTATGTCAAAATAATTTATTTGAAAATAGTTTCAAAGTCAAACTGATTAAGTTTCCAAATCTTCTGATACAAATCAATTCCATTTCTGTTTCCATTCAAATTGATTCAATTTCGATTTGAATTAATTTCAATTCAATTTTGAATGTTAATTAATTTCAATTTTCAGAATATCGATTATATCACTCAAACCAAATTTACTTTCAATATCTAATTTTAAAATCCAAATTTTCAAATATAATTCAATTCCGTGCTCAATTTCGAAATATCATTGCATATCATTTTTACTTAGCAATAATTCGAAGTTCGAATAAAAGTTCGAATAAAATCTCAATTGCAATCATTTAAACAACTTCATTTAAAAAATCTTAATTTCACATTTCAAGCTCGAGTTCAAAAATAATTTGATTTCTATTTCTTTAAATCAAAATCATTCAAATAATTTCAACTCAAAATTTTAGGATCATTTAATTTAACCAATCCGGAGTCCGAATATAATTTTCTATCCTATGGCCAAGTGATTAGTTATTTGAATTTAATTTTAGGGATGGATATATAACATTTCAACCCAAATCATAGTGTCATAGGAATATATCTTTCAACCTATTTCTTAATTTATTCGAAATAATTCAATTCACAGTTTTTGTAACAACCCTGGTTTGGAGATTACCTTTCAATATTAAATTATAATGATAATTATAATTTAATATTGTGAACTAAATTAAAATTGAAGAAATTAAATTGTTTATTTGGAATAAACAATGAATTTTGGAATTTAAGTTGAGAAAATAAAATTCCAAGCTTTATTCTTTTTTCTTTGGAGTGATAATAAATGGAATATGATTTTATTTAAGTGAAAATGCAATAATTATATTAATCACTTTCCATTTTCTTATTTTAATATTTATTAAAAGATGTATGTAATTTTTAAAGGTGGTTTATTGAAATAAAAAGGTAGAAATTAGCTGTTAAATAAGTTTTGGCTATAAATAATGTTTTGAAATATTTTTTAAAGTGGGAAAATAATTTATGGTATTTTAGAAGTTAAAAACATGGTTTTGTCCATTTATTTGTGTAAATGGTGTATTTTTGTTAAATAAAGGATTTTAATAATAAAAATATTTTAAAAGTATAAATTAATCTTTTTGAATGACAGAAAATGTTTTATTTATATGCATACAAATTTTCATATTTTTATTCTGTGTAAATTGAGCTAAATGCATTTTTATTCATGTGCATATGTGTATGTACACATCCATTTGTTAAATGTAGATTTTTAACCTTGAGCCACTTTAATTCTTTTAATTATCAAACCCAATTAGCCCATTTAATCTTAGCCCAGTTGAGAAATTAGAAATAGTGAAGAGTTTATACGTTCATTTTCAGTCTCTTCTTTCTCCTCCAATCTGAAAAGAGAAAACGGTAAAGCACTTAATCAATTTCTTAGATCCAAGTAGTTGGTTCATTTTAATTAAAAATTTAAGCCTTTTTATAATCTAGTGATAAATAAAAGGTGACATCTCCAAACTATTTAATTTCGTCACCAAATTCTTTTACAGTAAATGGGTTTCTAATTTTTATTGTAAATATTGTTTTGCATGTTCTTCCCATCTCCTGTAAAAGTATTTAGAAGCTTCAATCTTGTAAAAAGGTTTCAACTTTGCTATAAAATCCAATATTTTACAACAAATCAGCAAGGTGAGTTGTATAAACTCGAAAACTAGCCAAAACAAAAAGTGCCAAAGCTTGAAACAGGGAAAATATTAGCTTCTGTTCGTTATTTCATGTAGTTGAATTTTACTTGTTTTTATCCAATTTATGTTGCATCTTCGAAACTTTATATCTTTTGATTCCGGTAGCAAAATGCCGCCAGATTTCTTGCATTTGGTAGCTTGCATGTTGAACTTCATCCCTATAAAATTTCATTGAAAAGTATTGCTGTTTGAAAAATCAAAAGTTGCTCAGCAAATCAGTTCGCGGGCAGGAAATCAACTGGAAAAAAGTTCATATTCTAAGTTGACTGCCACTCTCCCTGGGTCAATAAGAAGGTTGACCTATAGGCTCCTAGGTCGACCTAGGAACCAAGGAGGTTTACCTCGATGTCGACCTCAAGGTCGATCTGGTAGAAGGCAAATTCTTGCCTTGTTTCCTCTTGTGTTTGATGTTTCCAACTTTCTTTTGCTTCATATTCTAGCTATATTCATTATGTTTTTGATGATAATTATAGGCCATGATGTTTACCAATAGACTAGCCAAATTTTGGAATTTTCAAAATTCAAATTTTGAATCTAATTCGAATTTAAATTCGAATATCGTTCTAAGTGATTTTTCTTGTTTTTATTCGTTTTCGAGCATGGTTTACTCTGAATCCTTTTGAAATGATTTTTAAAATTAATGGGCATTTTAAAATAATTATTATATAATATTTTGATGCATTTAAAATGTAAAATCTATTTATTCTCTATATTAAGGGAATTTGGAAATATGAATTTCAAATTGATTTCGAAAATTGGTTTTCAAAGCTTGTTTTCAAAAGTAAATTATTTTACACATAAATTAAATATTTTTTCACATTTCGAGTGAATGAGAAGGAGGATTAAAAGGTTTGGTAAAGCACATGGTATGGGACACATGCTTTTATCTTATCAGTTAATTCTTGACTTATCCGTTTGATCATTTTGACCTTCGGGTCGAGTTTGGCGGTGAGATGAGGTAAACTTTTTACCGATTTGAGTGTTAAATTTACTAGCGATTAGTAAACCATTCAGTGGAAGCGTGTGGTATGGGACACATGTTAACACTGTTCGGGCTCCTATCCAAAAGTTTGAGACACATTTGTTTGAGAGACGTATAAGCCAGTATTGGACCTTCAGGTCATTTGTCCTTCAGGACCTTGTCTAAGAGACGTATTTTTCCTTTAGGATATTTGTCTAAGAGACATATTTATTTGTCCTTTGGGTCGTTTGTCTAAGAGAAAAGAGGCATCTTATTTTGAGAAAGCAGTACTTGGCAGGCTTCGGCTATAAGCACGTGCTATATCTTTGAGATGATTTCATTGATGTTTGTGATTTCCCTAGTGTATCGCCCTTTTTCGAAATTGGTCCTTTGAACCATTCGATATATATTTGAGGCGACTATCTTTTGGGAGTTTGAATTCTTGGGAGTTCTATTTTTGAAAATTGAATTGCCTACATTGGCGTTGTATGAGATTTGCCTTTTTGCATTTACTTGAGATTTTATTCTCATCTTTGGAGATATATTTTCTTTATGGCATGTTTGAGATGAGATCTCACTATACATGTTTTGAGTTTGCGAAAATGACGGGTTTAGGTTTTCTCCCAAACCATGTTTGATGTTTTATGAATGGCGATGATATAAGGCTTGCTACTTTTAGTGTTTTATAGGTTATTTTATCTCTTTTGAGATTATATGTTCGTGTAGCGATACCATATTATCACTTGATGTGATAATACACTTTAATTGTCCCTTCTCACTTCAGAATATTATAACATTATTCATATGCTTATGTTATCTGTTATCCTTATAAACCGATTTGTTTAGCTAGACTGACCCGTGTATTTATATTCGAGTCAGACCGAGGTGTTTTAGGTTAGGTAAATTTGGACTTAGTTTATTCTACTTCCGCATGGACTATTCTGCTAGCTCTCCTTTTTATAGCTTTTTGTGCAGTCCTTTTTGTTTGCTACTCTGATATGTATATTCTTTTGACTCACTTGTATACTATGGTTGCTATACCACTTGACATGTATCATTTTGTATACTCTGTGATGTATCTGTATATGCGTATATATGTGATGATGATCTACTGTTCTATGATGTATTTTGCGTTCGAGTTGTTGTATTTTGTTCTGATAGATCCTATAACCACTTATGCCTTTGTATTAAGTATTTATTGGATATGTCGATCGACTTGAGACTATATATATATATATATATATCTGTGTGTGTGGCATTTTTTGACGTATTCAACAGATATTTAAGAAAGGCTATAGATGGTCTCTCATATCCAGCCCTATTATCCACATTAGCAGACAGTGTTGCCCATTAATACTCTTTGTTAATGTGGGTCTCAGTGTGGAGCGTCACGGCTTGGTATCAGAGCTAAGTCAGAACAAGATATGATGAAAACAAAACAGAAACACATATTATGGTACATCTAAGTGTAATACAAGTGTTACGGATCCCTGAATCATCGTGCCTTTATTCTTTTCGCGTACTTTGGTGTAGATAAAGGATTGGTAATACGTCTAGGAATGCTTTTTAATTCTGTAGTATTCCTTATTGAATTAATGATAACTACCTTGTGAATAATTTTTATCTTGTCTTAAATTTCAGCTAATGGCTGAAAGAGGCAGAGCTGTATGCTCAGATGCTTGGCAGTCCATCGGCTCGCATCTGGACGATGTTTATATGTCTACCGATCAGTTTATGGAGTTATCTAGGAGCACTCAGCCTCCAGCTCCTACTCCATTGTTTCCTCCGTGTAAGTCTGTCTTTGTGCACATGTGTAGTGATTTCTCTCATCTCGATGGAAAGACATTCAAAGGCTCCGAGTCCGTTTTAGAGATCCAAGCTTGGATTTGTACATGCGATCAGATATTTTCTCGTATGGATCTTTCTGACCATCATAGAGTTCTTATAGCATACAATATGTTACAAGAGCGTGCTCTTGACTGGTACGAGCTTCTCATAACCGAGCTTGATGAGTCTACTCTTTCTTGGACTCATTTCGGGAATAATTTGAGCTCAAATTCAGTCCTGAATCTGAGAAAACTTTATTAGCCCGTGTCATCCTCAAGTTGAAGCAAGGGAATTCCTCCGCCTTTGATTATGTTTCATCATTCAAGACCTTATCTAAGTATTGTCTTGATTACATTAGCAACTCTTATAAAAAGAATATGAAGTTTGTCTTTGGTCCTGAGAAATATCTCAAGAAGTCTTTAATGCTCCAGATCAAGCTTTCTTTCAAGGAGTTGATTGACTCGACGCTTCATCTCGAAGCCGTCGAGAAGGAGTGTGATAGCGGTGATGAGGTTGAGGTTCGCAAGATCCCCAATAAGAAGAAGATCCCATTTCATAAGCCAAAGATTTTCCCTTCCAAGAAGAAGAATCCCATTGGATCTAGTCCCAGTTCTAAGCCTAGTGGACCACCTCTTACTAGGAAGGGGTGTTTCAACTTTGGCTCATCTAACCATATGATCTGTGACTGATCTAAACCTATTATTTGCCGCTATTGCGAGAAAGAGGGTCATCGAGTTTCCATTTGTCCTATTGCTTCGAATACCCAGCCTGGCAAGCTGAGTGTAATGGATGGTTCTACAGGGTCTTCTCAGTGTAGAGGAACATCTCCTTCTATTCTTGAAGGTTCATTGTTGTTTCGTGATCGTTCTCTTCGAGTCCTCTTCGATACGGGTGAGTCACATTCACTCGTATCGAAGAAGCTCATCGCTGATTTGCCTTTGGATGTTTCTTATATAGTTACTTCATTGAGGATTATGAATCCTATTAGGGGATCCGCAAACCTTAGCATGCTTTGTGATGATGTTAGATTTGTTTTTGTGGCTTTTCTTTTCATGTGAGTCTGCACGTTATTTCTTATTTGGGATTTGATATGATTTTGGGTATGGACTGGCTAGCTCGATACGATGCCAGAATTCTTTGTTCTGAGAGAATTTTATATCTTCGACATCGTGATTGATCTGCTCAACTATCACTTGTTCTTTAGAAAGTGGATAATTCCAAAGTGGGTTTATATTCTCTAGACTTACAAGATCATGATGATATATCTTATATTCCTATTGCTTATGACTTCTCTGATGTATTTGAGCTTGTTTCGGGTTTGACACCCAACTGGATGATTCCACATTGATCTCATTCCAAGCGCCCAGCCAGTTAGTCGTCTTACCATGAGGATGTCTACAAAGAAAAATAAGGAATTCAAGAAGCATCTTTTAGAGCTTGAGTCCAAGCAGTTGATTCAGTCTAGTTTTTCACTGTGGGGTGCCATAGTCGTCTTTGTGAAGAAGTCCGATGTAACTCTTAGGCTTTGCATAGATTATCACAAGCTTAGCAAGTTGACAATCTAGAATTGGTATCCATTGCCAAAGATCGATGATATGTTCGATCAATTAAGTGGCGCTAAGGTCTTCTCTCATCTCGACCTTGCCACTGGTTTTTGTAAACTCCGAGTCGTGGAAGATAGCATACCTCTTTCCACACTCGATATGGATCTTACGAGTAGCTCGTTATGCCGTTTGGTTTAATAAATGCTACTGCTTTCTTTGTTGACCTGATGAATCGAGTATTACAGGAATATCTCGATAAGTTCGTTCTTGTGTTCATCGACGGCATCCTTGTTTAATCGAAGTTTGCAGTTGAGCATGCTAATCACTTGAAAATTGTCTTGAGTACTCTTCGTCATCTTCAGCTTAAGACAAATTCTCCAAGTGCCATTTCTGAGAGAATAAGGTTAAGTTCTTAGGCCACCTTGTTTCTTCAGAGGACATTTTGGTTGATCCTTCAAAGATCGAAGGCATCCAGAATTGAAGAGGCTCGAGAATGTTCATGAGATTCGCAGCTTTCTTGGATTGGCTGGATACTAGCACCGATTCATTAACGATTTTTCCCGCGTTATGCTTCCTCTTACCAGTCTTACTTGGAAAGGAGTTCGACTTATTTGGTCTGACAAGTGTGAAGCTTCTTTTCAGCAGTTGAAAGAGCATCTCACTAATGCTCCTATTCTAGTGGTTCCTGAAGGGAATCAAGATCTTGTTGTGTACACCGATGCTAGTAGATATGGCCTCTATGTTGTGCTTATCGGAAGGATCGGGTAGTTGCTTATGCTTCTAGGCAACTGTGTCCGAATGAGGTATGCTATACCACTCATGTCCTCGAGTTAGCCGCCATTGTCTTTGCCTTGATGATTTGACGACATTATCTATTAGGCGAGCGCTTCATTCTCTATGCCGATCACAGCTCCTTAAAATATCTGTTCACTCAGAAGGAGCTCAATATGAGGCAACAACGTTGGCTCGAGTTCCTTGCCTCTTATGACTTCGATATCCACTATACCCTTGGTAAGAGAAATTGTGTTGCAGATGCACTTAGTCGCAAACATCCAGGTGTTGTTTCTATGATGCTATCCAAGTGGGATTTTCTAGAAACCATATTTTTTTGTGATATTTGTGATCGAGCTCCACTTTTTGATTCTCTTATTTTATTATTCAATTTGGAAGATCGACCCAGTTTATTGGATCGTATTGCCAATGCTCAGCGGCATGATCCCGAACTTGCGCACCTTATTTGGATTTGTGAGTCTTAGTCCCGTAATGAGGAGTTGTGAGATTTTAGTATTAACTCTCATGGGTGTCTTCGAAAGAAGAACCATCTTGTCGTACCTTTTGATTCTGCACTTAGGCTTGACATTCTCGATGACATTCATCGTTTTAAGTATACCATTCATCCCGACACTTGTAAGACGTATGCCAATATGCATCACCTATATTGTTGGGAAGTCAAGAAGTGCGATATGGCGAGTTATGTAAGTAATTGCATGACTTTTCAACTTATGAAAGCCGAGCATCGGTTCTTTTTTGATCTACTTCAGCCTCTAGAGGTTCCACTGTGTAAATGGGATCAGATTTCGATGGATTTCATTGACGACCTACCTCATTCGAGATTAGGCCATTCTAGCATTTGGGTTATTATTGATCGCCTCGCCAAATTAGCTCATTTCATTCCTTTGATGTCTAATAGGAGTGCTTCCCATTTGTCCAAGTTATATATCAAGGAAATCGTGGGACTTCACGGTGTTCCTAATTTGATTGTTTGTGACCATGATCCACTATTCACGAGTCATTTCTGGCTAAGTCTTCATCAAGCGTGGGAATAAAGCTTAAGTTCAGCACAACATATCATCCGCAGTCTGATGGACAAATTGAACGGTGAATCGTATTATTAAGTATCTTCTCCGTGCCTGCATTTTAGATTTTGGTAGTAGTTGGGAGGATCATTTACCTCTTCTGGAATTCTCCTACAATAATAGTTTTTAGTCCAGTATCGATATGGCTCATTTCGAAGACCTTTACGGAAGGCCATTGCGATCACCTTCGTACTGGTTGGAATCTGGAGAGAAGCTTATTCTTGGCCCATATTTTATTCGTGATTCATCTTAGAAGATTATTCTTATTCGACAGGGAATGAAAGAGGCATAGAGCCATCAAAAATCCTACATGGACAACCGTAGGAAGCCTCTCGAGTTTTCTATTGGCGATCTCGTCTTTATTTGTGTTTCTCCTTTGAAAGGGGTTATGTGGTTCAGTACGATAGGGAAATTGGCTCCTCACTTTATAGGACCATTTCCTTTTACTAAATGTATTGGTGCTATGGCTTATGGAATTTCACTTCCATCTCATCTGTCTGGCATTCATGACGTGGTTTCACGTCTCTCAGCTCGAAAGTGTCTTTTAAGAGTCAGATTCTGTTATCGATTCTCCTGATTTGTAAGAGCTTGAGATCTCACTAGACCTATGTGTTGCAACAGCCTATTCGCGTACTTACTTCGGAGGTGAGACGCCTTCGAAACAAAAACGTGCCGCTCGTTAAAGTTCAATGGTCCGCTAACCCCAATGACTACACTTGGGAAACTAGGAGTATATCGAGCGATCCTATCCCAGTTTTCTATCTTCGCATAGCGATGGTGAGAATGTCTCGTTATCTCAAGCTTATTTTCTTTTCTTTTTGAGTGATGAAAATAAATAGATAAATGTAAATTCTTCTCTAGGAATTGCGAGGATGTAATATTGTTAAGGGAGGGAGTCTATAACAACTCTTGTTTGGAGTTATAATGATAATTATTATTTAATACCGTGAATTAAATTAAAATTAAAGAAATTGTTTATTTGGAATAAACAATGGATTTTGGAATTTAAATTAAGGAAATAAAGTTCCAAGGGTTATTCAATTTTGTTTAGAGTGATAATAAATGGAATATGATTTTATTTAAGTGAAAATGCATTAATTTTATTAATTATTGTCCATCTGCTGCTTTTAATAAATTTTAAAAGAAGTATGTAATCTTTAAAGATGGTTTATTGAAATAAAAAGGTAGAAATTAGGATAAAAATATGTTTTGGCTATAAATAATGTTTTGAAATGGTTTCAAATATTTTTCTAAGTGGGAAAATAAATTTTGTGGAATGTAGAAGTTAAATACATGGTTTTATTCATTTTTTTGCGCAAATGGTGTATTTTTGTTAAATAAAGGATTTTAATAATAAAAATATTTTAAAAATATAAATTAATCTTTTTAAATGATAGAAAATGTTTTATTTATATGCGTACAAGTTTTTTTATTTTTCTTATGTATAAATTGAGAGAAATGCACTTTTATTTATATTTTTAAGTGATATGTACACATTTATTTGTTAAGTGTTGATTTTTAACCTTGAGCCATTTTAATTCTTTTAATAATCAAACCCAATTAGCCCATTTAGTCTTAGCCAGTTGAGAAATGAGAAATAGTGAAGAGTATGTATGTTCATTTTCATTCTCTTCTTCCTCCTCCAACCTGAAAGGAGAAAACAGTAACCACTTTATCAATTTCTCAAATCCAAGCAATCCATTCATTTTAATTCAAAAAATTCAAGGCTTTTAACAATCCGATGATAAATAAAAGGTAAACAACTCAAAATTACTGAATTTCATCACCAGATTCTTTTGTAGTAAATGGATTTCTAATTTTTACTGTAAATATTGTTTTGCATGTTCTTCCTATCTCCTCTATAGATATTTAAAAGCTTCAATCTTGTAAAGAGGTTTCAACTTTGCTGCAAAATCCAAGCTATTACAAAATATAAGCAAGATAAGTTGTATAAACTCACAAACTAGCAAAAAATAGAGCCAAAACTTGAAATTGTGAAAATATTAACATCTGTTCGTTATTTCCTATAGTTGAATTTTGCTCGTTTATATTCAGTTTCTGTTGCATATTTGAAGCCTTATATCTTGTGATTCCGACAATGAAATGCTGACGGATTTCTTGCATTTGGTATCTTGCATGTTGAGCTTCATCACTGTAAAATTTCATTGAAAAATATGGCTGTTTGATAAGTCAAAAGTTGCTCAGAAAATCAGCTCACTAGTAGGAAATCAATTGGAAAAAAAATTTGTATGCTCGGTCGACTGCCACCCCCGCTAGGTCGACATGCAGGTCGACCTAAAGGCTCCTAAGACGACTTAGGGACCAAGGAGGTCGACATCCATGTCGACCTCAAGGTCGACCCAGCAGAAGGAAAATTATTGCCTTGTTTCCTCTTGTGTTTTGATGTTTTCGACTTTCTTTTGCTTCATTTCCTAGCTATATTCATGATGTTCTTGACGATGTTATAGTCCATGATGTCTACCAATAGACTTGCCAAATTTTGGAGATTTCAAAATCCAAATTTTGAATTATATTGATTTTAATTTGAATTTAAATTCGAATATTACTTTGAGTGATTTTCCTTGTTTTTATTCGTTATCGAACACGGTTTTCTCCGAACCTTTTTGAAATGATTTTTAAAATTTATGGACTATATAATATTTTGAGGTATTTTCAAGTCTAAAATCTATTTATTCTCTATAATAAGGGAATCTTCAAATATGGGTTTCAAATTGATTTTGGAAACTGGTTTTCCATGGTTGTTTTCCAAAGTAAATTATTTTATATATAAATTACACGTTTTTGAACATTTCGAGCGAATGGGAAGGAGGATTAAATAGTTTGGTAAAACATGTGGTATGAGATGCATGCATTTATCTCATTGGTTAATTTTCAACTTGCCCATTTAATCGTTTTTTGACCTTCGGGTCTAGTTTACCGATGAGATGAGGTAAACTTTTTATTGATTTGAGTGTGAAATTTACTAGCGGTTAGTAAGCCATTTAGTGTGAGCGTGTGGTATGACACACGTTAACATTGTTCGGTTTCTTATCCGAAAGTTTGTGACATATTTGTTCGAGAGATGTATAAGCCAGCATGGATCTTCGAGTCATTTGTCCTTTGTGATATTTGTCTAACAGACGTATTTGTCCACTACAACGTATTTGTCGTTCGGGATAAGAGATGTATTTATTTTTCATTTGGTACGTTTGTCTAAGAGACGTGGTGACTTATTCTAAGAGAGCAGTACATGGCGAGCTTCGGCCATAAGCACGTGCTATATCTTTGAGATGATTTCATTGATGTTTGTGATTTCGTTAGTGTATTGCCCTTGTTTAGAATTGGTCCTTTGAACCATTCGATATATATTTGTGGCGATTACCTTTCAGGAATTTGAACTCTTGGGAGTTCTATTTTTGAGATTTGATTTGCACACAATAGCGTCATATGAAATTTACCTTTTGGCGTTTAATTGAGATTTTATTCTCCTCTTTAGAGATATATTTGCCTTATGGCATGTTCGAGACGGGATCTCTTTATGTATGTTTTGGGTTTGCCAAGATGGCGGGTTTCAGTTTTCCCCTAAACCATTTTTGATGTTTTATGAATGTCGATGATATGGGGCTCGCTACTTTTAGTGTTTTATGGGCTATTTTACCTTTTTTGAGATTGTATGTTTATGTAGTGTTAACATATTATCACTTGATATAATCATACACTTTAATTGTCCCTGCTTATTTGAGAATATCAGCACATTATTCTTATGCTTTTGTTATCACTTATCCTTGTAAACCGAATTTTTTAGCTAGACTGGCTCGTGTATTTTAGACTCGGGTCAGACCAAGGTGTTTCAGGTTAGGTACATTTTGACTTAGCCTATTCTGCTTCCGCATGGACTATTTTGCTAGCGCTTTTTGTTATAGATTTTTGTGCAGTCCTTTTTGTTTGCTACTCTGATATGTATATTCTTTTGACTCACTTGTATATTATGGTTGCTATACCGCTTGATATTTATCATTTTGTATATTCTGTGATGTATCTATATATGTATATATATGTCATGATCTACTGGTTTGCGACGTATTTTGCATTCGAGTTGTTGTTTTTTGTTCTGATATATCCTATGACCACCTATAGCTTTTTTTTAGGTATTTATTGGATATGTCGATCCACTTGAGATAGAAAATATATATATGGCATTTGTCGACATATTCAGTAGATATTTAGGACAAAGCTACAGATGGTCGCTCCTATCCAACCCTATTATCTGCATTAGCAGACAGCATTACCTAGCAATACTCATTGTTAATATGGATCTCGGAGTGGAGCGTCACAGCTTTATATACTGTAAATAATTTACAAGGCGATAATAGGATATATATATATATATATATATAATAAATAAATAATCAACCATCCAAATATCAATCAACCGCATCCATCACATTCAATCATCCAAACAGACCATATACTTCAGAACAATTTCCTAGTTATTAATATCAGGTATTTTACTAGCAATTAAATTCCAATTTCAAGTCTAACTGTCAATTTTAAATTTTTTCCAGTTAATTCGAATGAAAATTTAGATGACATTTAAATTCATCAAACAAGGATCAATAAATTATATCACTTCATAATTTCAAATTTGACTAGCATAAATATATTTTAATACTTGTGAGTGTAATGTAACACTCACCTTTTTTTTTCTGTTGCCACTTTCGCGTTCTAGGTTCGATTAAATTCGAATGCCTTCGAATTTAACAAAAAATTTCAGAAACTCCAATTCAGCCAATTTGATTCCATAACGAAGATCTCGCCAATACGAACCCAATACGACTGACTGCGTTGGTTTTTGACCTAAAACGAGCGAGATTTGACATTTATAAAACTTTGATTTATAACATATAATTAGTTTAAACTAATTAAAACTTTACTTCCATTCTAACCTTACCCAAACAAAAGCCCAGCCTGCCTCCTTTCCCCCTCGTTTTTTCTTCTTTCGGCCCAAGGCCTAACTCACCCCTTCTTCTTCCCCCCTGCTCCTCTCCTTCTCCTTTTCCATTCGCCTATAGCCAAAATTTGTGCACGGCGGTGTGCATATACACATGGCCTTCCCTCACCTGTTTCCAAATCCAAGCCCATAGACATGTCCAGCATTTCGCTTTTCACATTATGGCACCAACGCCCTACCCTTTGACCTCCACCATCAAAATCTGATCGATGAACCCCCAAAAGGAATCGCGACCAAACCCAAAAATGTTTCGACTCTTTCTCATGCAAAATTCAACCAAATTTTACCGCAGTGTAACCATCTCCTTTGTGATCACAATACCACTCTCCGATTATTCAATAGTCACCTCACACTCCGACGAACCTAAAACCTAGTTTCGAACATTGTAAATTGTCATCGTAGAATCTTGCCGAAACTTCACTAAAAATAATACATTTCCATACGAACTAAATGGCGCTGACAGCATCAAGTAATTCTAAGCGAATTAAGAGCATTTTTTTTAAGTTTGGGGTACATATTTCTTATTTTGGCAATAACTCGCTCTATCCTCATTGAAATTTCGATCCGTCAATTTTTAAAAATAATAGATGTTGATACAAACAACTTTCATGCTGGTCGTTGAGATTAAAAGTGAATAGATTGAAGTGTAGTGATTTTTGAAGTGTTGAAAATGAAGTTTTGGGTTTACTGGAAGTAATGAGTGAAGGAGAGGAATGAAACTTCTCTGTTATCAAAGAAGCATATATATATATGTGTGTATATTCATATATATATATATATATATATATATGAACCCAAGTGTCTTCGAAGATTAGAGCCAACACAAAGTAGATTGGTATGGTGGCTATAGTTGATAGGGTGGGTGAGATGGTACATTTTGTGGCTGATGTGAAAGAATGCGGGCTGTTAGTCCAATCAACATATATTATTTAAAATTCAAAAATATCTAGCTGCAATCTTCGGATCCCATCGAGGTGTGCCGCCATTTATTCGTAATGTTATATCCCTATTTCGAAGACAATGGAACAAGTTTCGACTCCCACTTCAATCGTATCTTTTTGAACCCAATTATTGTATTAAATTTTGATACTAATTCAACGCATTTCTATCCCGTACGACAAAACGGTAATTCTAAACACTACGGGATTTGAAATCTAATAATAAAACACTATTAAGCATCCAATGGATAAGGTTTCATTGAATTCCAATACTGTGCCTCGGAAGGCTATTTTTATATGCCAATTTAAACGAGTAATTTTTCTAAAATCACATACATCACTTTTAAATTCAATTTAAAAGTTCAACCACCTTCATTCTCATGAATATAAATTTAATAAGCACTTAAACTATTTTTTCCCAAATAAAAATCCACGATTTAAATTGTTTTAATGATTTCAATTATTTAATTTAACAGTTAAGTTGTCAATAAATCATTATATTTGAAATTCAATAAATTAAATCGATAAAATTTTACTTTCCAATATTTAAAATCAATCAAATAAACAATTCCAAATAACCAAAAATTCTAGGTCGCAATTTTGGTCGTTTGTTTTGAACGTTTATTTTATTTTCAAATGTTGAATTTGAAATATTAATTTATTTTAAATGTGGATATTTTGGTGGAATTTGTGAAATAGTTTAAATTTTCAAATATAGCGATTAAATGAAATTGGTGGATAGTAGTTTAATATTTTTAATTGGAAAATATGTGAATATGGTGTTAAATGTGAATGAAAATGATTTCTAAAGTTGATTTAAACCCTATTTGAAATACAGTGATGATAGTGGACTTTTGAATGGAATTAAAGTCGATAACTTAAAATTTTCAAATTATATGTATTAATTTAATAGTGAAATTTAATTTTTAGAATAGTTTAAATAATTGAATTAGTGATTTAATATGAATCAAAATGGTTTCTAATATGGATATCAATTTTATTTGAATTAGAATTGAGTTGGTAAGTTTTTAAATTGGAATTTCAAGTGATTTTGTCGATTTTGAAAATCGCTTGATTTAATTGACATAATAAAATAGCTTAATGTAATGATCTGATTTTTCAATGCCCGAAAATCAACATCAATACGTCGACTATATCGAATGCCGAACAATCGAATATCGGAAAACCAAACCATTAGGGTTAAAGAAGAAGTAGGCAGAAGAAGAGAAAACAAAATAACAACAGAATCTTACCATCGTAGCGAAATAAAATACAATAGATAATAACTGATATTTACAAAAAAAGAAACTGCATATGTTTATACATTACATTGTTAGAGTATAATGAAATTCATAACACACAACTGGACAGTTATATTAACATATCCTCATAAACCCGACCATGCAGTTAATCAGACACAACGGAATATATATCAAATATAGGTGTTATGTCTCGTCACCCAGCTCGTCTCCTGATCTCCACATCATCTTTTCCTGTATTCTATAATACTCGCTCTGACTCGAGCATTATAGCATAATAACACCCGAGTCGGTCTGGAAAACCAGCGTGAGAAAACACACCCAATTGGATTATTAAAGTTTCAAAAATCCTTTGAGACAAAGGTATCTCGAAAGACCACGCCACCAATAAACATGCCGGGTTTTTACCATACGATAACCAAAACATTTTTATCAAATCCATCTTATATTATAATAGTATCTATTTGAAAGTGAATCACAATCTAGATGAAATGCTTGCATCTCACGTTTCAGCATAGTTGGGCACAATCAGAACCATACAGGCACTTATTGGAGATTGGATTCCATACAATGGCAGGGCTACTGAGGTACCGCACGTTACAGTACGTGGTCTAGACCACCATACCGAGGATCCACCCTGATCCCCTGCAACAAAAGGCCGAAGCTACCCCTTACTGGATAGTCTGAAAAAGATCACCCTACGGTTGGAATCAGCAACTGCCCACATAGCCGATATAAAGGGACCTCTAGACAGGGATGACCATACCCTAATTGGTTGATAGCCACTTTGCCGTGTGTGCACCTCCCCTGGTTTAGCAATTCCCAGTTGATGAGGCTCGAGGCTATGCGTTACCTTTTTAGTACACATTCACATAGAATGCTCATCGTCCTCCAGACGATGTCCTGATAGCATTCGTCCATACAAGTCCATTTCGAGTTCGAAAAGGACCGAAGGCACTATTCCTACTACATCCATTTTGGAATCGCCCTCAGGATTAGTAGTGATTAGCCCTTGTACTTCACTGCTCCATCTTCGACTCCAAGATCTTGTCTTCCTCACGGAAATGTTCAAACCGGATCGAAGTGGTTTTCGAAAAATTAATCCCGATCACGGTCTCTTCGAACTGATCAACACATTGGCTAATATTGATAGTCGGTTATTTAACTATCAAATAACATTCACAAACAACTATCAGACTATAGATAACTTTCCAATTTTTTTTATTTCAGATATCTTCTCAAGACATCTTTCTACATTTCTATCCTTTGAAAACAGTTCCCAAATCACTTTTCCTCTCGTGGAATAAATTTCCCAAATATTGTTATTACCACTGAAAATTACCAAGTCCAAATAATTTAGATTTTAAAATAATTTAAAACACTTTATTCTAAAAATATACTTTAAAACATTTAAATTAAAACTACTTAAACGCATTATTCAAAAATATATACTCTAAAACAATTTATTCAAAAATATATACTTTAAAATACTATAACATAAAACTATTTTACATACTTTATATAAAATACTATTTATGAATTTTATAATATTTTCTCATGTAACTTTAAGGAAAAACAAATCTTAAAATAAAAGTTATGAAATTCTATACAAGTTTTCCAAATAAAAACTTAAGCTAACTATCTTCAAAATAAAAATACTTTATAAAATACAAATATTAATAATTACCTTTTTAAATCATAATACCAATTAACCTTTTAAAATAATTACTACTATAACTAATTTAATAAATATTTACCTTTAATATTTTCAACAACTTAAATAACAATTCTCAAAAACATTCTTTTAAAACCACTTAAAACTTTTAACTTATACTTAAAAATCTGCTTGAAAACGTGCTTGGCTTTCCGGGAAATAATCTTTTCTTTCACACCTTTAAAAAAAATAAAATCACAATTTATGTCTAAAACCAATTACCCATTCCTTCGTAAATTCCCATCATGAATTTACTTTCAAATATCCACTGATATCTTATTTCACTTTATAAACCCAGTTTATAAATTCCATAGTCTCGTCCTCCTTTTAAAACATAGTTTCAACATTAAATCAATTTTTAAATAGATTTCCAAAACTATTCCATTTAAAAATAAATTCTTTTACTTACTTAATTTATTTCAAACCCATTAATTACAGAATTAACTTCCTTATTTTGATTTAATCCTTTTTCAACTGAAATTACTAATTTCATTTTTCCAAATTTGTTCTTTATCTTTTCCAACAAATTTTAAACTTTGAATTAAAATAATTATTTATTCCTTTAAATAATATCACTTAATTATAAAAATTCATTCATTCCCATTTATTAAAAATCACCTTCCCATATTCGGAATTTATTCCTTTGAATTAAAAATCAACTTTCATCCTCTTCCAATTAATTCTTTAATTTATCCAAATTCTTTATAATTATTTGATTTAAATATCCTTTTATCTTAATTTCTCTAAAAATCCAATCTTTTATATTCTGATATCTCAATATACCCAAATATATTCAATCAAACCATAGCATCCAATATTTTCAATTACCAACATAATCAATCACAGATTATCGATAAATCATATCACAGAATATGAAGTAAATTTAAACATTTGAGGAATCCTGTTGGATCCCTCCAACCTGGCTCCCTGCATCTACATATATTAGCACAACAATTTAAAATACAAATCCTGCTTCAAGGCAGGAAATCTAAAGGGTCATCCGCTATTATGCAGGGCGCATAGGGTCTCATCCGTTATATAATGTGGGAAATTAATCACTCCAATATATATATATACGCACACTATTGTATATAATATCACATCCAGTCCATTCAATCAATTGAACCAATAATTTAAATTCAACTATTTAAATTTAAAATAGTAATCCAAATGAGTGAGATTAACTCACCTTTGATTTTATTTGCAACCCATTTCCATTTCGGCTTGATTTCTTCATGATTTTTGACCTTGTATAACAATTCACGAATTGTTAACATTTGAATTAACCACACAATTTATTACCATTTAACAAATTTAATCTACTAACAATTTAATTTAATTTAAACTAATAATTTAATTCTAAACTAATTCTTTTATATAAAATATTTCCAATGAAAAAAATAAATTAAATAAGCAAATTAGTCACCAAATCTATTATTTTAAAATAAACTCGTAAATTTAAAATGCATATGTATATATTTATTCTTCCTTTGAACATATTTATGCACTTATAAAATTAACATATATTACCTTTTAAAATCTGTACTCTCTAAATCTTGTGTACACATACATTTATTCCTATAAATTACATATTAGCTAAATCCAAATGGAAATAAAAATTTCTACCTAGCATATATATTAAATAGAAATGGTTTATACTTACTGTAATAAATTATTTTTTTGCTTATATATATATATATATACATTTACTGTACTAAACTTTCTTTGTAAAATATAAATATACACATATATATTATTAAATGTTAAATTGAACGAAAAATCGTACCTCACAGCCGCCGAGCACCATCGCCGCTCGAAATCCTCTCGTCACCAGAGCGCAAGCTCGAACCCGACCTCCTTTACATCGCGGTTAGCTTCTTGCCTCGCCACTTCTTACCTCCTTCTGCGCACGCACACGACGTCGAACTTCAGTGCCCTAGCCGAAAGGAAACGCAGCCCTTGAGAACTGGAATGCCGAAATTGAATTACGACTCGTCTTCGTGCCCTCGGCATGCCGCCACTTCTTAAATCAAACAACCATCCCCCTTTTTTTTATTGAAGTTCGATTTGAATTAAAGAGAAGATGAGAAGGTATTTGCGGCCATTCACAACGCGAAGCCCCCTTTTTTATTTTCAAAATCAAATTCGACCCTAATTCGATTCCGCCATTTTTTTTAATTTAATTTTTACTTCAATTATAACTGGCTTGATTTTTTGGAGAAAGGTAGAAGACGGGGTCAATATCTTTGATTTTGTTTTGATTTTTATTATTAAAAATCTTCTACATGCTTTACAAATGGAAGAAGATAAGGTTTTAAAATTTTAAATTTTTAACGCGTGTCCTTAGGGAGAGCACGTGTCATAACTGCTACAGGATTTCAATACAATTATAACAATTATATTCAAATTTAAATTCAAATTTAAATTGTCTCAAAAATGCAACTTAAATTTTTGAACTCCTTTCGAGGTGTACTACAAGGCGTTTATAATATTAAACCCCTATTCCGAATGCAGTGAAAATGGTGTCGAGTGCTAATTCGGGCGTATGTAAAAGATAGCAGTTTGGACCCAGTCATAATATTAAATTTTCGATATAGAGTTTGGCGCATTTATCTACCGTACGGCCAAAAGATCATTCCAAATGCTACGAAAATTGAAATCCGATAATAATACACTAATTCGGATCCAACGAAAATGGTTTCGTCAAATTCCAAGACTGTGCCTCGGAAGGCTATTTTAAATGCCAATTTAAACGATATATTTTCAAAACTGAACAAGCCACTTTTAAATTCAATTTTAAAACTTCCATTATCTCCAGTATCATAAATACAAATTTCCCAAGCCCTTGAAATATTTTTAACCATCTTAAAACCAAGATTCACTATTTTAATCAATTTTCAATTATTAAATTCAAAATTTTAATTGCCAAATTCATAGTGATCTTTCAAATCCAAGTTAAACTAGCTTGAAAATATTTAAAATCAATTAAATATTCTAATTTCAAATATCCAAAAATTCCAGGTCGTCACTTTCCTCCCCCTTAAAAGAATTTCATCCCCGAAATTACTAGTTAAGAAGAATGCTCCAACCCGTTTACTATTTTTCCAAAACCAAACAGTTTTAACAACTTCCCAAAACAATCTTTTCTATTGAAGACACACTATCAATTCTAGTGATTCCCCAAACTCATCCATAGTTCCCAAACAACACTGCTTACTCAATCATTAAAATTTAAATTTAAACCCAAGTTTTTAGATTATCAATTTTTTCACAAAATTTTTCTAACTCTAAATTTCGGAAGAATTTCGCCAACGTCTCCTTTACGCAGCTAGCTCGGTACAACTACAAAATGCCTCTACGGGCACCCAGATTTCAAAAGAAAACAAAAATCCAAGTGGCTAGACCAAAAAATCATCAAATTTCATATAGAAATTTAAACACATACCTTTTATCAAGCAATTCAATTTATCTTTTGAAATCAAAAATTCCAATTTATCATTTGCCCTTAAAAAACCTATATCCTACTTAGCAATAATATCCAATCACAGAATTCAAAACCGTTTTATTTGTTTACTTACAAATTTTAAAAATTTTCTTAAGCACGTACGATGTACATATATTATCCATACGCAATACCAACCCTGATCGCTAACTCGATCACACAATTTCACTTCCGAACTAGTGTCGTCCATCTGACTTCCTACTGCGAACACAGATCTGGTTTCTTGATCAAAAACCGTCATTCTCCTTGCATATTCCTAAATTATGATAAAGAATTTCAAAACCAATCAAAAAAATCCATATTCAGGGTTCGCCGTCGAAAATCGAGTAAAAAAATCCAAACTCGGATCGGTATAACTATCTCGAAATTCTATGCTCGAATCCAGATAAAATCGCTATGCGAATAAAATAATATGCGTACGACCTTCGTATTTTGTCCCAATTAATTTTTAGCTATATCAATTCTCTTTTAATTCACATTTATTTTGATTACCAAACATTTATTCACAATACCACTTTTATTAAATCCCCATTCAAATATTAACTTTGAATATTTTCCCAATACTAAATTTTTACTTAGAATTTTACCACTTCTTTTTAAGTTCAACATAAATATTTTACACACTTAAATATTTATTTCACTTCACCACTTAAACTTTTATATCTATTTTCATTCAATTCCATTTGAATTCAATCTATCTTCCAATTCTCAATCATTGAATTCTATTTATCTCATCTCAAGCCATATTTAATTATCCATTTCTTCAAATTATTTTTAATAATTTATTCCTATCTCAAACCATTTTTATTTCCAACTTTTATTATTTTAGTCCACTTTGAGCTAGTTCTACAGCTTCACTTTACTTTACATAATTTTCAAACTAAATATAATCTCAATATTCAATTTCAATTCATTTGCTTACCTATTTAAATTAATTAGTTTACTTATAAATTTTATTTTCAATCCTTTGTTTTATTTAGTTCAACTTGACTAAATTCCCATTCTTACATATTGAATTCTATCAACTATCTTCCATCTACTAATTTATTTCAATTTCTAATAAATTTTAATTTTTATAACTTTGTTCTTTTAATCCACTCAAATTATATTTTTCAATTTCACCTTACTTAACGTAATTCAAATTGATTCCAATATCCAGTTTTCATTTTACTTACTTACAAATGTAATTTCCTTTGTTTCTCTATACATATGTTTACAATCTTAATAACCTTATTTCCAATAATCATTTTCCTTAAAGCCCGCTTTTACTTAACTAGATTCACTTATATTCCAATTCAATTTAAATTTCAAACTTTCTATAAGTTTTCCACTTATTTAAATTCCATTTGCTAACTTCTTTTAATTCGCTTCAATTAATTAGCTTACCTTCCAACTTATTTGGGTGTCATAGTTACCTTTATTCAATCCTTCTTACATTAAATTTTATTCTAATATATTCAAATTTTACAAACTATCAACCCATTTATATTCTATAAACAATTTCAAACCAATTCCAGAGTATTTTAAACAACTACTCATATTTTAAAAGCATTTTTGAAATTATATCCAAAATCCTTTGGTATCAAATTATCTCTTGAATTTTTAAAACCAACTCATTTTTGCAAACATTCCAATTTAAAACAATTTTGGTAGCAATTTCTCTCTTGGAAACTCGAAAATTAACATCAATTATGTTGCAGTCATCACCGAAGTTATTTTCCAACGACCGAAGTGAGTTCCGTGCTTTTATTCTTTCCAAAACCCTTTTCAAATATTTTTAAATTCTAAATCTCACCAGATTTCAAATCCAATTCAAAAATATTTTCGAAATAATATCATTATTATGTCTCCAAAACTTTTGAAAACCATTTTCAAACCCAAAGGAATTTAAATTTTGCCAAAATTCCAAATTCCGAATCCTTCCAATTCATATTCAGACATTACTCTGGAATTTTTTTTCAATTATAAATCACATTTATAATTCACATTTACATATCTCGTTTGTGTATGAATTTGTTTCTTAGCTTCTGGATATGATTTCAATTTCTAGTTCAATCTCCACAAAACAATGATAATAATTTAATATTATCATTCCTAACATCCAAGCAACCATATATAATTATATTAAATTATTTCTTTCATATATAAAATTAGTTTGGGCAAAATTATTTCATTATTTTAAAACAATGTTGTGTCGAATTGTTCTATCCAACTGTTTAGAGATCCCTAACAATAACCTTTATTACTCGTATTGACCAGAATCCATAAGCCACTCAACAAACCAATCAACATAATATAAAACCATTTTATATTAACTAACAAATACGCGCTCGTATCTATTAATACACTCAAACTCATTCTAGAGTACTACGGACTCTATTTTAATGAGTAATCCCCACTAGAGCCAAGGTTCTCGCCTGACTTTCAGCTTTGATACCAACTGTAATGACCCGATTTTTCGACGTTCGAAAATCTACATCAATACGTCCACTGTATCAAATGCCAATTAATCGAATGTCTAAAAACCGAACCATTAGTGTTAAAGAAGAAGGAGTTAGAAGAAGAGAAAACAAAACAATAACAGAATTTGCCATCGTAGCGGAATAAAATATAATAGATAATAACTGATCTTTACATAAAAAGAAACTACATCCGTTTATACATTACATCAGCAGAGTACACGAAATTCATAACACACAACTGGACAATTATATTAACCTTTCCTCACAAAATTGACCATGCATATAATCAGACACATCGGATTATATATAAAATATAGGTGATACGTCTCGTCATCTAGCTTGCCTCCTGAACTCTACAACATCTTTTCCTATATTCTATAATACTCGGTCTGACCCGAGCATTATAGCGAAATAACACACGAGTCAATCTAAAAACCAACGTGATAAAACACACTCAATTGGTTTATTACAGTCTCGAAAATCCTTTGAAACAAAGGTATCTCGTAAGACCATGCCACAAATAAATAAACATGCCAGGTTTTTACCTTACGATAACCAAAACATTTTTATCAAATTTGCCTGATATTATAATAGTATATATTTAAAAGTAAATTAGAATCTTGCTGAAATGCTTGCATCTCACATTTCTGCATAGTTGGGCACAATCAAAACTGTACGGGCGCTTATTAAAGATTGGATTCCATACAATGGCAGTGCTACTGGGGTACCGCTCGTCAAAGTATGTGGTCTAGATCACTGTACCGTGGATCAAACCTGATCCCCTGTAACACAAGACTGGAGCTACTCCTTGCAGGATAGTCCGAATAAGATCACCCCGCGGTTGGGATCAGCAACCGCCCTTACAGGCAAAATAAAGGGACCTCTAGACAGGGATGACCTTAACCTAATTGGTTGCTAGCCACTTAGCCTTGTATGCAACTCCCATGTTTTAGCCATTCCCGGTTGATGAGGCTTAAGGCTATGTGTTACCTTTTTAGCACACCTTCACTTAGAATGCTCATTGTCCTCCTGACGATATTCTGACAGCATTCGTCCATACAAGTCCGTTACGGGTTCGAACGAAACCGAAGGCACTATTCCTACTACATCCATTTTGGAATCACCCTCCAGATTAGTAGCGATTAGCCCTTGTACTTCACTGCTCCATCTTCGACTCCAAGCTCTTGTCTTCCTCACGAAAATGTTCAAACCGGATCGAAGTTGTTTTCGGGAAACTAATCCCGATCCCAGTCTCTTCGGAACGATTAGCGCATTGGCCAATATTGATAGCTGATTATTTAACTATCAAATAACATTCACAAACAACCATCAGAATTTAAATAATTTTCCAATTTTTTTATTTCAAATCTCTACACAAGATATCCTTTTATTTTTTATTCTTTTGAAAATATTTCCCAAATCACTTTTCTTCTCGCAGAATAAATTTCCCAAATATTTTTTATTTCCACTCAAAATCACCAAGTCCAAATACTTTAGATTTTAAAATAATAAAAAACACTTTATTCCAAAAATATAATTTGAAACATTTAAACTAAAACTACTTAAACACTTTATTCAAAACGTATACTCTAAAAAAATTTATTCAAAAATATATACTTTGAAACACTGTAACATAAAAACTATTTTAAATACTTTATTTAAAATACTAGTTATGAATTTTATAATAATTTCTCATGTAACTTTAAGCCAAACTAAATCCTAAAATAAAAGTTATGAAATTCTATATAAGTTGTCCAATAAAAACTTAAGCCAACTATCTTTAAAATAAAACTACTTTATAAAATATCAATATTAATAATTATCTTTTTAAACCATAATACCAATTAACCTTTTAAAATAATTACTACTATAACTAATTTAATAAATATTTACCTTTAAAATTTTCAACAACTCAAATAATAATTCTCAAAAACATTATATAAAACAACTTTAAATCTTTTAACTTATAGTTAAAAATCTGCTCGTACTTAGCATTCACGGAAATACACTATTCTTTCACACCTTTAAAAAAATAAAATCACCATTCATTTCTAAAACCATTTACCCATTCCTTTATAAATTCCCATCGAGAATTTACTTCCAAATATCCACTAATATCTTATTTTACTTTATAAACCCAGTTTATAAATGCCATAGTCTCAGCCTCCTTTTAAAACATAGTTTCAACATTAAATCGATTTTTAAATCGATTTCCAAACTATTCCTTTTAAAAATAAATTCCTTTACTTACTCAATTTATTTCAAACCCATGAATTATAGATTTAACTTCCTTAGTATGTTTTCAAATCTTTTGTCAACTGAAAATACCATTTTCATTTTTCCAAATTTTTTCTTCATCTTTTCCAGTAAATTTTAAACTTTGAGTTAAAAAAATCCTTTATTCCTTTAAATAATATCACTTAAGTTAAAAAAATTATTCATTCCCATTTATTGAAAATCACCTTCCCCATATTCGGAATTTATTCCTTTGAATTAAAAATCAACTTTCATCCTTTTCCAATTCATTCTTTAATTTATCCAAATTCTTTATAATTATTTTACTTAAAAATCCCGTTTTTCTAATTTCTTCAAAAATATAATCTTTTATTCTGATATCTCAATATACCCAAATACATTCAATCAAACCATAGCATCCAATATTTTCAATTACCAATATAATCAATCGTAGATTATCAATAAATCGTATAACAGAATATGAAATAAATTCAAACATATGAGGAATCTAATTGGATCTCTCCAACCTGTTTCCCTGCATCCACATATGTTAGCACAAAAATTTTAAATACCAATCCCGCTTCAAGGCGGGATGTCGTGGTATAAAGGGTCGTCTACTGTTATGCGAGGCGCTTAGGGTCCCATCCCCTATTTAATGCAGGAAATCAATCACTCCAATATATATATATAATATCACATCCAGTCAATTCAATCAATTCAACCAATAATTTAAATTTAACTATTTAAATTTAAAATGGTAATCCAAATAAGTGAGATTAACTCACCTTTGAATTTATTTGCAACCCTTTTCCATTCCGGCTTGATTTCTTCATGATTTTTGACCTTGTATAACAATTCAGGCTTTATTAACATTTGAATTAACCACACAATTTGTTACCATTTAACAAATTTAATTTACTAATAATTTAATTTAATTTAAACTAATAATTTATTTTTAAACTAATTCTTTTTATAGAAAATATTTCCAGTGACTAAATGTTAACACTTAAAATCGAATGCTAACACCCCGGTATGTGAAGTGTGAATGTGAAAACACCACCCGACGGTTCGGGAGCAGAATATCAGCTAAAATAACAGAAAATACAGTAAGAGACAGCGATTTTATAGTGGTTCGGCTTAAGGAGTAGCCTACGTCCACTTCAAGTATCTTTATTACTGATCTTGTTACAAAACGATACAATGCTCTTCAAGTACAAATCTCTTTAGTTACAAAACACTTCGAGCAAGTAGCTTGAGCTTCGATGTAGATGAAAGTCTTCAAATCCATGTTGGACGTGTGAACGTCTTTCAAAGTAGCTTGTAGTGTTCTTCCGAAACTTCAAGTATAAAGTTGGTTTAGAAACTGGCAGAGTATCGGCGCTTGAAGAGATTGTCCAAAAGAAGTTCCTTTCATGCTTGAGGTAGGTTGGTATTTATAGGGAAATTACCCCCTTGGGTCGTAAGTCGTGATCGACTTATGGTAGGTCGTGGCCGACTTATTTGGCCAAGCCCCATGGTCTCACAAAGGTTCACTTGTATAAGTCCTAAGTCGCCCACGAGTCAACATCCTCTTGTATAAGTAACGCGGCATCAGACTTTTACTTAGCAGCTTTAGGTCATGGACGACTCAAGCTAGGTCGTGAGTCGTGGCTTAACTGGTAAGCTTGTTTATTTCAGATAATAACCCAAGTCTTGAATCGTGTACGAGTTAAGTGGCCACCATGTTAAGTAAGGAGCAGCGCTTCATTTGCTAAATCGCTCACGACACATGCTAGGTCATAAGTCGCAGATAGCTTTAAGTCGTTAACTCATTTCCTTCTTAAGTCATGCCATCTCTTGAACTGTTAAGTCATCCTATCCTTGAGCCGTGGACTTCCTTAAGTCGTAGACTGTATACTCCCTTAAGTCGTAGAAACCTTAAGTCATGGATGCCTTAGGTCGTGAAGCATCCCTTCTCTTTTAAACCGTTGAGTCGTAGACTTCTCTATGTCGTAAGTCACCATATCCTTCAACTCGTTAAACCATTAGGTCGTCCATACCTTGAGTCGTAGGTCGTGAAGTACTCTGAGTTGGCAACTTCCTTAAGGTATTGAGTCGGTCTATTCTCTTAGGCAGTTAGGTCGGCAAGCTGTTAGATCGGCATCCTTTTAAGTCGTTGAGTCTCCTTATGTCGTGAGCCCTTTTTGAGCCGTTGAGCATAGAAGTTAACAATTGCCCCTCGAAGTACACGCTTAAGTCATGAGTCGTCTGCTTCGATCTAGTTCCTGAGTCGTCAACGACTCAAAAAGGCTTGTTAACTCGTTCGTCTTTCAATCTTCTCCCCTATCTCCTCTATAAGTCGTCCAGTCGCCTCTTCCTTCTCACTTTTCCAAAGGCGAATTCAAGCTAGTTGATCAACAATCCATCTTTTCCATTACATTGCGTAAGTGATCCTGCTCCTTTCCCGATCCTTTACTATCACTGATTCGTGAATTCCACCTTTGAATCTCAAATCACCTCCTCACGCAATGCTTCGTTGTGAATCTTGTTATACTAATAGTTGTTGAACCTGAATTAGTCTGATTCGACTTTAAATGATTAACAAGATGACGTCGATGGGTTGCAACACTTCGGGCCAACTTATTTTTGATGGCTAAACATTGAATTTGGATGATTTTGAATGATCTGGTATCATGAGAAAATAAGGACTTTTGTTGACGGAGAGGCTAACGGGTTATCGGGTTAAGAGGGGTTACTGATTAGATGAGGGGTTTGCTGGTTGAGTGGAGCATTAGCTTGGACACGACCAGCACTTTTGGGCGATTTTAGCGGCCTTACGACTTAACTCTTGACCGACTCAAATGGATGCGACATAGGCTCTGAGTCGCAGCCAAGCCAGGACTTGGAGAAATTCATGCCATTTTGAACCAATACCTTTCCTCCTTATTATGTCTTACGTCTTAAAAGACCAACGTCTTAACTTGCAGAAGATCTTTTAAGTCGTGGGTGACTTAACTTTTAAGTCGTGAACGAATTGTTTCCTTTAGCCTAAGCCAATTGCATCCCACCCTGCTAAGTCTTGGACGACTCATGACTTTGAGAACTTTTGGACCGTGACTCAATGACCTGAACAAAATTTGGAAGCCTAAAGATGTTGATAGAACTTGATTGAATTTCCAATTTGAGTTGCCAGGATAAACTGCTTGAACTTTGAACTGTTACTTGAACTTTGAACTGTTAAACTTTGCTGCATCCATTCACAGATCACTTTTGACTTGCAAGCTAGCAATCTGTTCAATACATCATTTACAGAAAATCAGGACGAATATACTGCCACTGACTGCCCACGTCAAATGGCAGATTAGTTAACAACAGATAATCAACTTACATAGATTGTGTGAACGAAGTGTTTGTTAAGTCATCAAATTTAAGTAAAGTATTAAAGCAACATTGAAATAGACACCCCTCCAGTCTGGAGGATCAGGACCGCAGCCGACCCTCCGTGAACGGTTGTCAAGGCAGAATTTAGAGAGAATGGCTGATGTTTGCCCTCCAGAGCCCTTAAATGATGAAGAATATTTCTCCGGCATGGTTCGTCAGATCATGAAGGAAAGTATGCGAAGGGACGAAGACGAGAAAGAATGGGGTTTTGCTCCAAGCAAAACTCCGTTTACTGAGAAAATCTTGAAGGCAGAATCCCCAAGAAAATTCGTTTCCTACTATTCCGGCATGCAAAGGTACAAGCGATCCTAATGAGTTTCTGTATAAGTACGATTGGCATATGACGGGTGCTAGAGCGTCTGATGAAATCAAATGTGGATATTTCTCGGTATATCTGGAAGGTGTGGCTCTATTGTGGTTTACAAAGCTGCCGGTCAGGTCCATTGATCAGTTCTCCGATTTGACCAGGAAATTCAAGGAGCAATTTCGATTGTATGCTTCAAAAGCAAAGGATATAATGTCGCTGTCAAGTCTAGAGTGAAATCCAGGAGAATCGATCAGATCATTTTTGAATCGTTTTAACATAGCATTGGCTGAGGTAGATAATGCTGAGCCATGCATGGTCCTAACATACTTGATGAGGGTGATTGACAAATCAAGCGAATTTGGAAAATGGTTGAAAATGAAAGAACCAAACTCGCTTGACAAGTTCTACAAGAAAGCGGATGAATTCATGCGGTTGGAGAACCTCCAAACACCGGCTAAGGTAGTATCAGTAGAAGCTGGGAACAATGGTGCCGCTTCGAACAAGAAAGAACCTAACACTCAGAAAAGGGGGAATGATGGTGGAAAGAAACAAGGAGACGCTAAGAAAGGCCATCCTTTCAATTTCAAACCCTTGACCGATACCCCTGAGAACATCTTCTTTGCGACCAAGGATGATGTCAGTTATCCGACACCACCTAAAATGAGAGTTGGGAGTAAGATGGGAAAAAGTGGAAGGTTCTGCCGGTTCCACAACCAACCCGGCCATAACACCAACGAATGCCGTCAGTTGAAAGAGGTAATTGAACAACTCTTGAAGGAAAACAAGCTCCAGCAGTATGTGAAAAGGAATAGAAATGCCCCAGCCTCGTCGACTCAAGGACAACAAGTTCCCGCTCACCGTCCTGGCTCAAGTGAGAAGGCCTTGGAACATGAATCGGAAAGACCTGTCATCAATATAATAACTGGAGGGCCTCACCCAGCAGGAAAAACCTGGGGCGAGATGGAAAGGTATGCCCGGGCCTTGAGGCATGTACCGGCTGAGGAGAATGTTTTTGTTTTAGAAAATGATGCGCCTTTAAAGCAACAAAAGACTTCCACAGATGATATTGTATTCAGTGCCAGATATTATTTGGGTATCGAGGCTCCTACCATAGATCCTTTGGTCATATCCGCTGGTATTGGGCCGGCCACCGTGAGAAGAGTTTTAGTTGATTGTGGAGCTTCATGCAACATTCTCTTCAAAAAGACCTTTGATCAAATGAAAATTCCAATGGCTGACGTTCAAGCTTTATCACTTAAGATTGCTGGGTTTGCTGGGGAACCCAAATAGCCGATTGGTACCATAGATTTGTTTGTAGAACTTGGAAAAGGGCTGAGGAAGGTGGCTCGAAAGCAAACCTTTATAATTGTTGAAGATTTCTCTGCCTACAATGCCTTTTTAGGCCGACCAACTCTTGCTGCATTCAAAGCTGTTCTTGCCCCATGGTGTCTGACTATAAAATTCCCCACAGATAATGGAGTTGGTGTGATTAAAGGAGACCAAGATGTGGGGCGAGAATGTTATCTTACGGAGTTGCGTGAATCAAGGAAAAGAGAAACGGGAAAAGGTGCGGCGGCTCCAGTCCGCATCAAAGAACCAACCTTGTAGAAATTATTGGGTGAACCCTGCACTGGTGAATATAGTGGCGCACGAAGAGAGATGGATCCAAGGAAAGGCGGTGCAGGGGAAAATAGGGTAGTACCGGTAAAAGTAACAATGCCGATACCCGTTGACCCAAAGGACCCGAACAAAGTGCTGAATGTGGGTTCACAACTCAACACAACAGTTCAGAATGTTCTGATTTCATTTTTGAAGGAAAATTTGGATGTATTCGCTTGGACTCATGCTGACATGTGTGGAATATCCGCAGAGATTGCAGTACACACTCTGAACATTGATCCAAAGTTTACACCCATGAAACAAAAAAGAAGAACTCAGGGTCCAGAAAGGTCAGCAGCGTTGAAAGAAGAAGTGGATCGGCTCATGGAGAACGGTTTCACCAAAGAATTCACTTATCCAAATTGGGTATCAAATCCAGTGATGGTTAAAAAAGCTAATGGAAAATGGAGAGTATGCATTAACTTTTCAGATTTGAACAAAGCCTGCCCCAAAGACTGCTTCCCACTGCCCAGGATTGATCAGTTGGTGGATGGGATGGTGGGGCATGAATTGTTATCTTTTATAGATGCATACTCCAGATATAACCAGATTATGATGCATGAGCCAGATCAAGAGGACACAAGCTTCATCACAGATGTTGGACTTTACTGCTACAAGGTCATGTCTTTCGGACTCAAGAATGCAGGGGCAACTTACCAAAAACTTGTTAATGCCATGTTTAAACCACAAATTGGCAAGACAATGGAAGTTTATGTTGGTGATATGCTAGTGAAGTCTAAGAAAGCAATGGACCACATGGATCACTTGGCAGAGATGTTTGCGGTACTCCGAAAGTACAGAATGAAGCTTAATCCCTTGAAATGTTCATTTGTAGTGGAGTTCGAAAAGTTTTTGGGTTTCATTGTTAGCACTAGGGGCATTGAAGCTAATCCTGCTCAGATCACTGCCCTGAGAGAGGTCAAAGCTCCTAGAACGAAGAAGGAATTGCAAAGTCTCAATGGAAAGGTTGCTGCCTCGAGTCAGTTCATTTCAAAAGCTACTAACAAATGCATTCCATTCTTTGATGCTCTGAAGAAAGGAAGAAAAAACTTTGAGTGGACTCCTGAATGTCAGAAAGCATTTGATGAGTTGGTTCGCCATATGGAAGTACCTCCGATACTTTTAAAGCCTGACAACGGTGAAGATCTCTTCTTGTATTTGGCAATTTCATCTCATGCTCTCAGTGCAGTGTTGGTACGGGAAGACGCAAGGATTCAACGCCCAGTCTATTATATCAGCAAAAGATTCACTGGGGCAGAGATGAACTATTCAAGGTTGGAAAAGCTCGCCTATTGTTTGTTGATCGCATCAAGAAAATTGATGCCGTATTTCCAAGCTCATCCCATCAGAGTCCTCACCGATCAACCTCTAAAGCAAGTCCTATTCCGTCCTGAGACTTCGGGCCGTCTTTTGAAATGGAATTTTGAACTCAGCCAATATGACATCACTTATCATCCTCGGAAAGCAATCAATGGACAAGCTTTAGCAGATTTCATCGCAGAATGTACAGATAAAGGTGATAGTGAGGAAGAAGCCACCGATAACAGTCCAATCCAATGGAAATTGTATGTCGATGGTGCAAGGAATGATTACTGTTCTGGAGAAGGGGTTGTCCTTGAAACCCCAGAAGGGCGATCACTATGTTATGCACTGAGACTAGAATTTCGTTCGATAAATAATGAAGCAGAATATGGAGCTCTCATCGCTGGTTTAAGGATCGCTAAAGAACTAAACTTTAAGGCATTGCAGATCTTCAGTGATTCTCAGCTTATTGTCTGCCAAGTCAAGAAGAAATTTCAAGCCAAAGGAGGGAATCTACCTGCCTATGTATCAAAACCTTGGGAGCTTCTTGAAGATTTTGACCGTTATTCAATAAGCATATACCCCGAGAAGAGAATATGAAGGCGGATTCTCTCGCAAAGTATTCAAGTACCGGTGAAGCTCAACTATTGGGATTAGTTCCCGCCGAAGTCTTGTCATCTCCGAGCACAGATGAAATGGATGTCGATTGGATTATGAATGTATCCCAAGAGCAAGAATCATGGATGACTCCGATATTTGAATATTTGCTCAATGGTTCTTTGCCAGAAAGTTCAAAAGAACGACAGAAGATGTTAAGGAAAGCCTCTAGATATATGATCCGGGATGGCCGATTGTACAGATGGGGATTTTCAATGCCCCTACTCCGCTGTGTAACTAAAGAAGAAGCCAAAACAATTATAACTGAAGTACACGGAGGGGAATGTGGAGATCATACAGGAGGTCAAACTTTAGCAAAGAAAATTCTCCGTTATGGATATTTTTGGCCAGAGATTAATCGAGATGCTGCTGACTATTCCCGAAAGTGTGATAAATGCCGGAGATTTGCCAAAATTCCTAGAGCACCTTCCACTGAGCTAACACAAATGGTCAGTCCATGGCCGTTTGCCATCTGGGGAATAGATCTCATTGGGTCTTTGCCGATTGCCAAATCAGGGATTAAATATGCTATCGTTGCTGTTGATTATTTCACTAAATGGGCTGAAGCTGAACCATTGGCTACCGTTACCTCTAAGAAAATGATAAGTTTTGTGACTAAAAATATCATTTGTAGGTATGGTGTGCCTTAGAAGATAATCACAGACAATGGCACGCAGTTTGAAAGTGAGGAATTCCAAGATTTCTGCAAACGATTCAAGATCCGAAAAAGCTTCTCAGTAGTGGCTCATCCGCAAGCAAACGGGCAAGTGGAAGCAGTAAACAAAATCATCAAATCAACCATCAAAAAGCAGCTAGAAAAAGCAAAAGGTGGTTGGGTCGATAAGTTACCACTTGCACTATGGGCATACAGAACTACTCACAAAACTGCGACTGGGCATACTCCATTTTCATTGGCATACGGATCAGAAGCAATGATTCCGGTAGAAACCGAAGTTCCCTCACACAGAAGGATCCATTTTGATCAAGATGAGAATGAAAAACTGCAATTGGAAGCGCTTGACCTCCTTGATGAAAGAAGAGAAGAGGCTAAGCTTAGGATTGCAGCCCATCAACAAAGGATAGCCAGGCACTTCAATTCCAAAGTTCGTCAGCGCAGCTTTGAAGTTAGGGACTTAGTCCTAAGAGAATTATGACAGCCACAGGTGTGTTTGGGCCAAACTGGGAGGGGCCATATGTCATATGCACGAAACTTCTTGATGGCACATTCAAACTCACAACTGTCGAAGGAGAACCAATTCCAAGAGCTTGGAACAACAATCATTTGCGTCCATATTTTACTTAAAAGCTTTGCTGAAATGTTGTAAAAAAAAATTACGAATATATGATTCTTGTATTGAAAGCAATTGTAAAGCAAGTGAATAATGAAAAGCTATAAAGTGGATGTAGGCCCAGCTTTTGGCCGAACCACTATAAATCTTGTGTTCTCTACTACTATAAACTGCCTTGTTTTATTTCGACATATAAAATACGTTAAGTGTGTTACTAAAAATGTCGATTTAATAATGTAGGTCGTAAAAACAAAGCTTACCCATCGCAAGACCAAGCGATCTCCGACATCACCCAGCAAGAAAACGCTAAACCATTCAAAATTTCCATTCTCAAATCCTACGAAAGAAGTGCTTCGAAAAAAAGTTAGCAATGTAGCTGGAAGTGGACCATTTCTAACTCACTACGAATGTTTGTACAAACGAGCATCCAGTTAATAGTCTGTGTCTACCACCACCAACTTTCTTAACTATGAAGTATATTTCTTTGGATAAGGAAAATTATTGGCAACCAAAAAGGGATGATACTTGGAAAAGATAACGGGGATCGCCGACATGAATAGATATGAAAAGATGGCAAAGAGACATGGGCGAGCAAGCATCAAACAGCAAAAGACCTCTTCGGAGGCACAAGCCCTCTTCAGAGGCACAACTCTTTGGAGGATAAAGACCTCGAATGGGCCTCGCCAGAAAAAGAGAGTTCTTTCTCGACATAAAGTTTTGGACTGATCGGTGATACACTCCCGTGAATCCATCCAACTAAGAGAAAGAAGCTCCAAACATCCAGGCAAAAGCCCCTCTTAGAGGCACACGTTTCACCGAGATTGAAAAAAAACTTCCAAGTGTTGAAACGTGAAAAGCCCTCTTCGGAGGCCCATTTCACCACAGTTGAAATGCTAAAAGACCTCGAGCGGGCCTCGCCAGAAAAAGAGAGTTCTTTCTCGACATAAAGTTGTGGACTGATCGGTGATACACTCCCGTGAATCCGTCCAACTAAGAGAAAGAAACTCCAAACTTCCAAGCAAAAGCCCTACTCAGAGGCACACATTTCACTGTGATCTGAAATAAAACTTCAAACGAGTCGAAATGTGAAAAGCCCTCTTCGGAGGCCCGCTTCCCAACGAACAGGGAAAAAAATAAAAGCCTCTCCCAAGAGGCAGAAACAAAAAGACCTCTTCCCAGAGGCACAATCAAACAAAAAGACCACTTCCCAGAGGCACAATCAAACAAAAAGACCTCTTCCAAGAGGCACAATCAAACAGAAAGACCTCTTCGGAGGCACACGTTTCACCAAGATCGAAACAAAACTTCCAAGTGTTGAAACGTGGAAAGCCCTCCTCGGAGGCACAACTCTTCGGAGGATAAAGACTTCGAACGGGCCTCGCCAGAAAAAGAGAGTTCTTTCTCGACATAAAGTTGTGGACTGATCGGTGATACACTCCCGTGAATCCATCCAACTAAGAGAAAGAAGCTCCAAACTTCCAGGCAAAAGCCCCATTTAGAGGCACACGTTTCACCGAGATTGAAATAAAACTTCCAAGTGTTGAAACGTGAAAAAGCCCTCCTCAGAGGTACAAATTTTCAAAGAAGCATTTCATCAGAAATGCAAAACAAAGATCAAAAACCGTCCACTTAGGCGCAATATAAAAAAAAGAAGCCCTCTTTAAAGGCACACTTTAGCTTTCAAAGGAAGATTGGTTCATCTATTCTTGAAAATACTCTTCCTCAAAAAAAAAATTAAAGTGCCCTTCGGAGGCCAGCTCTACCACATAAGAGAATTCGCTTTGTAAAAATGTATATATGCAAAAGAAAAAGTGATATCTCCAAAGGGTGGAGCATGAAAACTCATATGAAACGAGTTGTACACTATCTTGAGAAGAATAATATTCCTCCAAGTATGGAATAATTACTCTCCAGAAAATAAGAGTACAGGTCCCCTCAAAGTTGAAAATATTGCAACGAGCTTATGGTATAAGGGCAACATGGTGTAGTTACATTGGTAAAAATTACGCTCGAACAACATACCACAAGCTCACTGCAATATCATATAAAGAAACTTGTACAAAAACGAAGAGTAAATGCATTCTCAAATACAGACAGAAGTTTGTACAAACAAAAAGAATCATTTTATTCAATACTGTCAAAATTTTGTACAGGTACAGGTTTCAAAGTAAAAAGAAAAGCGGAGGCCGGTACCCGCACAATCTCCGGTCAGTACATGCAAAAAGCAAAAAGTAAAAATAAGGGAAAGCAGGGCCCGTTACTTCTTCTTGCCACCACCTTTAGAGCCTTCTCCTGACCTGATAGGCAGTTTTTCAGGATGGCTTGGGAGAGTTGGGGATGAAGGGGAGAGGGTTGCTGCCGGATCAACCTTCGCTTCCTCTTCAGAAACAAGAATGCTTTTCTTTTTCTTCTTGGAAGTGGTACGCTTCCTCCTCCTCCTTGAAGAAGACTCACTTCCCGGGTTAACAAGAGCAGCCAGTTTTGTGTCATCAGAAATAGTATGCTCCGGGGATTTGTCGCCTCCTTCAAGTCCTTCGTCTTTCTGCTCCTGCGAAGCGATTGGATCATCCAAGCCTTGAAGGACTCCTATTAACTCTTCCTGTGATCCCGGCTGGGAAATAGGAGTGATTTGAGGGAATGGAGGAGGGACAGCTGAAGGAGGAGAAGTCTGTGTGGCACTTGGCATTTTTGCTACAGAAGAAGAAAAGCCAAAAATATTAGTATCTCCCGTGAAGAAAGGAGATAACAACTCATTGAGATTTAAGAAATAATCAAAAAGTTCGTCAAACTCATGAGGAGCAAACAAACAGTCCACTTGGGCAAGATTAACGGTAGAGTTACCTAGAGAAGTCGGCATCCTAATGTCAACTTCATAAGCATGTGCTTCGGTGCTCTCTTCGCCTTCATCTCCACCCTGCGTGCTTGTAATCTCAGTTATAACTTTGATAGGGGACGGAGAATGAGAACCGGAGCCTATGATGTCAACATCGGCCGAAACCGAAGGAGGGATGGGGGTAGTTAATGGTGCTTCTTTCACAAAATGCTTCTCCCCTACCTCAGCTCGTGCTTTGGAAAGCTGCTCTTTTCCCTGGGCTAGGGCAGCTCTGGCATCATCATCTAGAAAGTGCTCTGCAAGAGATGCTTCAGCATAACCGGCGCCTGCACCTCCGAGCATGTTAAGAATTGACTCCCAAACCTCGGCCTGGTTAATCTCATACTTCGGTCCTAAGAATGAAAGGCTCCCACTCTCCATAACGCTATGCACATAGAAGTCAAATAAAGTGGAGTTGACATTGGCTTTAGTCGCCTCATGCGACTGTTCGGCAGCCTTCCTTCAGCGATAGCTTCATCACGTTCCTTATCGGTCTTTAACAATTGGGCTTTTAGCCTCATAATCTCCAAATCCTGGGAGTTGACCTTCTCCCGTAACTCTGCAACGTCAGCACGATACCTTCCCGTTGTTTTCTGCTCAGCCTCAAGTTGTGCCTCGGCTTGTCGCTGAGCAGCGTGAGCATCACGAACTTGCTTTTGGAGTACTTCTTCTTTTTGAGTATATGAGGTAGAAGAAGTAGCAAGCTCTTGTTTAAGTTTTTCGACTTCTGCTTCAAGCTTCTCGTTGTAATCAGCGATGTTCCTCATCTCGGTATCATGCTGGCTTAAAGTTTTCTGCCACTCGGCCTTATCATTTTCCATGGTCAGCATGGCCTCTATATTCACGCGGTTGACCCTCTGAAGCTCATCAACAAGCTTTTGCCACCCTGGCATCCGCTCGATATCAAGTCTAACAGCATCAAGATTTTGTAGCATTGCTTGTTTGTCAATAGGGACCAAGTCAAGATCGAATCGCACTCCCTTTAGGCACCAGTGCGGGAACCGGCTTTGCAGGGTAGCCGGGCCTGGTCCAATTTGGAATTTAGGCCTGTTGATTATTGTTTGAATGTCTGTCTTCCCGAGAGCAGGATAGCTGGAAGGGATGTCAAGTGACATGGGGGCGGCGGCCTTTTCAGGAGTTGTAGATGCATGCTTCTCACCGTGCCTGGCATGCTTGCTTGGGTCCTCAACTATATGACTTTTTCCCCGGTCGTCATGCGACTTTCTTTTGTGAGAGTCGTCACCTCTCTGCGAAGAATCATGGTGCTCCTCCCTCTCTCTCCTCTCATAGCGCTCTTCTTGAGCCCTCCTCTCCTGAGCCTTTCGAGCGTCTCTCTCTTCGTCAGTTTCTCTGTAATCGGGAAGGTAGCGCCTATAGTCATATTGACTACGCCTCCCGTAGCGTTGAAAGTCATCGTAATAAGAGCCGCTGCGTCCCATCGGAGAATCTGAAATTAAAAAAAAGAAAAGTCTTAAAAGTCATCGGAAAAAAGAAGTTAAGTACGAATAAGTGTTGAAAATCCTATGTGTGTGTGGTGTGCAAACTACATGCTTCAGGCTACAAACCACTCTTTGGCACAGGGGTGGTAGTGACTTGAGTGGCAGGCATAAAAATTTGCTGAAAAATGGATGTCGCCTCGACAACAGGAGAAGAAGATTTAGGGACATCATCTTTAAAAAGTTCCTATGAAGTTATGATCAAGTCGCTTAGCCCCTCAAAAGTATCATCACCACCAAGTTCGACGAGAGTTTCTTTTTCGGCTTCCAAACCAGCCGCATCTTCAGAGCAACAAAAAGTTTCTTCCTCTTCAATAACTGGGGCAAGTGCCGATTTGCTGGATGGACCTGCAACATCGGTAAGTGTGGGGCACTTCACCAGTGAATTTTCAGTAGAGGGCTCCTTCGGTATAAGCTTTTCAGCAGGGGTTGAGACATCTGGTGCCTCCGCTGGGAATCAGGGACTTCATGAGGCTGAGTGGAGCGAGAAGGGTGAAGAAGTCCGAACTGGTGAAGGAATTCGTCGTTAAACAAAAATTTCATGTCCTGCTCTTCAACCGGTACAGCCATGAGCCTCTCCAGAGTTGGCTTGTGGCTGGGATCTCTAGAAGGAGGGGGGCGCTGAAATGGAAAAAAACGAAGTTAACACTTGGCAATTCGGACTTCACAAAACTCAGAGAATAGAAGAAGTAAAGATAGATGATCTTACTTCCGTCCCTCCACACAGCATAAAACCCCGGGGGGCAGCGGACAAAGAAGAACTGAGTTAAGAACCCATGAGCAGTGTCGGGAAGGCCAACGATCAATTTGCGATTTCAGGCGCTTCTTACGACAGTGATATAAGGGTGATCCTTAGTCCTGGTAAAGGAGCATAGGAAGCAAATCTCGTCGAAGCTTGGAAGTCGATCAAATGTTCTCCTTAATAGCACATACAGCCCTATCAGAATGGCGTAGCCATTAGGGTGTAGCTGGAATGGGGAGATGGCTGGTCGACGAAGAAGATTCTGGAGAAAGTTGTTGAAAGGGGGAATGGCCCCGCTCAGGCACATTTGTCGGTTAACCGCTACGAAGCCAGGAGGCGCCACAGCAGCAGTGTTAGTTTTCTCAGGAAGAATGGCATCTACTTCGGCAATGCCAAACTGAATGCATAACTGACGAAAAACTTTGTATGATAAAGAGGTAGAGGCTCTCTTTGGAGGATTAACTAGGGGAGCCGAAATAAGAGTGGCTTCTACAGTCTGGACTGTTACCTCTTCTTGTTGAGAAGTCATTCTACACAAGCAACTGGATATTCAAATGTGAAGATTGTCGGATCTCACAGAACTTCGTTTTCTCCTAGGAGCCATTATTTCCAATAAACTTCTGGTTTTCAAAGAAATCCTTCCCACGAACTTTTTTGGAGCAATGATGGAAGTGTCCTGAGTTCAGTTCTCAGTGAAAGCACAAAAAATGTTAACGCTTAAAATCGAACGCTAAGACCCCGGTGTGTGAAGTGTGAATGTGAAAGCACCACCCGACGGTTCGAGAGAAGAATATCAGCTAAAATAATAAAAAGTACAGTAAGAGACAACGATTTTATAGTGGTTCGGCTTAAGGAGTAGCCTACGTCCACTTCAATTATCTTTATTACTGATCTTGTTACAAAACGATACAATGCTCTTCAAGAACAAATTTCTTTAGTTACAAAACACTTCGAGCAAGTAGCTTGAGCTTCGATGTAGATGAAAATCTTCAAATCCATGTTGGACGTGTGAAATTCTTTCAAAGTAGCTTGTAGTGTTTTTCCGAAACATCAAGTATAAAGTTGGTTTAGAAACTGGCAGAGTATCGGCGCTTGAAGAGATTGTCCAAAAGAAGTCCCTTTCATGCTTGAGGTAGGTTGGTATTTATAGGGAAATTTCCCCCTTGGGTCGTAAGTCGTGATCGAATTATGGTAGGTCGTGGCCGACTTATTTGGCCAAGCCCCATGGTCTCACAGAGGTTCACTTGTACAAGTCCTAAGTCGCCCACGAGTCAACATCCTCTAGTATAAGTAACGCGACATCGGACTTTTACTTAGCAGCTTTAGGTCGTGGACGACTCAAGCTAGGTCGTGAGTCGTGGCTTAACTGGTAAGCTTGTTTATTTCATATAATAACCCAAGTCCTGAATCGTGTACGAGTTAAGAGGCCACCGTGTTAAGTAAGGAGCAGCGCTTCATTTGCTAAGTCGCTCACGACACATGCTAGGTCGTAAGTCGCGGATAGCTTTAAGTCGTTAACTCATTTCCTTCTTAAGTCGTGCCATCTCTTGAATTGTTAAGTCATCCTGTCCTTGAGCTGTGGACTTCCTTAAGTCGTAGACTTTATACTCCCTTAAGTTGTAGAAAACTTAAGTCGTGGATGCCTTAGGTCGTGAAACATCCCTTCTCTTTTAAACCGTTGAGTCGTAGACTTCTCTATGTCGTAAGTCACCATGTCCTTCAACTCGTTAAACCGTTAGCTCGTCGATACCTTGAGTCGTAGGTCGTGAAGTACTCTGAGTCGGCAACTTCCTTAAGGTATTGAGTCGGTCTATTCTCTTAGGGCAGTTAGGTCGGCAAGCTGTTAGATCGGCATCCTTTTAAGTCGTTGAGTCTCCTTAAGTCGTGAGCCCGTTTTGAGCCGTTGAGCATAGGAGTTAACACTAAAATAAGTTAAATAAGGAAATTAGTTACCAAATCTATTATTTTAAAATAAACTCATAAATTTAAAATGCATATGTATATATTTATTCTTCCTTTGAAAATATTTATACACTTATGAAAATAACATATATTATCCTTCAAAATTTCTACTTTCTAAATCTTGTGTACACATACATTTATTTCTGTAAATTATATACTCATTAAATCCAAATGGAAATAAAAGTTTCTATCTAGCCTACGTAGTAAACAGAAATGGTTTATACTTGCTGTAATAAATTATTTTTCTGCCTATCTATATATATACATTTATTCTAATAACTTTCTTTGTAAAATACAAATGTACATACATACATACATACATATATTATTAAATGTTAAATTGAACGAAAAATCGAACCTCACAGCCATCGAGCACCATCGCCGCTAGAAATCCCTCGTCGCTAGAGTGCGAGCTCGAACCGACCTCCTTGACATCGCGGCTAGCTTCTTGCCTCGCCCCTCTTACCTCCTTCTGGGTGTGTAAACATATCGAGCTTCAGTGCCCTAACCGAAAGGAAATGCGACCCTCGAGAACTAGAATTCCCAAATTGAATCATGACTCACCTTCGAGCCCTCGGCATGACGCCACAGCTTAAATCAAACAGCCTTTCCCCCTTTTTATTGAAATTCGGTTCGAACTACAGAGAAGATGAGAAGTTATTCGCGGCCATTTACAAAGCGAAGCCTCCTTTTTATTTTCAAAATCGAATTCGACCCCAATTCAATTCAGCCATTTTTTTAATTTAATTTTTACTTTGAGTATAACTGGCTTGAATTTTTGGAGAAAGGTAGAGGACGAGGTCAGTATCCTTATTTTGTTTTGATTTTCATTATTAAAAATCTTCTGCGTGCTTGACAAATGGAAGAAGATAGGGTTTTAAAATTTTAAATTTTTAACGCGTGTGTTTAAGGAGAGCACGTGTCATAACTGCTATAGTATTTCAATAAAATTATAACATTTATATTTAAATTTAAATTCAAATTTAAATTGTCTCGAAAATGCAACTTAAATTTTCGAACTCCGATCATGGTGTGCCGCTAGGCGTTTATAATGTTAAACCACTATTCCGAATGCAATGAAAAAGGTTTCGAGTCCTAATTCGATCGTATGGAGAAGATAGCTTTTTGGACCAAGTTATAATATTAAATTTTCAATATAGATTTCAGTGCGTTTATCTACCGTACGGCCAAACGATCATTCCAAACACTACGAAAATAAAAATCCGGTAATAATACACTATTATGGATCCAACGGAAATGGTTTCGTCAAATTCCGAGACTGTGCCTCGGAAGGCTATTTTAAATGCCAATTTAAACAATATATTTTCGAAATTGAACAAAACACTATTAAATTCGATTTTAAAACTTCTATTATCTCCAGTACTGTAAATATAAATTTCCCAAGCCCTTGAAATATTTTTAACCAGCTTAAAACTAAGATTCACTATTTTAATCAATATTCAATTATTAAATTTAAATATTTAATTGTCAAATTCATAGTGATATTTGAAATCCAAGTTAAATTAACTTGCAAATATTTAATATCAATTAAATATTATAATTTAAAATAATCAAAAATTACGGATCGTCGCACTTTCCGAAGCACAGTCTTAGAATTTGACGAAATCAGTTCCATTGGATCCGTAATAGTGTATTATTAACAGATTTTAAATTTCGTAGTGTTTAAAGTTATCGTTTGGTCATGTAGAATAGAAATAGGTTGAAATTAATATTGAAAACTTAATCTTTTAATTCAATACGAAATGTTGTCTTCCTCATAGGACTGAATCAGGTTTGGAAACTTGTTCCATTATGTTCGAAGTAGGGGTAAAACATTTTAAACGCCAGGCACTCCTCGATTGGAGTTCGTCCAAAATTTCGTGTGAATAGTCGAAATAATAATAAAATAATAAGTATACACCTATATATACGCCTATATCATCCAGCAAAACCCTAGCTTATGCCCTGGCCATTGTTTCTTTTAACTCAATGGCCGAAAAGCTTCAACTTTTTCCTTTGATTATCTCCAAATCCATTCATTTTTGTGTAAAAGTTCCAACTACAAAGACGAAGAGCTCGTCAAGCTCTATCCGTCAACTGTGGTGATCGCCAGATTTGTAGCGAGAAGGGAGCTTTGTAGTCGAGTACGTGCCAGGTTTGGAGGGTTTTCCATGGAGCTAAGTGGTGCCGAGCTTCACAAGGCTTTAGGAGATGGTGCGACGGAGCACGGCACACCGTTTGGTGGTCGTTGATCAGTTCCTAGGCGAGCGACGTGGATGCGGCTACCTAAGATGGAAGGCGATGGTGGGTTCTCGTGTACATGTGATGCCGGAATAAAGAAGAAGAGGGAAAAATGGCGTTCGACCGTGAGTGCTTGATCTAGAATGAACAACTTTGATGTAGGTTAAAAAAAGTGTAATTTATATATATATACATATATGTGTATATATATATATATATTCGTTATATCTTATACTGTGAATAAATTCTCCATACCAGGTGCGATTGAGAAGAAACAAGCGATGAAAGGTTTGGCGTGATATCGAAGTGGCATTTACTTGAAGCTAAAATATTTTCAGTTTAGTATAAAAGGTGAATGCATCACAATGCTCACAATGTACTAAAATATTTTTTTATGCTAGTTAAATTTGAAATTATAAAGCGATATAAATTTATTGATTGTTGTTTGATAAATTTAATTGTCATATGCCTTGTTATTTGAATTAACTGTTAAAAAATTAAAACTGACAGTTAGATTTGAAATTGGAATTTAATTGGCAGTATAATAACCGATATGAAATTGTTGTGAATTATATTGACTGTTTGGGTAATTGATTGCGATGGATGCCATTGGTCGATATTTTGGATGATTATTTATTTTGATATACACTGTGTCATCATGTATATTATTTATAGTATATAAAACTGTAAATTAAATTATTTTGGATAAATTAAGAATTAGGTTGAAATGATATATACCTATGACATTTATTTTGGATTGAATTTTTATATATCCATCCCTAAATTGAATTGAAATAACTGATTCACTTGGCCATAGGATAGAGAATTATATATACAGACAACAGATTTTGTTAAATTAAATGATTTGAAATTTTTCGATTTGGAATTATTTAAAATGATTTGATTTAAGAAGTAAAAATCAAATTCATGGAAATTGAATTATTTTTGAACTTGAACTTGAAATGTTGAAATTTAAATTTGGAAACAGGAATTGTTTAAATAATCGAAATAAAGATTTTGAAGTTATAATCGAAATATGATAAGAATTTCAGAAAAAAAATTCTTCAAAAGATTGCACTTTTATTCGAAATTGTTATATTGCTAAGTAAAGTAACATAGAACGATAATTCAAAATTGAGCTCCGAATTGAATTATATTTGAAGATTGGGATATTAAATTAAACATTGAAGGTTAACTTGATTTAAATGTTTTGAATCGATATTTTGAAAATCAAGCTCGAAATTGACATAAATTGAAATTGATCTGAAATCGAAATTGAATTGAATTGGAATCAAAATTGAAATTGATTTGAATTAAAATTGGTATCGAAATAAAATTCAATTTGAAATCGAAATTGAATCGATCAAATCGAAATGAAAAATGAAATTGATTTGAATTCAAAAATTGGGAATCGAATTAGTTTGACTTCGAAACAATTTTCAAATAAATTATTTTAATATAAACTGTTCAAAATCTATCTTCTTAAATATAAAAGTTATTTTGATTTTCCAAACTATTTTCTATTTTAAAACTATTAAAACTATTTTCTAGAAAAAAAAATTTCAAGCTGGTCAAAAGGTGGAATGTTTATATTTAAATCTTGGATTTAAATACGAAATTGGTTAAATTGAAGTTATAACAATTTTGAATTGGAATTGAAATCGAGATATTAAGACGGACATGATTTTGAATTGAAATAGTATATTTTGGGTAAATATGATGATTTTTGTAGCGATCCTGACTCGGCCTTCGAAAATCGGCACCGAATACGACACTCGTATTCAAATGCCGCAGATCCAAACGTCGAATCTGGTTCACCGGAGCTTATAACACATTAAGTACAACACAGCGGAAGAAACAGAATATAACAATATACCACATTTGATACAATATCTTATACAATATGATACAACAGATGATATAATGAATATACATCAGAGATATGATATAAGATAATAGAAGCGGAAAGAAAAGATAACACAACAGCGGAACAAATCTCCAATATGGTCTTCAAGAAAGGGCTCCAGTATCGGTAGTCTCCATCTCCAAAGCACCAATCAGAAATAGCTCGAACAGCCAATAACGATGCACAAAGATAAGCAAGTACAGTCGTGATCCAAAGACTGAACTAGCTCCAGATAATCTACTAGACCTGACTATCTGAAAAACCCAACTCTAGACTGCCCGTGTGGGAAAATAGTGGGCACCCAGAGTTTAGGAAAGGAACAATAAACTCCAAGTCAGTCGTGGGACTGGTATGAGCGAACAAAAACATTTGGTCTTTTAGAATGAACAAAAGAATTTAAAATAAATCCGCAACGCTTTTTGAAAAATGAAACTACCATAAGGCCTCCCGACACACACACAATGCAAACGCAGAATTGGAGGAGATTTCTCCTTATGATAGTCAAATATGCTTAATACGAGAAAATTTCTTTGATATTATTACTATAAGTGCAAAGTGGGAAAACCATTTCGAAAGTATAATATAAATCCTAGCCAGCATAGGCATTTCGCACTTATGACTACTATAGCTACCATGTTCAATAACAGGTTACCACCACATTCCATGGTAGGTAATACAACTAAAACCATACAGGGCGCGTATTGTTTTGATTGGATTTCCAACAAATGGTCTGGCTATGGAACTTCCTACTGTCCATGGGATCGCCTCTGGCGGGACATCCCGATAACCTAACCGGATCTCTGCCAATACAAGGCCGGGTTACCTCTGTAACTAGGTAACTACTACTCGAGCATGCCATCTCCCGGTCCATTGGGACCTTTATCCGAGGCGCCTCAAAACCACAAAGCAATCACAAAGTAATAGATCTGCAGTATCCACATGAGTAAGTATCTGGGCTCCATACCATGATACCACCCTTTACCAGAAGGGAATGACACATCCTAAAGGGCGCGACCCTCATAACCTTGCCGCATCATTCCTGTTTCGACCATTTCTGGGGTGTAAGGTCCTGATGCAGTCTCGTCCTCAAGATACGCTTTATAAAAAGCCATGCTTTGATCACAAATGATCAACAAATGATCATCAACACACAACAGCACTTAGCATGCCACACTACCAAATTGGGAATATATCACTGATTAATATCAACTACATAACCTCTGAGCTCGTATGTCTCAGAGAAGGGTGTTAAGATAAGAGAATGAATTCTCCGCCACCAAGCAGAAATGTATTTGATAGAGATTGGTTTAATATCTCAAAGTGTAATGTCGGACATACAACCGTACAAGTCTATTTCGGGTACGAACAGAACCGAAGGCACTTCCGAAGAAGCCCTTGCAAATCCGGGTATCCTCAATTCCGATCGGACTTCCCATCACTTAGGGAATCTCTATACCGTAGCTACTCGGTGCAGAGACAATCGATAGGTTATCCTAACGTTCTCGAAGACACCCGGTCTTCAACACTGGTCTTCAAATGCCATCCATAACATCGTATCATCATTCGGAATGGGTTATATGACACAAGGTCCTCTCCCGGCTAAACCAAATAATGAGCGCAATAGTTTAAAACAAATGGATATGGGATTTCAGTTAAGTCACAACTTAAAAATCCAAAGCTTTTCTTCAAATGGTTTAAACAAATTACTATTTTAAATCTTTAACAAAAAGATTTGTTTCCCAAAGTTCACCCAGTTTCACAAATATCTATTTATAGATTTCCAAAACAATTTCCATTTTAAGTGGATTAGCTCATTTAAATCTTTAAATCAAAGATTTATCTTATAACTTTCAAAACACGTTTCCAAAGATTTATCTATAACATGGAAAACCATTTTCCATTTTAGACTTGAAATCCTTCTTACACAAATTAGAAGTTTATTTCTTATGTGAAAGCTTTTATTATTTGAAAACAAACAGTTTTTGTTTCGGAAAAATCCAATTATATCTATACAAGTTAAAATCTTGGGTTAAATTTGAATTTCACAACATCACCTTTAAAATGGTTTAAAAACCCATATAAGCCCATTTATACGTTAAATAACCATTTTAAACCCTAGTTCCCAAATCGAAGAATTCAATTTCAAATATTGAATTCAAATTTAAATCAAATTACTCAAATTTCAAAACTCAATCAAGTTATTCAAAAAAACTTTTATTTTTGAAAATTCATTGAAAAGTTCCAATTCTAATTCCAAAACTATTTTGGATTCAAAAATTCAATTTTAAAACAATTTCAAAGATCTGTGACTTAACCCATTTCCACGTGCAATCCATATTTGTGTGTGTATAAGTGTGGTCTAGGGTTCAACACAATAGTGCACAACAACATCATCACAGATTCAATCATATCGATAAGCGGTATATCCCATAACGTTATCTTTATTCACAGGTTCATAGATAAAATGGATTTATCAATCATAAAGATTCACCATTACGATTCGATGTGGGTTTCGGATAACCAACTGGAATCTGACTCCCAGTCGCATCGAAATCCAAATGTCATTTTACGGGTCAAGGGGTTTTCATATTCATACGACAGTATATTCATCACAAATATAGCAGCTCAGCACAAAGCATCATATAGCATCACATCATATATCGAATATATCAATCCATCACAAAGCATTCAATAGCAATCAAACATCTACAATTAAGACGAATAAATTTGTGTGGTTTTAAATTTATTATTCCCATAATTACGTTCCTTAGTAATTTTTTAATCAATGATTAATTATCATAAATTTCAATTGATTAAGTCTTAATCACCTTTATAAATCAATCATTTCTTTAATTACTTTCCTTAATTAATAAATCCTTAATTGTTAATTAATTAGCTCTTAATTACTTTTATTAATTAACTATTCCTTACTTAATTACTTTAATTAATAAACCCCTAATTATTAATTAAATCTTAATTAATTACCCTTAATTAAATTAACTTAACTTTGATTAACAAATTTAAACTTATGATTACTAATTTAATTGTTACAACATTAGTTAGCCATTCTAATTAACCTAATAATTTATGAACTACAAACCAATAAGTTTCATTAACTTTAAAGAAAACTTATTAATAATTTCATTTATCACTCACAAATATGTTTGAAAACATTTATTTGAAGTTTACTTTTGAAGCTTCATTTTAAATTTTCCAATTTTAAAATGAATACCCATTGATCTTTAAATCAGTTTTAAAACTAACCTTTAAAACCTTTAAATTACAAGTTATACTTTTGTTATGAAAGAAACTGAAAAGAGTTTGAAGTCAAATTCCCTTTGAATTCAAAATATTTAAACTTATTTAAAACATTTAAATTTATAAACTTTCTTTCATTTCAAAATCTAGAATTCAATTTTTTTTAAACTTAAGTCCAGGTTACAAAATTTTGATTTAACTTGTTTCTTAAATTTCAAACCCCATTTTAAATTCAATTTCCTTTTTACTTCACTTACTTACCTAAACACCTTTATTAAAACAATTTGAATTTAAAACTTTATTTTTCTTTCTCCCAAACCAAGATTCAAACTGACTTTAATTCACTATCAACTACGATTTAAAAACTTATTTTAAACTTTGCTTTGAATTTTAAATTCAGTTTTTAAATTCAGGAACAGGTTTGTTTTAAAAGCCGTACAAAACATTTACCCGAGGAAAACCCTCTGTTTACTCGATAAAACCCGAGTTCCCCTAATCCTTTCCTCGAGCCTCCCTCTCTTACTTGTACGCTTCTTCTTCTTCTACTCTCCCTTTTTTTTTCTCTTCAGCTAAGTTAAAACTGTCGTACAACACACATTCAAGCACCAGGGTATAACCCGAAGCCACCCCTTATTTTCTCGAGTGACAACTCGCGTCGAACCACAACAGAATCCCCTAATACGAATTGCCGTCGTGCACGTGCACCAATGCCTTGACGAACTCCAGCTGACCTCGCCGTCTCCAACATGTCGATGTTGACCACCTCGACCCAAACGACCATCCATCACCATTGTATACCACTGAAATTGAAATCGAGCATGCTGATCACCATTTGGAACCAACAGTTCACTTAAAAACCTCACTGTGACGACGTCTCCGATCATCTGAAACTGTGCAACTCCGGCCATGCCCTCATTAATGACCACACTTCCACTACTCCAAATCTTAAAGCACTCGATCACTTGGGAAAAAAGAAAAAAATAAAATGTTCAACCCAGTAAAATTAGGGTTGCCGACCCAAATTCCCTTCGCACCCCTCCAACGTGATTTGGTAAATTTTCCTGTTATTTTTCCCTAAGTCTACGATCATCCAGCGAGCTTCAGACTCAATCACGAGGTGGATCAACAACCCGATCACCAGAAATTGATAAAAATACCCAAACTATTCAACTCTGAATTTCCCAACAAATACGATATTAAAAATCTTGATTTTAGTTTTAAAAATCTAGTTTTTGATTAAGTAATCATTTTGTAATCCTGAATTAAAAATTTGAATTTTGACTTAGATTAATTTTGCTCCATTGTTCTTGATTCCTAGAGACAATTCCAATTTATTTTAACTTACTTTTTTTTTCCATATAACAAAATTTATTTAAATCCTAAGTCTTAACAACCATCAAATCAAGAGACAATGTATTTTGATCGGGACTTGGGTTTGAACAGGAAACAAATGTCTAAGGTAAAACAGAAGAATAAGAAAACAACATATCCAAGCAAATAAAATCAACACAGGCAAAACCATTCATTCACATGCAAAACCAAAGTGTAAATGGGTTTAGGAGCTTGCTCACCTGAAGTTGATGAAGAAACAAAAAAAAACAGGGAACAGAATGAAGAAATTTGAGCCTGTACATTTTTTCTTCTTTAATTTTGATTTTCCTTGCTTCCTGCAACTATTTAATATGATTGTTTAAACCTCTGCTTTACTATTAGTTAACCACTTTAAATTCAAATCTTTTAAAGAAAATTTACTTGCCTTTAACTTATTTCCCGGAGACTTGCATTGGCAAAGCTGCAGCTCCTTTCTCTTTTTTTTCCTTTTTTTTATAAAACAAATCTGCAAATTTTTTTCTCAATTTATTTTATGTTTAAACTTGACCTTGAAATCACAATTTATTAAACTATAAAGTTAAAATTTACCTGAGAGATTTGAACAGAGCTTACTTCTTGAATTCACTGCCTAATTTTATTTCTAGATTGAAATGCTTTAAATGATCTTCAGTTTTGCTTGAACTTGATTTGTTTTCAGACCTGAAAAGCTTCAGTTGAATCTGCATTTCCAATCTGAACCGCTTTTATTTTCACATTTCAACTTAAATCTGGAGATGATCTGCTCTTCATTTTCCAGGCTCTCTCTCTTTTTTTTTTCTGGTTTTAATTTTGTCTCTAGAATTTAGATTAGAAGAAGATCTTGAATCTTTGCTTCTATTTTGAAAGATCTGGAAGTATATTTTTTCTGAAGCTTTTATGTTTGAGTTGTATATTGAACCTTGCTTTCATTTCTAGGTTTTGTTTCAGTTTTGAGAAGCTAAGGGCATATTTTTTTTCTTTCTATTTTTCTTTGTTGAGATTTGAAATGCAAAATCTTTTATTACTGTCTGTTTAGATTTGCTGAGATATCAATTGATTGCATTTTGGGGAAATGAAAAGTTTCTATAATTTCGAAATCTTGGGAGCTGAAAGGTTTTTAGATTTTTTTATTTGAATATTTTATTTTATTTATAAAGACAATTCATGCCATTTGTAAAAAGCAATGATGAAAGCAAGATTTTTTTTCATTTTTCTACTCATGTATATGTACTTATATTTAAATTTTTAGAGACAAAAGAATGTTTATAAATCTCTTTGTGTCATATTTATTTTATAAATGAGCACACATTTTATTTCATTAGCATATGTATTTATACAATGTTGAAAGAAAATCGTGTTTTAAACAATATTTACATATATATACGCACACACATTACAACTCAATGAATTTTTTAAATGCCATTTATTTTTATTTTAAATTTAAATTCAATTTCCAATTTTAAACTTGAAATATAAACTCATTAATGTCTATTACTTCTACTTATACCAATTTAGAGAAAGAAATGATTTTAAAAAACTAATTTTTATTAATAGGTGATTTTTCTACTTTTTAAAAGAAGGTATGTATTACATATATATAAATATTTGAATTCAAATGATTTTTTTCTTCTTTTAAAATATTTATCATTTCAAGAATTTTAAACAAAAAAAAATTGGAGTTTTATCCATATATAGTTATTACTTATTTTATTTGTTTTGAAATTTTTTCTCAATTTATTTTTAAATCAAATTTTCAAAAGTTTAAAATATATTATAAATTCACGTTGACAAATTTTAGGATGTTATATTTTCTATTTATAAGCTGTTAAATATACAAATCTCAAATCCTCAATTAAATTGTAAAAAACTGTGTCCAAATAAATAAATATCCTATTTTAATTTGAAAAATTCAAATTAATCTACAATTTTATTCCAAAATTCATTTTAATTATCAATTTAAATTTAATTAAGAACCGGGATCGTTACAGATTCCCCCCTTAAAAAAATTTCGTCCTCGAAATTTGCAAGGAAGGCAACAAAGAATAGATTATAGATAAAGAAGTATCTTTTCGAATCAAAATGGGTATCAATTCTGTATTTGGCTTACCAAATCAGAATATCAACAATATGAGAACAAACTCATACAATTATTACATAAGATACTCGAGTCCTCCGGTCTACGAATATGCAAGGGCATTGATTAGTTCGAAGGGAAAACTAATCGTTCGTACAATATATCGGATCCCAGAGAATAGATAGATGGATTCAATCTTCTATAATTTCTTAAGCACTAGATATGGATTCCAAATTCAAGTCGGAACATTCCAAAAATATATCAATTTGTCCCTCTTTGGACTTTGATATACACAAGAAATTAAATAAAATTTCAAATTTGGTTTTAACCGATATCGTTTTATCGATATAATTCAAATTTAGCTTCATATTAGTTAACCAATTTACTTAATTTAAAATTTCCAATTTAATTAATTTCAAATTTCAAATTCATTAGAGTTTAGATCGAAAAGCTGATAAGAAATGGATGAAGATACGAAGTAAGGATTTTCTACGACGATTCGCAGGGCCATCATCACACCGAAGCTTCTTCTGGAGCTGTCACGAAGCAATGAAAATAATTTTGGAATCGAATCAAAGGAGATTGAGAAGAAAGTTGTTTCCACTGTTGCAGGGTATTGACCATTTGTAGTGGTACTTCCCTGTCCCCTATCTCGTCCTCTTCTCGCACTCATACTCGCTATTAGTGGATAGTAAGAGAATTTACTGAGCCATCCGAACGGATATCTTAGGGATTACTCATTCTAGGGTATACTTCACCCTATCTCTAATGAGCTACTTAATGTGTTATACTCCTGAGCTAAAGTTTTAACCCTCAGCTCTGATACCAAATGTAGCGATCCTGACTCGACCTTCGAAAATCGGCACTGAATAAGACGCTCGTATTCAAATGCCGCAGATCCAAACGTCGAATCTAGTTCGCCGGAGCTTATAACACATTAAGTACAACACAGCGGAAGAAACAGAATATAACAATATACCACATTTGATACAATATCTGATACAATATGATACAACATATGATATAATGAATATATATCAGAGATATGATACAAGATAATAGCAACGGAAAGAAAAGATAACACAACGGCGGAACAAATCTCCAATATGGTCTTCAAGAAAGGGCTCCAGTATCGGTAATCTCCATCTCCAAAGCACCAATCAGAAATAGCTCGAACTCCCAATAACGATGCACAAAGATAAGCAAGTACAGTCGTGATCCAAAGACTGAACCAGCTCCAGATAATCTACTAGACCTGACTATTTGAAAAACCCAACTCTAGGCTGCCCGTGTGGGAAAATAGTGGGCACCCAGAGTTTAGGAAAGGAACAATAAACTCCAGGTCAGTCGTGAGACTGGTATGAGCAAACAAAAACATTTGGTCTTTTAAAATGAACAGAATAATTTAAAATAAATCCATAATGCTTTTTGGAAAATAAAACTACCATAAGGCCTCCCGCCACACACACAATGCAAACGCAGAATTGGAGGAGTTTTCTCTTTATGATAGTCAAATATGCTTAATACGAGAAAATTTCTTTGATACTATTACTATAAGTGCAAAGTGGGAAAACCATTTCGAAAGTATAGTATAAATACTAGCCAGCATAGGCAATTCGCACTTATGCCTACTATAGCTACCATGTTCAATAGCATGTTACCACCACATTTTATGACAGGTAATACAACTAAAACCGTACAGGGCGCGTATTGTTTTGATTGGATTTCCAACAAATGGCCAGGCTAAGGAACTTCCTACTGTCCATGGGATCGCCTCTGGTGGGACGTCCCGACAACCTAACCAGATCTCTGCCAACACAAGGCCGGGTTACCTCTGTAACTAGGTAACTACTACTCGAGCATGCCATCCCCCGGTCCTTTGGGACCTTTATCCCAGGCGCCTCAAAACCACAAAGCAATCACAAAGTAACAGATCTGCAGTATCCACATGAGTAAGTATCTGGGCTCTATACCATGATACCACCCTTTACTAGAAGGGAATGACACACCCTAAAGGGCGCGACCCTCATAACCTTGCCGCATCTTTCCTGTTTCGACCATTTCCGGGGTGTGAGGTCCTGATGCAGTCTCGTCCTCAAAGCTACGCTTTATGAAAAGCCATGCTTTGATCATAAATGATCAACAAATGATCATCAACACACAGCAACACTTAGCATGTCACACTACCAAATTGGGAATATATCACTGATAAATATCAACAACATAACCTCTGAGCTCGCATGTCTCAGAGAAGGGTGTTAAGCTAAGAGAATAAATTCTCCGCCACCAAGCAGAAATGTATTTGATAGAGATCGGTTTAATATCTCAAAGTGTAATGTCGGACATACAACCATACAAGTCTGTTTCGGGTTAGGACAGAACCGAAGGCACTTTCGAAGAAGCCCTTGCAAATCCGGGTATCCACAATTCCGATCGGACTTCCCATCACTTAGGGAATCTCTATACCGTAGCTACTCGGTGCAGAGACAATCGATAGGCTATCCTAACGTTCTCGAAGACACCCAGTCTTCAACACTGGTCTTCAAATGCAATCCATAACGTCGTATCATTATTCGGAATGGGTTATATGACACAAGGTCCTCTCCCGGCTAAACCGAATAATGAGCGCAATAGTTTAAAACATATGGATATGAGATTTCAGTTAAGTCACAACTTAAAAATCCAAAGCTTTTCTTCAAATGGTTTAAACAAATTACCATTTTAAATCTTTAACAAAAAGATTTGTTTCCCAAAGTTCACCCAGTTTCACAAAAATCTATTTATAGATTTCCAAAACAATTTCCATTTTAATTGGATTAACTCATTTAAATCTTTAAATCAAAGATTTAACTTATAACTTTCAAAACACGTTTCCAAAGATTTATCTATAACTTGGAAAACCATTTTCCATTTTAGACTTGAAATCCTTCTTACACAAATTAGAAGTTTATTTCTTATGTGAAAGCTTTTATTATTTGAAAACAAACAGTTTTTGTTTCGGAAAAAATCCAATTATATCTATACAAGTTAAAATCTTGAATTAAATTTAAATTTCACAACATCACCTTTAAAATGGTTTAAAAACCCATATAAGCCCATTTATAGGTTGAATAACCTTTTTAAACCCTAGTTCCCAAATCATAGAATTTAATTTCAAATATTGAACTCAAATTTAAATCGAATTATTTAAATTTCAAAACTCAATGAAGTTATTCAAAATAACTTTTATTTTTGAAAATTCATTACAAAGTTCCAATTCTAATTCCAAAACTATTTTGGATTCAAAAATTCAATTTTAAAACAATTTCAAAGATCTATGACTTAACCCATTTCCACGGGCAATCCATATTTGTGTGTGTATAAGTGTGGTCTAAGGTTCAATACAATAGTTCACAACATCATCATCAGAGATTCAATCATATCGATAATCGGTATATCCCATAACGCTTATCTTTATTCACAGGTTCATAGATAAAATGGATTTATCAATCACAAAGATTCACCATTACGATTCGATGTGGGTTTCGGATAACCAACTGGTATCCGACTCCCTATCGCATCGAAATCCAAATGTCATTTTACGGGTCAAGGGGTTTTCATATTCATACGAAAGTATATTCATCACAAATATAGCAGCTCAGCACAAAGCATCATATAGCATCACATCATATATCGAATATATCAATCCATCACAAAGCATTCAATAGCAATCAAACATCTACAATTAAGACGAATAAATTTGTGTGGTTTTAAATTTATTATTCCCATAATTACGTTCCTTAGTAATTTTTTAATCAATGATTAATTATCATAAATTTCAATTGATTAAGTCTTAATCACCTTTATAAATCAATCATTTCTTTAATTACTTTCCTTAATTGTTAATTAATTAGCCCTTAATTACTTTTATTAATTAATTATTCCTTACTTAATTACTTTAATTAATAAACCCCTAATTATTAATTAAATCTTAATTAATTACCCTTAATTAAATTAACTTAACTTTTATTAACAAATTTAAACTTGCAATTACAAATTTAATTGTTACAACATTAGTTAGCCATTCTAATTAACCTAATAATTTATGAACTACAAACCAATAAGTTTCATTAGCTTTAAAGAAAACTTATTAATAATTTCATTTATCACTCACAAATATGTTTGAAAACATTTGTTTTAAGTTTACTTTGAAGCTTCATTTTAAATTTTCCAACTTTAAAATGAATACCCATTGATCTTTAAATCAATTATAAACTAACCTTTAAAACCTTTAAATTACAAGTTATACTTTTGTTATGAAAGAAACTGAAAAGAGTTTGAAATCAAATTCCCTTTGAATTCAAATATTTAAACTTAGTTAAAACATTTAAATTTATAAACTTTCTTTCATTTCAAAATCTAGAATTCAATTTTTTTAAACTTAATTCCAGGTTACAAAATTTTGATTTAACTTGTTTCTTAAATTTCAAACCCCATTTTAAATTCAATTTCCTTTTTACTTCACTTACTTGCCTAAACACCTATACTAAAAAATTTGAATTTAAAACTTTATTTTTCTTTCTCCCAAACCAAGATTCAAACCGGCTTGAATTCACTATCAACTATGATTTAAAAACTTATTTTAAACTTTGCTTTGAATTTTTAAATTCATTTTTTAAATTCAGGAACAGGTTTGTTTTAAAAGCCATACAAAACATTTACCCGAGGAAAACCCTCTGTTTACTCGAGTAAAACCCGAGTTCCCCTAATCCTTTCCCCGAGACTCCCTCTCTTACTCGTACGCTTCTTCTTCTTCTACTCTCCCTTTTTTTTCTCTTTAGCTAAGTTAAAACTGTCGTACAACACACATTCAAGCACCAGGGTATATCCCAAAGCCACCACTTATTTTCTCGAGTGACAACTCGCGTCGAACCACAACAGTATCCCATGATACGAATCGCCGTCGTGCACGTGCACCAATGCCTTGACGAACTCCAGCTGACCTCGCCGTCTCCAACTTGTCGACATTGATCACCTTGACCCAAATGACCATCCATCACCATTGTTTACCACTGAAATTGAAATCGAGCATGCTGATCACCATCTGGAACCAACAGTTCACCTAAAAACCTCACAGTGACGACGTCTCCGATCATCTGAAACTGCACAACTCCAGCCATGCCCTCGTTAATGACCACACTTCCACTACTCCAAATCTTAAAGCACTCGATCACTTGGGAAAAAATAAAATAAAATAAAATGTTCAACCCAGTAAAACTAGGGTTGCCGACCCAAATTCCCTTGCACCCCTCCAACATGATTTGGTAAATTTTCCTGCTATTTTTCCCTAAGTCTACGATCATCCAGCGAGCTTCAGACTCAATCACGAGATGGATCAACAACCCGATCACCAGAAATTGATAAAAAAAACCCAAACTATTCAACTTTGAATTTCCCAACAAATACGATACTAAAAATCTTGATTTTAGTTTTAAAAATCTAGTTTTTGATTAAGTAATCATTTTGTAATCCTGAATCAATAATTTAAAAAGTTTGAATTTTGACTTAGATTAATTTTGCTCTGTTGTTCTTGATTCCTAGAGACCATTCCAATTTATTTTAACTTACTTTTTTTTAACTTTACTTTATCATATAACAAACTTTAATTAAATCCTAAGTCTTAACAACCATCAGATCAAGAGACAATGTATTTTGATCAGGACTTGGGTTTGAACTGGAATAAAATGTCTAAGGTAAAACAGAAGAACAAGAAAACAACATATCCAAGCAAATATAATCAACACAGGCAAAACCATTCATTCACATGCAAAACCAAAGCGTAAATGGGTTGAGGAGCTTGCTCACCTGAATTTGATGAAGAAACAAAAAAACAGGGAACATAATGAAGAAATTTGAGCCTGTACATTTTTTCTTCTTTAATTTTGATTTTCCTTGCTTCCTGCAACTGTTTAATATGATTGTTTAAACCTCTGCTTTACTATTAGTTAACCACTTTAAATTCAAATCTTTGAAAGAAAATTTACTTGCCTTTAACTTATTTTCCAAAGACTTGCATTGGCAAAGCTGCAGCTCCTTTCTCTTTTTTTTTCCTTTTTTTTTATAAAACAAATCTGCAAATTTTTTTCTGAATTTATTTTATGTTAAAACTTGACCTTGAAATCATAATTTATTAAACTATAAAGTTAAAATTTACCTGAGAGATTTGAACAGAGCTTACTTCTTGAATTCACTGCCTAATTTTATTTCCAGATTGAAATGCTTTAAATGATCTTCAGTTTTGCTTGAACTTGATTTGTTTTCAGACCTGAAATGCTTCAGTTGAATCTGCATTTCCAACCTGAACCCCTTTTATTTTCAGATTTCAACTTAAATCTGGAGATGATCTGCTCTTTATTTTCCAAGCTCTCTCTCTCTCTCTCTCTCTCTCTCTCTCTCTCTCTTTTTCTTTTGGTTTTAACTTTGTTTCTAGAATTTAGATTAGAATCTTGAATCCTTGCTTCTGTTTTGAAAGATCTGGAAGTATATTTTTTCTAAAGCTTTTATGTTTGAGTTGAATACTGAACCTTGCTTTCATTTCTTGGTTTTGTTTCAGTTTTGAGAAGCTAATGGCAGATTTTTTTTCTTTTCTTTTTTTCTTTGTTGAGATTTGAAATGCAAAATCTTTTATTACTGTTTGTTCAGATTTGCTGAGATATCAATTGATTGCATTATGGGGAAACGAAAAGTTTCTACAATTTCGAAATCTTGGGAGCTGAAAGGTTTTCAAATTTTTTTATTTGAATATTTTATATTTTTATAAAGACAATTCATGCCATTTGTAAAAAGCAACGACGAAAGCAAGATTTTATTCATTTTCCTACTCATGTATATGTACTAACATTCAAATTTTTAAAGATAAAAGAATGTTTATAAATCTCTTTATGTCATATTTATTTTATAAATGAACACAAATTTTATTTCATTAGCATATGTATCTATACAATGTTGAAAGAAAATTGTGTTTTAACCAATATTTAAATATATATACACACATTACATCTCCATGAATTTTTTTTTAAATACCATTTATTTTTATTTTAAATTTAAATTCAATTTTCAATTTGAACTTGAAATATAAACTCATTTATGTTTATTACTTCTACTTATACCAATTTAGAGAAAGAAATGATTTTAAAAAACTAATTTTATTAATAGGTGATTTTTCTTCTTTTTAAAAGAAGGTATGTATTACATATATATAAATATTTGAATTCAAATGATTTTTTTTCTTCTTTTAAAATATTTATCATTTCAAGAATTTTAAACAAAAAAAAGAAATTAGAGTTTTATCCATATATAGTTATTACTTATTTTATTTGTTTTGAAATTTTTTCTCAATTTATTTTTAAATTAAATTTTCAAAAGTTTAAAATATATTATAAATTTATATTGTCAAATTTTAGGATGTTTTATTTTCTATTTATAAGATGTTAAATATACAAATCTCAGATCCTTAATTAAATTGTAAAAATCAATGTCCAAATAAATAAATATCCTATTTTAATTTGAAAAATTCAAATTAATCTACAATTTTATTCCAAAATTCATTTTAATTATCAATTTAAATTTAATTAAAAATCGGGATAGTTACAATTTTGAAATGGATTTTATTTGAAGCGAATACGTTATTTTGATATCTAGTACGAATTGTTTTCGAACTATAAAAGTATCAACCGATGTGCAAAATGACGTTTGGTTGTTAAAGAGACCAGGACCTCTTATTGGCATACTCTCTATTAATATTGGAACCACATTAACAACTGTGTACACGAAGGAGACTCCAGAACGAAGTGGTTGGATTTGGCTCATTTACTAGATTTGATGAAAGAGAACAATGATGGATAGACCCCGACACCTGCCAATTTGAGATGACCAAGATACAATGGCTTGACAAGGACAAGTGGGCTAATTACCCATAGTGGACATCTGTTCTTCGTTTTTCTTGGACTCGGTCCATATTATTCCTCTTGTTGTTGGTTTCGGTTGGTGCACCTTGATTTGTGATAGCCTCCTTTTGACTCGATATGGGATGGATAGACGCAATGGGCAGCAATGGCTATGATGCATTACCACTAGCCCTACAACCCAAATTGGTAGTATCCTACCTTGGGCATTGCCTCACGTGCCTTGTATTACTTTTATCCCCATACGAGATAACTTCGATTTTGATTTAGTGTTGTCGTATCACGGCGCATCCCTATCCACCAACAATTTAATGGAGTTTTATGTGCAAGCTGTACGACAATTCTTAAAAACACATTAAGAGGGATCAACGTAGATCATTAACGCTATTTTATTATTTATTTTACTGATTAGACATTGTAGTTGTAGCATATTCTACTACATATAAATATTTTGACAGATCCTTAAGAGATGGAAAATCTCGTGACATCTCTTGAGTTATTGCACGCACGTTATACACTGGATAAGTGATGTGAAACCCCATAAACATCTCTAACGCCAAGACATTCATGTTATATGATATCAATTTGACTCACATGAGAATATGTTAGTCTGGACTCAAGCATTTTGTCTTTTATTATGCTCGGTTCAGCCCTGAGTTTTCAGCTTATCGAATATTATTCTTTGGAGGATGAAGATGAAGATTTGGTATATTATTATTACTAATATTATTCCCAACATCATGTTGTTCTGCTGCATTATATTATGTTCTATTGTATATGTATAACTCTGGTAAATGTTGTATAAATTATAATCAAACGTATAGCAAACGACTTCATGAACTGTTTATTTGGTTATTATTTTTTATTGCTATGCTGCAAGATTCTGTGTTAGCTTTCTTTTATTATTTTTCTTAATTAATCCGAATGATTATCTATCTTTCGGATTGTTTAAGTTGGACATGTGTGTTGATTATTGTCGATGTAAAAATTCCAATATGTGGGTCCTTACAGTTGGTATCAGAGCTTTGGTTTAGCGATAACCTTAGCTTTGTACGGTTTGACTCATTAGAGATAGGGTATTAATACACTAAAATGAGTTGTTGAGTGTGTAAATATATAAGAGAGCATACTTGTTAGTGAATATAAATTTTTTATATTGTGTTGACTTATCGGTTGATTTTGGAATTTTAAATCTTGGTGATTTTGGAAATGTTTTCCAAAGTGATTTATGAAGAATAATGGAGTAATAATTTGTAGATATTTTTGAATAGAAATTGTTTTAAAATGGGTTTTGGAAGTAAGAAAGCACTACACTCACTTCAAAATTTGGAAAATAATTCTAAGGATGACGGCCACATCAGTAGTCTTCATTTTCGAGTTTTTAAGTGACGGATTACTGCCGTAGTGATTGGATATGATTATTTGCTTTGGACTTATTTGTAAACAAGTTTTGTTTTATAAATTCCAAAAGGAAATTGTTTTAGGCAAAAACCAAGTTGTTTTAAAATTCCGAAATTACGATTTGGTATACAAATATGGATATATATATATATATATATATATATATATATATATATATAAAAGATTTCAAATGATTTGAAATACAATAGGATTATTGAATTATGGGATTTCCATTTAAATGATCTGTGAAGTCGGGGGAAAATCGGTTATTGAACCTATAATTTGGGTTGATATTAAGTAAGAAGGAAAATGTGAATTTTAAATCCTGGAGCTTAACTTGAATAAGTTGAAATGAATATATGGGTTGGAATTTAACCTAAGATAAGTACATTAAAAATTGAGTTAGATTTGAATATAAAGTTTGAAATGTAAAATGATTATATAACTATAAGCTATGATTGTTGAATGGAATGGATACACTTAAGTTATAAACTGATATATATAATCCAGAGTTTTGATACTAAGATGGGAATGGGCTCAAGTACGATTTATGAGATTTTAAAAAATAAGTTCTTGAACTTATAAATTGAGAAATGCAATGGTAAAAACAAAATGAAAATGGTTTGATATTATGGTAAAGGTATGGAAATTAAAAAATTTGAATTTGTAATGGCGGGTTGATTGGAATTATGTTAATTGAATATAAACATGAATTGTGGAGTTACCATATAACTATATGTTATAAATATAGAATGTGAGGAAACTTAAGTGGAAATTTAGGGAATTGTGAATAAATAAGTTTGTATAACTTATTAAACTAAGAAAGTGGAAATTCAGGGAATTGTGAATAAATATGTTAAAATGGTTAAGTATTTGATAGCAAGAAATGTCAATTTAAGAGTAAATGAAATGAATATGATTTTGGAGTATGGGTTGGAAAAGATTAGGTATGAACTTATGTTATAAAGCTGAATATGAACTTAAGTAGCGGTATGGAATGTTTATAATAAACCTTAGAAATAACTTTATGAAATGATTTATAAATAAATTAGCATGGAATGAAATGCCATTCACTATAAAATGAAATGGATAACATTATGTGAATTAATGAACGTGAATGGAAAAGAGGTAATATAAGTTGGAAGCGAAATTAATAAAAATGCAAGTGGATGAACCTGAGCTGAATTGTTCGAGAATCGAATTGCATGGAATGATTCCAAGATTAAAATGGACTTGAATATAATGAATGTGGATATAAATGGAATGCAAATGAATTGATTGTGAATCAATTTGAAATTGAACATAATTGGATAAACATTGATTGGAAATGGATAACTGAATGTTGAGCCTTGTACTTGTTTACGCATTCGAAATATGCATGTTATAATATGTTTGTTTTATGAAAAACTTGTGTTTAAGTTTGTTAAAGGAATGGAATGCTACAAAAATTTCATGGTTATAGAACTTATGCTTTTATTTTGAGTAAATACAGGTACAAGGAGCTGTTTGGATAGATTTTGGTTGCGTAATTGCCAATAAATTAAGCAAACTTGCTTAATAACGCTAACATAAGGCACGCTTACGCATTAAAAGCGAAATGATATAAATATTGATATATATTGTGTTTTCGATCGTGTGGGTCGATGTATATTATATTTATCATATTTGTGATATTGTAAAAGGCTCTCCATACAAGGAATACTCTGACAAAAAGTTTTGAAAAATTTAGGGTATTAGAAAATTTTGGAAAATTATTTGTTAACGAAATTTGATTTGAAATTATAATTCGAAATAACGGAATTTGATGAATAAATAGAATTAGTGATTTTGGGTAGTACTAAAAGACATAGGAAATGGTAATAGCAAAATTTTAACCAAATGGTTTTGAAAAGAAATGAGTTTGGAGCATTTTTCCTACCTTGGCATTTTCAGGAACGAAATTCTTTTAAGGGGGGAGGAATGTAACGATCTAGAATTTTGGTCGTTTGGTTTTTAATGCTTAATTTATTTTTAAATGTTGAATTTGAAATATTAATTTATTTTGAAGAGATTTTGGTGGAATTAGTGGAATGGTTTAAAATTTCAAATGTAGCGATCAAATGAATTTGGTGAATAGTAATTTAATATTTGAAATTGGGAAATATGTGAATCTTGAGTTAAGTGTGAATGGAAATGATTACTAAAGTTGATTTAAACCCTATTTGAATTAGAGTGATGATAGTGGACTTTTTAATGGAATTAAAAGTTGATAAATTAAAATTTTGAAATTGTATATATTAATTAATAGTGAAACTTAATATTTGGAATAGTGTAAATAATTGAATTTGTGATTTAATATTAATCGAAATGGTTTCTAATATGGATATGAATTCTATTGGAATCAGAATTGAGTTGTTAAGTTTTTAAATTGGAATTTCAAGTAATATCATCGATTTTGAACATCTTCCGATTTAATCGACACGATGAAATAGATTTCCGAGGCACAGTCTTGGAATTCGATGAAACAAGTTCCATTGGATCCATAATAGTACATTATTAACAGATTTTAAATTTTGTAGCGTTTGAAGTTACCGTTTGGTTGTAAAGTATAGAAATGGATTGAAATTAATAATGGAAATTTAACCTTTTAGTTCAATTCGAAAAGTTGTCTTCCACATACGATTGAATTGGGCCTAGAAACTTGTTCCATTATGTTCGGAATAGTGGTAAAGCACTATAAGTGCCAGGTGGCATACCATGATTGGAGTTCGTCCAAAATTTTGTGTGAATAGTAGAAATAATAATAAAATAATAATTATGCACCTATATACACGCGTATATCATTCGAAAAAACCTAGTTTATGCCCTCACCGTCGTTTCTTTTAATTTGATAGCCGAAAAGCTTCGTCTTTCTCCTCTAATTATATCCAAATCCATCCATTTTCATGGAAATGTTCCAACTACAAAGATGAAGAGCTCGTCGAGCTCTAACAAATGAACGGAGGAGATTGCCTAATTTGCAGCGAGGAGGGATCTTTGTCGTCGAGTACATGCCGCGTTTGGAGGGGTTTCCATGGAGCTAGGGACACTGAGCTTCACAAGGCTTCAGACGATGGTGCGGCGGAGCGTGGTGCTTCATTCGGTGGTCTTTGATCAGTTCCTACGTGAGCGATGTGGAAACGGTTATCTAAGATGGATCCCGATGGTGGGTTCTCATGTATGTGTGATGTTGGAAAGAAGAAGAAGGGGTAAAAATGAAATGAAGCCGTGATTGCCTGATCTGGAACGAGCAGCTTCGATGAAGGTTAAAAAATAGTGTAATTTATTTATATATATATAAATTCATAAAATCTTATATTGTGAATAACTTCTCCATACGAGTTTCGATTGAGACGAAACAAGCGACGTTCGAATCGTACCGACGAAGGCTTTGGTGTGAAATTGAAGTGGTTTTTATTTGAAGCTAAAATACTTTCAGTTTCAAATAAAAGATGACTGCTTTACACGCTCAAAACATACTAAAATATTTCCTTATGCTAGTTAAATTTGAAATTATAAAGTGAAATAAATTAATTGATTATTTTTGATAAATTTAATTATCATCTGAATTATCATTTGAATTAACTACAAAATCCAAAATTGATAGTTAGATTTGAAATTGGAATTTAATTGCCAGTAAAATATCCAATATTAATAACTATGAAATTGTTGTGAACTATATTGACTGTTTGGATGATTGATTACGATGGATGATATTGGTTGGTATTTTAGATGATTTGGATGTTTATTTATTTTAATGTATACTATATCATATTGTATATTATTTACAGTATATAAAAACGTAAACTGAATTATTTCATATAAATTAAGAAATAGGTTGAAATGACATATAGATATGACATTTATTTTGGATTGAAATGGTATATATCCATAACTAAATTAAATTGAAATAACGGATTCACATAGCAATTGGATAGAAAATTAAATACAGATACCGAATTTGGTTAAAGTAAATAATTTTAAAAATTTCGATTCGGGATTATTTAAAATGACTTGATTTAAGAAGTAAACATCGAATTAATGGAAATCAAATTATTTTCGAATTTGAAATCGAAATGTTGAAATTTAAATTTGGAAACAGGAATTGATTAAATAATCGAAGCAGAGATTTTAAAGTTATAATCAAAATATGATTTGAATTTTGGAAATTTATTTGTTTTAAAAGATTGAACTTTTATTTGAAATTTGAATATCGCTAAATAAAGTAATAAAGAACCATATTTCAAAATTGAGCTAGAATTGAATTATATTTGAAGATTAGGATTTAAATTGAAAATTAAAGAATAACTTGATTTAAGTGTTTTGAATCGATATCTTGAAAATCGAGCTTGAAATTGACATAAATTGAAATTGAAATTATGCTGAAATCGAAATTGAATTAATTTGGAATCGAAATCGAAATCGATTTGAATTAAAATTGGAATCGAAGTAAAATTCGACTTGAAATCGAAATTGAATCGATTAAATGGAAAATGGAAATTGAAATTGATTTGATTGGAAAATTTGGGATCGAATCAATTTGACATTGAAACTATTTGCAAATAAACTATTTAATGTAAACTGTTCAAAATCTATCTTCTTTAATACACGAATTATTTTGATTTTCCAAACTATTTTACTATATAAACCATTTACAATACTCAAACTATTTTCTACTAAGCTACTTTAACAATTTTAGAACTATTAAAACTATTTTCTAAAAAAATTTCAAGCTGGTCAAAAGATGAAAATGTTTATATTTAATTCTCTGATTTAAATACGAAATGGGTTAAATTGAAGTTATAACCCAAGTGGAAATTTGAAGCAAGTTTGAATTGGAATCGAAATCGAGATATTAAGATGAACATGATTATGAATTGAAATATTACATTTTGAGTAAATATGATAATTTTGAAATGGATTTGATTTAAAGCGAATATGATATTTTGATATCGAGTAAGAATTGTTTTCGAAATGTAAAAGTACCAACTTGTGTGTGAAACAACTTTTGGTTGTTAAAAAGACAAGGGCCTCTTATTGGCATACTCTTTGTCAATATTAGAACCACTTTAACAGCTGTGTACACAGAGGAGACTCTAGAACAAAGTGGTTGGATTTGGCATCATTTACTGGATTTGAAGAAAGTGAACGATGATGGATAGACTCCGGAACTTGTTCCAATTTGAAATAACTAAAACAGGATGGCTTGATAGGGTCAAGTGGGCAAATTACCCCTAGCGGACATCCGTTCTTCAATTTACTTGGACTCATTCCATTTTATTCCTCTTGTTGTTGGTTTCGATTAGTGCACCTTGATTTTGTTTAGCCACCCTTTGACTCGATATGGGATGGATAGACGCGGTGGATGGTCATGGCTATGATGCATTACCACTAGCCCTGCGACCCGAACAAGTAGTGTCACGATCCAAAATCCAATGTTCAAAAATTGACGTTAAATACCTCACTTGTATTCGATTCCCAAAGATTCAAACATCGAACTCCAGTCGAATGGAGCTTATAACAACATTACATGAATATAAACAGCGGAAACAAAAGGAATATCATATATCAATACAGATACAACATGATACAATATCCAATACAAAATCGATCCTAAATATTAGAGTGATACAGATATGATACAACAATAATGCGACAATAGAAACTTCAACAAGTTTCCAACATACTTCAACTTCAACAAGGTCTTCAAAACTCCAAAACTTCAAAAGATTTCCAAACCCAAAGCTTCCAGAAGACTTCAAAATCCAAGATGGCTCCAAAACACGGATAACCTGCTTCTAGCCTACCCGTGTGGAAAACTGTAGGCACCCAAAGTTTAGGAAAGGAAAAATAAACTCCGGTTCAGTCATAGGACTGTTGTGAGTAAACAAAAACGATTTTTATCTTTAAAACAAACAAAAGAATTTAGATTGAAATCCGCAATGCTTTATGGAAAATGAAACTACCATAAGGCCTCCCGCCACACACACAATGCAAGCGCAAACTTGGAGGAGATTTCTCCTTATGACAGTCAAAAATGCTTGATACGAGAAAATCTCTTTTAAATATTATTATTAGTGCATAGTATGAAAACATTTCGAAAGTATAATATTAATCCTAAGCAGCATAGGCACCATTATATTATGCCAGCTATAGCTACCACCTGAGGTGGCAGGTTATACAATTGCAATTGTAAATGGCTCGTATTGTTTGATTGGATTTCCAACAAATTGTCGGGCAAAGGAACTTCCCCACACAAAATGGAATGCCTCTGGAGGGACGTCCCCGAGAACCTAATCGGATCTCTGCTACACAAGGCCGGGTTACCCCTGTGACTAGGATCAACTGACACGAGTATGCCACCTCCCGATCGTTACCAACCTTTACCCGAAGGGCTTCTCAACTGACAACCACAAAGCACTAAGTTTTGCAGCAACCACAAAGTAAGTATCTGGGCTCCATTTCATGATACCACTTATAATCCAGAAGGAAATGGACATACCCTCAAGGGGTTCTACCCCCAAATAACCTTGCTGCCGCGATTCCTATTTTGACCATAACCGGGTTGTGAGGTTCGATGAGGTCTCGCTCAAAGCTACACTTTTTCACAAAGCCAAGATTTGATTAACAAATGATCATCAACACACAACAGCACTTATCATGCCACACTACCAAATTGGGAGTATATCGTTGATAACCTTCAACTACATAACCTCTGAGCTCGTACGTCCCAGAGAAGGGTGTTAAGCTAAGAGAATAATTCTCCGCCACCAACATATATGTATTTGAAAGAAATATGCTTTATATCTCAAAGTGTAGTGTTAGACATACTGTAACGACCCAGAATTTTTATTAATTGAAATTTGAATATTTAGTTAATTTTAAATATTTATAAGTGAATTTTTAAGTCAAATAAATTTTTATTTGAATTATTGGATTTAATTGAATAATTAAATCGATAATTTAATATGTTAAATTATGGAAAATATAGAAAATAGTGTTAAATATGATTGAAATTGATTTGTAAAATTTTATTTTATCATATTGGAGTTAGAATGATATTTTAGAACTTTTAAAATCGAATTAAAAGTTAATTTGTGAAAATTGAATATTTTAATATTTAATAATCGACTGTAAAATAGTCAATTTTTGAACATTCTCAGAATTGAACGAAACCAGTTCCATTGGATCCGTAATAGTTAGTTATTACCGGATTTCAATTTTCGTGTCAATCGGAGCTATCGTTTGATCGTGGCAGCTCGAAACGCATCGAATTGTTTTTAATTTTAATTTGGCAAGTCAAAATAGCCATTTTTCAAAAAGTCTCGGATTTCGACGAAACCAGTTTCATCGGATCCGTAATGTGATATTATTGTAAGCTTTCAAATTTCAAGTCAATTGGATTTACCGTTTGTCCGGTACGAATTAAAACGCCTAGAAATCAATTTAAATCGGTTTAATTTAAATTGAGCGTTTGTAGCCATAACTCGCACAGATGTCCGAATTAGCTTCCGAAACCTGTTCCATTGTGTTCGGAACGCGGGGTAAACCCTAGAAACGCTGGTTACGGCGCGTAAATCGGAGTTCGGAATTTCCGGGATGAATAGTGTCGTTCGTTCTCTTATAAATAGCCCCACCCTTCATTAAAGAAAAAAAAAAATTGTAACCCTAGCCGCCAGTTCACCCCATGAACGGCCAGAAGCTTCTCTCCTTCCTCCCTTATAATCTTCCAATCTATTCACCATTTGCGAAAACTTTCAACATAAAAGATGTAGAGGGCAACGAGACGAAGAGATCCATACGGTTGTGATGTAAAATGGAGCAACGTGGGAGGAGCTACAGGGGGCCGACAGTCATGACTTGCGCATGCAATTCCATGCGCAGATGAGGGCCGAGTTGGTCAGTGCTTGGGCCGAAGGTAGAGGAAGTCGAGAGCTTCGACATGGCGGTGAGGTGATCGAGTATAGTCGAGAGATGAGGATGCAAATGGAAACCCTAATATGTATGTTTGGGTTCGGCTATACGTGCGTGTTACTGGAGCTTGTTGCGTGATGTAGGAGAAGGATGGGGACGGTGGAGATGTATCTGGGTTTGGATCCAAGGGTGAGGATGTGTGTATGTTGAAATAAATTAAAATTATGTTGTAATTAGTAAGTTAAATCGTGTTCAAACTTCAAAAATTCATATCTTTTTCATACGAGGTCGAAAACGCGCGAAACCAGTTGCGTTGGAATCGTATGGACGAGCACTACGCGATGGAGTTTGTTTGGAGTTAGTGAGAATTTTGGGTAAAATTAAACGTCCATTTAATTTTATTCGAAATAAATCGCTAAAACGGAATTTAAAATCAAGGTGAGAACTTCTCACTCAATCGAATCAGTTTCGATTTTATTTTAAATAGTTAGATTTAAAATATTTGAATACATGTTTGAATGTTGATTGATATCTATTGATTGTTAAAATAGACATTATACGCCGTTAGTAAGCGGATGTTATTTATTAAAAACATATACCGCGAATATTTCATAAACAGTGAAATTGGTATTATATATAATAGCAATATATATATATATATATATTGGCATATGTATATATTGGAGTTATTGATTTCCCGTATTTTTTTGTTTAGCGGATGAGACCCTATTGCGCCGTTATTAAGCGGATAATATTTAATAAAAACATGTACCGCGATAATTTCGTACTGGAGCGAAATTGGTATTGTGCTAATGTTTGTGGATGCAGGAAACGGGTTGGAGGGATCCAACTGGATTCCTCAACAGTTTTGATTTGATTTCAGATATTTTTTTATTTGATGGATTATCATATCGATATATGATATCGTTGTTGTCGTGATTGACTATTTGGTGTGTAGCATCATTGGACCAAATTTGGAATTTTAAAATGATTTCAAAGTGATTTTTGAAAGTATACGTTTATAAAATATTTTTGGAATTTGATCTATTTTAAATAAATAAACGTCAAAATTTTTAATGTTATAAAAATTATGATTTTTGAGGAATATAGTTAAAAACTGATTTTTGAGAATATGATGCTATTGAGTTTATAAAATAGTTTTAATCGGGATTTTAGAATTTATTATGAAAAGTTTAAATATAGGATTTATAAAATTTAATTATTTTATGAATCAAAATGATGAAATTATAAAGGAGTTTAAAGACGTTTTTAAAATATTAATATGAATTGATTTATATAAGAGATTTATAAATGGATATTTATAAATTGAGATATTGAAATTATAAAACGAGTTTTTATAAGTGTTTGAATGAAGTGAAAATGAATTTCGTTAAAGAATGAAATTTATAAAATTATAAATGGTGAAGTTATAAATGAAGTTTATAAATAGTAAGATTTATAAATTTTGTGAAGTTATTAAAGAATATATTTGGATGAATAATTGAATCTTAAAAGTTATAAGATTTATAACTATGAAGTTTAAAAGAACGATTTTGTAAAATAATCATTTTATAAGCATTTAACTTATAATGTGAACTTTTGGTTTATAATTGAGTTATAAATCGAATAGGTTAATAAAGGAGATTTATAAAGGAAGTAGTTATGAAATAAATAGAAATGGAATTTATAAACGTTGTTTTGTAAATTCGCAAAAGACTTATTTTGATAAGTAAATGGTTATAACTTATTTATGGAGTTATATTCACGTTTTTGAACTGTGAATAATCCTTTAAAATAAAATGAATAAAAGGATGAAATTTGTTAACAAAGAATATTCACGTTTTTGAATAGTGAATAACACGTTAAAGAAATTGTTTTGGATTTGGATGTTTTAAATAGAATTAAAACGATCGAACAATGTTTTAAATTGTGTTGAGATTCGAAACCATAGATTTCAACATTGATTGTTGAAATAGACGTTTTCGAAAAATAGAAGGAAATAGTGGACTATAACACTGTTGTTATAGTAAATGATTTCCGAAAGGAAATGTTTTGTATAGTATTGGGATTTATATATCTATTTTAATTTCGAATCCCTATACTAGTGATTTTGGGTTGTCGTAACGATGTTCTACGCAACATTCGTTTTGGCCCAAATAAATATGTTTAAGAGAATGATTTCCTTAAAAGAATGAAATATATACTTATTTTTGATTTAAGTATATTGAATATTTTCCAAGTGTTGAAATAAATAAAATTTGTGAATTACTTATGAATAAATAAGTATGGAAATGTTTTTCCAATGTGAAATGAAACGTTTAGAGAATTTATCTTTTTGAAGATAAATTGAAATGAATTATTGAAATCATATGCATGGATATTTTGGATTATAAATTCACTAAGGAATTTATGAATGAAAAAGAGAATTGGTTTAAAAATAAATATTGATTTATTTTTGAAGTGTGAAAATAATATATCTTGTAAAGATATTTTGGAAAATAAATAATTTGGAAAATTATTTGGAATCTGGTGATGTGTGCATATCCATTGATAGTTCAATAACCGACTGTCAATATTTCCCTTTGAATGGGTAGTTGATGTGATTTGTTTGAATGTGAATGCTACACTTATTTTTGAATAAGCGCTCACTATTCGGGTTAACCGGGAAAGGACTATGGGGTCGTATAACCCATTCCGAATATGTGATACGTCGTTCTAAATTGCATTTGAAGATCGGTGTTGAAGACCGAGTTTTTGCGAAAGCGATAGGATGACCTATCGATTGTCTCTGCACTGGGTAGCTCCTGGTATAGAGATTCCTTAAGTGATGGGAAATTCGATCGGGATTGTGAATACCCGGATTACAAGGGCTTCGTAAGGAGTGCCTTCGGTTTTGTTCGAGCCCGGAACAGACTTGTATGGATTGTATGTCTGACATTACAAGTTGAGATATTAAGCCGATTTCTTTCAAATATATTTCTGTTGGTGGCGAAGAATTTATTCTTTAGCTTAACACCCTTCTTTGAGACGTACGAGCTCAGAGGTTATGTAGTTGAATGTTATCAGCGATATATTCCCAATTTGGTAATGTGACATGCTGAGTGATGCTGAAATGATCATTGTGTTGATTATTTGTGATAGGATCGTTTATTTGATCGTCTATCCTTGTGATCATTGTGTTGATCATTTGTTGACCCAAAGCATGGCTTTTGTATAAAGTATGTTTTTGTGGACGTGACTTCGTCGAGCCTCACACCCCGTGAATGGTCAAAACAGGAAAGATGCGGCAAGGTTATGAAGGGTAGAGCCCTTTAGGATATGTGCATTTCCTTCTGGAAAAGGGTGGTATCATGGTATGGAGCCCAGATACTTACTCATGTTGAAAACACTTTGTTATGATTGTGTGAATTGATTACGAGCGCTCGGTAAAAGGTCCCAAAGGACCGGGGGATGGCATATTCGGTCAGTTGTTACTCAGTTAGGGGTAACCCGGCCTTGTGTTGGTAGAGATTCGGTTTGGTTCTCGGGGATGTCCATCCAGAGGCATTCTCATGTGGCAATGGGAAGTTCCTTGGCCTGATCATTCGTTGGAAATCCAAAGAAACAATACGAGACTTGTACGGTTTTAGTTGTATAACCTGCTATGGAATGTGGCGGTAACCTGCTATTGAACATAGTTAGCTATAGTAGGCATAGTTCGAAATGTCTATGCTGGCTAAGATTTATATTCTACTTTCGAAATGAATTTTCTCTACACTATGCACTAGTAATAATATCAAATGTTATTTTAAATGCGTATCAAGCATCTTTGACTATCATAAGGAGAAATCTCCTCCGATTCTGCATTTGCATTGTGTGTGTGTGCGGGAGGCCTTATGGTAGTCTCATTTTTAAAAGCATTGTGAATAGACTTTAAAAATATTCCTCTATTTTGTTTTCAAAGATAAATAAACTGTTTTGAGTTCTCACACCAGTCACATGACTGACTCAGAGTTTATTGTTTTCCTTCCTAAACTCTGGGTGCCCACCAATTTTCTCACGGGCAGTCAAGAGTTAGGTTTATCAGGATATTCTGGATTTGCTGGAGGCAAGCTGGATGGCATGGCATATTACTTATATAGTATTTCTTTTTCCGCTGCACTGTTTGTTGTTGTACACTCTGATGATATGATGAGATGATGTAATGTAATGTATAAAATGTAATAACTGATATAGTTCTTTGTTTAAAGATTATTCATTTATTATTATATGTTGTTCCACTGCGAATTGTGAGATTCTATTGTTCTGTTATTCTGCTGTTCTGTTCCGTTCTATTCTCTTTTTCTTCTATTTTAAAATTTTCTGTTCTCTTTTCTATTTTCTCTTCTTCCTATTTTCTGTTTTCTTTTCTATCTTTTCTCTCTTCTTTCTTCTTTTTTCTCTCTTTTTCTTTTCTTAAATTCTTTTTAAAACCCTCAGTGTTCGGTTTTCCGTCGTTCGATTTCTCGGCAGTCGATAAAGTGAGTATCGATGTTGAATTTTCGGAAGTCGAAAAATCGGGTCCTGACAATGTGGTATCAGAGCATATGGTTAAGCGACAACCATGGTTCTGTTGGGTATTACTCATTAGAGATAGAGTCAGCAGTACTCTAGAATGGGTTTGAGTGTAATAATAGCTATGAGAGCGTATTTGTTAGTGAATAGAAAATTGTTTTATATTGTGATGATTGGTTTATTGAGTGGCATATGAACTTTCGTCAGCGTGGTCCGCAAGACTATGCCGAAAGGGTTTCTAAACACTTGAATAGAACAATTCGGCACAATATTGTTTTTAAATTGGGTAAATGAAATAATTTTACTTTGATTATATTTTTATATAAAAGTTATAATTTTTCAGAATTATAAAAGTGTATATAAGTTGATTGTTAGGTTGTTTGAATAATCTAAATAAAAGAATAATTAATAAAGTTAAGTGATGGATATGAACTTGAGTTATGTAAATGAAATTCAACTTTGGTGATTGAATTGAATGAATGGATTGAATGTTAATCAATTGAATGTAAATAAAGTTGATATGAAATAATGAGTTGGGTGTTAATTCATTAAAATCTAATGTTATTGGAAGTTGAATAAATTGAATGAGAATGAATATAAACAAAGGAATTTGGTTGAAATGAATATACTTTGGTTGTTATATGGTTGTTAGTTGATTGTATATAATTCATTAAGTGTTAATGAAATTAAATTAATGAAATTGGAAGCTAAAGTAATTGGAATTCAATTGGAAGTTAAGTGAATCTTGAATAGAATTGAATTTGATTTGGAAGCGAACCAACTTGAAAATGAATTAGTGAATATAAACTAAATGAAAATGAATGTTAGAAAGATCATCCACTATATATGAATCAAAGGTGATTAAATTGAAAACCCAATTCATTGAATATTAATGAGAATATAAATGAATATATATTGGTTATGAATTTGTTGAATGTTAGTTGGTTGATGTTTGCATTTGTTGCTTTAGTTGCATTTGCTATGTTGACATATATAGTTATTATGTTACTATATGTTGTATATTGATACTATGTTCATATATGCATGATTCTCATGTTGTTTGTTGAGTTTAGTAGGTGCGGATCGCGCTTGCTTCGCATTTGGAGCTCGCTTTCGCGCTATATTAGCCGTATATGCTCGCTAATAAAATATAAGGTACATATCTCGGATTACATACCGTACTTTTACATTTTTTCCCTTCGGGATGCCTCATTACTTGATGAGATGTATATTTGTGATATTTATACTGTCATTTTTTTTCGGATCGAGCCGCGCAAAGGAGACTATGGCGATTTTTTTCGAAAATAAAAGGCGTTAGAAATTTTTTGAGAAAATTGGAAAATTTTGAAAACTTTAACTTTGATTTTGAATTGAAAGTTAAACAATAGTAGTTGTTTTTGAAAAGATAACTAAGTATGATTTGAAAACTTAGTAAATATTTGTAAGAAGTTTAACTATGAATTTTGGGAAAATTAATAAATTCTGTAACTTTTCTTACTTGTTAATTTCGAGGACGAAATTCTTTTAAGGGGGGAAGATTGTAACGGCCCAGAATTTTTATTAATTGAAATTTGAATATTTAGTTAATTTTAAATATTTATAAGTGAATTTTTAAGTCAAATAAATTTTTATTTGAATTATTGGATTTAATTGAATAATTAAATCGATAATTTAATATGTTAAATTATGGAAAATATAGAAAATAGTGTTAAATATGATTGAAAATGATTTGTAAAATTTTATTTTATCATATTGGAGTTAGAATGATATTTTAGAACTTTTAAAATCGAATTAAAAGTTAATTTGTGAAAATTGAATATTTTAATATTTAATAATGACTGTAAAATAGTCAATTTTTGAACAGTCTCAGAATTGAACGAAACCAGTTCCATTGGATCCGTAATAGTTAGTTATTACCGGATTTCAATTTTCGTGTTAATCGGAGCTATCGTTTGATCGTGGCAGCTCGAAACGCATCGAATTGTTTTTAATTTTAATTTGGCGAGTCAAAATAGCCATTTTTCAAAAGTCTCGGATTTCGACGAAACCAGTTTCATCGGATCCGTAATGTGATATTATTGTAAGCTTTCAAATTTCAAGTCAATTGGATTTACCGTTTGTCCGGTACGAATTAAAACGCCTAGAAATCGATTTAAATCGGTTTAATTTAAATTGAGCGTTTGTAGCCATAACTCGCACAGATGTCCGAATTAGCTTCCGAAACCTGTTCCATTGTGTCCGGAACGCGGGGTAAACCCTAGAAACGCTGGTTACGGTGCGTAAATCGGAGTTCGGAATTTCCGGGATGAATAGTGTCGTTCGTTCTCTTATAAATAGCCCCACCCTTCATTAAAGAAAAAAAAAAAAAAATTGTAACCCTAGCCGCCAGTTCACCCCATGAACGGCCAGAAGCTTCTCTCCTTTCTCCCTTATAATCTTCCAATCTATTCACCATTTGCGAAAACTTTCAACATAAAAGATGTAGAGGGCAACGAGACGAAGAGATCCATACGGTTGTGATGTAAAATGGAGCAACATGGGAGGAGCTACAGGGGGCCGACAGTCATGACTTGCGCACGCAATTCCATGCGCAGATGAGGGCCGAGTTGGTCAGTGCTTGGGCCGAAGGTAGAGGAAGTCGAGAGCTTCGACATGGCGGTGAGGTGATCGAGTATAGTCGAGAGATGAGGATGCAAATGGAAACCCTAATATGTATGTTTGGGTTCGGCTATACGTCCGTGTTACTGGAGCTTGTTGCGTGATGTAGGAGAAGGATGGGGACGGTGGAGATGTATCTGGGTTTGGATCCAAGGGTGAGGATGTGTGTATGTTGAAATAAATTAAAATTATGTTGTAATTAGTAAGTTAAATCATGTTCAAACTTCAAAAATTCATATCTTTTTCATACGAGGTCGAAAACGCGCGAAACCAGTTGCGTTGGAATCGTATGGACGAGCACTACGCGATGGAGTTGGTTTGGAGTTAGTGAGAATTTTGGGTAAAATTAAACGTCCATTCGAAATAAATCGCTAAAACGGAATTTAAAATCAAGGTGAGAACTTCTCACTCAATCGAATCAGTTTCGATTTTATTTTAAATAGTTAGATTTAAAATATTTGAATGCATGTTTGAATGTTGATTGATATCTATTGATTGTTAAAATAGACATTATACGCCGTTAGTAAGCGGATGTTATTTATTAAAAACATATACCGCGAATATTTCATAAACAGTGAAATTGGTATTATATATAATAGCAATATATATATATTGGCATATGTATATATTGGAGTTATTGATTTCCCGCATTTTTTTGTTTAGCGGATGAGACCCTATTGCACCGTTATTAAGCGGATAATATTTAATAAAAACATGTACCGCGATAATTTCGTACTGGAGCGAAATTGGTATTGTGCTAATGTTTGTGGATGCAGGAAACAGGTTGGAGGGATCCAACTGGATTCCTCAACAGTTTTTATTTGATTTCAGATATTTTTATATTTGATGGATTATCATATCGATATATGATATCGTTGTTGTCGTGATTGACTATTTGGTGTGTAGCATCATTGGACCAAATTTGGAATTTTAAAATGATTTCAAAGTGATTTTTGAAAGTATACGTTTATAAAATATTTTTGGAATTTGATCTATTTTAAATAAATAAACGTCAAAATTTTTAATGTTATAAAAATTATGATTTTTGAGGAATATAGTTAAAAACTGATTTTTGAGAATATGATGCTATTGAGTTTATAAAATAGTTTTAATCGGGATTTTAGAATTTATTATGAAAAGTTTAAATATAGGATTTATAAAATTTAATTATTTTATGAATCAAAATGATGAAATTATAAAGGAGTTTAAAGACGTTTTTAAAATATTAATATGAGTTGATTTATATAAGAGATTTATAAATGGATATTTATAAATTGAGATATTGAAATTATAAAACGAGTTTTTATAAGTGTTTGAATGAAGTGAAAATGAATTTCGTTAAAGAATGAAATTTATAAAATTATAAATGGTGAAGTTATAAATGAAGTTTATAAATAGTAAGATTTATAAATTTTGTGAAGTTATTAAAGAATATATTTGGATGAATAATTGAATCTTAAAAGTTATAAGATTTATAACTATGAAGTTTAAAAGAACGATTTTGTAAAATAATCGTTTTATAAGCATTTAACTTATAATGTGAACTTTTGGTTTATAATTGAGTTATAAATCGAATAGGTTAATAAAGGAGATTTATAAAGGAAGTAGTTATGAAATAAATAGAAATGGAATTTATAAACGTTGTTTTGTAAATTCGCAAAAGACTTATTTTGATAAGTAAATGGTTATAACTTATTTATGGAGTTATATTCACGTTTTTGAACTGTGAATAATCCTTTAAAATAAAATGAATAAAAGGATGAAATTTGTTAACAAAGAATATTCACGTTTTTGAATAGTGAATAACACGTTAAAGAAATTGTTTTGGATTTGGATGTTTTAAATAGAATTAAAACGATCGAACAATGTTTTAAATTGTGTTGAGATTCAAAACCATAGATTTCAACATTGATTGTTGAAATAGACGTTTTCGAGAAATAGAAGGAAATAGTGGACTATAACACTGTTGTTATAGTAAATGATTTCCGAAAGGAAATGTTTTGTATAGTATTGGGATTTATATATATATTTTAATTTCGAATCCCTATACTAGTGATTTTGGGTTGTCGTAACGATGTTCTACGCAACATTCGTTTTGGCCCAAATAAATATGTTTAAGAGAATGATTTCCTTAAAAGAATGAAATATATACTTATTTTTGATTTAAGTATATTGAATATTTTCCAGGTGTTGAAAATAAATAAAATTTGTGAATTACTTATGAATAAATAAGTATGGAAATGTTTTTCCAATGTGAAATGAAACGTTTAGAGAATTTATCTTTTTGAAGATAAATTGAAATGAATTATTGAAATCATATGCATGGATATTTTGGATTATAAATTCACTAAGGAATTTATGAATGAAAAAGAGAATTGGTTTAAAAATAAATATTGATTTATTTTTGAAGTATGAAAATAATATATCTTGTAAAGATATTTTGGAAAATAAATAATTTGGAAAATTATTTGGAATCTGGTGATGTGTGCATATCCATTGATAGTTCAATAACCGACTATCAATATTTCCCTTTGAATGGGTAGTTGATGTGATTTGTTTGAATGTGAATGCTACACTTATTTTTGAATAAGCGCTCACTATTCGGGTTAACCGGGAAAGGACTATGGGGTGGTATAACCCATTCCGAATATGTGATACGTCGTTGTAAATTGCATTTGAAGATCGGTGTTGAAGACCGAGTTTTTGCGAAAGCGATAGGATGACCTATCGATTGTCTCTGCACTGGGTAGCTCATGGTATAGAGATTCCTTAAGTGATGGGAAATTCGATCGGGATTGTGAATACCCGGATTACAAGGGCTTCGTAAGGAGTGCCTTCGGTTTTGTTCGAGCCCGGAACAGACTTGTATGGATTGTATGTCTGACATTACAAGTTGAGATATAAAGCCGATTTCTTTCAAATATATTTCTGTTGGTGGCGAAGAATTTATTCTTTAGCTTAACACCCTTCTCTGAGACGTACGAGCTCAGAGGTTATGTAGTTGAATGTTATCAGCGATATATTCCCAATTTGGTAATGTGACATGCTGAGTGATGCTGAAATGATCATTGTGTTGATTATTTGTGATAGGATCGTTTATTTGATCGTCTATCCTTGTGATCATTGTGTTGATCATTTGTTGACCCAAAGCATGGCTTTTGTATAAAGTATGTTTTTGTGGACGTGACTTCGTCGAGCCTCACACCCCGTGAATGGTCAAAACAGGAAAGATGCGGCAAGGTTATGAGGGGTAGCGCCCTTTAGGATATGTGCATTTCCTTCTGGAAAAGGGTGGTATCATGGTATGGAGCCCAGATACTTACTCATGTTGAAAACACTTTGTTATGATTGTGTGAATTGATTACGAGCGCTCGGTAAAAGGTCCCAAAGGACCGGGGGATGGCATATTCGGTCAGTTGTTACTCTGTTAGGGGTAACCCGGCCTTGTGTTGGTAGAGATCCGGTTTGGTTCTCGGGGATGTCCATCCAGAGGCATTCTCATGTGGCAATGGGAAGTTCCTTGGCCTGATCATTCGTTGGAAATCCAAAGAAACAATACGAGACTTGTACGGTTTTAGTTGTATAACCTGCTATGGAATGTGGCGGTAACCTGCTATTGAACATAGTTAGCTATAGTAGGCATAGTTCGAAATGTCTATGCTGGCTAAGATTTATATTCTACTTTCGAAATGAATTTTCTCTACACTATGCACTAGTAATAATATCAAATGTTATTTTAAATGCGTATCAAGCATCTTTGACTATCATAAGGAGAAATCTCCTCCGATTCTGCGTTTGCATGTGTGTGTGTGTGCGGGAGGCCTTATGGTAGTCTCATTTTTAAAAGCATTGCGAATAGACTTTAAAAATATTCCTCTATTTTGTTTTCAAAGAAAAATAAACTGTTTTGAGTTCTCACACCAGTCACATGACTGACTCGGAGTTTATTGTTTTCCTTCCTAAACTCTGGGTGCCCACCAATTTTCTCACGGGCAGTCAAGAGTTAGGTTTATCAGGATATTCTGGATTTGCTGGAGGCAAGCTGGATGGCATGGCATATTACTTATATAGTATTTCTTTTTCCGCTGCACTGTTTGTTGTTGTACACTCTGATGATATGATGAGATGATGTAATGTAATGTATAAAATGTAATAACTGATATAGTTCTTTGTTTAAAGATTATTCATTTATTATTATATGTTGTTCTGCTGCGAATTGTGAGATTCTATTGTTCTGTTATTCTGCTGTTCTGTTCCGTTCTATTCTCTTTTTCTTCTATTTTAAAATTTTCTGTTCTCTTTTCTATTTTCTCTTCTTCCTATTTTCTGTTTTCTTTTCTATCTTTTCTCTCTATTTTCTCTCTTCTTTCTTCTTTTTTCTCTCATTTTCTTTTCTTAAATTCTTTTTAAAACCCTCAGTGTTCGGTTTTCCGTCGTTCGATTTCTCGGCAGTCGATAAAGTGAGTATCGATGTTGAATTTTCGGAAGTCGAAAAATCGGGTCCTGACACATACAACCATACAAGTGTGTTCCGAGTTCGAACAGAACCGAAGGCACTTCCGAAGAAGCCCTTGCAATCCGGGTATTCACAATCCCGATCGGTCTTCCCATCATTTAGGGAATCTCTATACCGTAGCTACTCAGTGCAGAGACAATCGATAGGTCATCTTATCGTTCTCGCAAATACCCGGTCTTCACCACCGGTCTTCAAATGTTATCCATAACGTCGTATCATTATTTGAAAGGGGTTATATGACACAATGTCCTCTCCTGGCTAAATCGAATAATGAGCGTACATTTAAAAACATATGGATATGGGATTTCAGTTAAGTCACAACTTCAAAAAAAAACCAAAACCTTTCTTCAAATGGTTTAAATAAATTACCATTTCAAATCTTTAAACAAAAAGATTTATTTCACAAAGTTCACCCAGTTTCACAAAGATCCATTTACGGATTTCAAAACAATTCCCATTTCGATTAGGATTAACTCATCCAATCTTTATAACAAAAATTTTACTTATAGCTTTCAAACTTGTTTCAAAGATTTATTCATAACCTAGAGGACCACTTTCATTTTAAACTTGAAACCCTTTTAACACAAATTGGAAGTTCATTACTTATGAGAAAGCTTTTATTATTCGAAAACAAATAGTTTTCATTTCAGAAAAATCCAATTATATTTGCACGAGTTAAAGCCCTTGAATTATATTTGAATTTTCAAATCAATACCTTTAAAACGGTTTAACTCGTATATAATTTGTATAACATCTTTAATCTCTAGTTTCCAAACATAGAATTCAATTCTAAATTTTGAATTCAAATTTAAATCAAATTATTTAAACTTCAAGGCTTAATCAAGTTATTCAAAAATAAATTTTATCTTTGAAATTTCTTTTCAAATTTTTTTTACTTTAATCCCAATTTATTTCCAAAACCATTTGGATTCAAAAATTCAATTTTAAAACTATTTCAAAAATATGTGACTTAACCAATTTCCACGTGCAATTCATATTTGTGTGTGTATAAGTGTGGTCCATAGGTTTTACACAATAGAAGCGCAGCATCATCAATCATCATAGATTCAACCACATCAATCCCGATAAGCGATATAATCCATAACACTTATCTTCATTCACAAATTCATAGATAAAGTAAATTTACCAATCACAAAGATTCACCATTATGATTCGATGTGGGTTTCGGATAACAAACTGGAATCCGATTCTCTGTCGCATCGAAGTTTAAATGTCGTTTACAGCAAAAGGGTTTTCACATAAATACAGAAACTAATCACAAATCACAGTTCAATATAAAGCAATTCACATCACACTGTATCACAATCACAACATAAATATCAATCCAGTGCACAACAATTGATAATAGTTAATCACCTTTAACTAAAGTGAATGTTATTTAAGAGAATTAACCACATAACTATTTTTATTAATTATTATTATCCTATTTTTAAATCAATGATTAATTTTCTTAATTATAAGTTAATTCATAAAGGGAAAATTCAGAAATTCCATGAATTACAAATCACTATATCTTCATTACCTTTAAGATAAACTCATTCTTATAAATGATTTAGCTATCACTCACAGATATGTTAGAAAACATTTCTTTCCAATTTACTGCTTAAATTTCATTTTCATTTCAAAATATAAAATTAATACTAATTTATCTTCTATAAATTTAAAAACTATTTTTTGAAAACCTTCAAATTCATATGTTTAAGTAATATTTTTGTTATAAAAGAAATTTTAACGAGTTAAATTAAAATCCTTTTTTAGGTTCACCTATTTAAAGTATACCTTTACATTTAAACTTATTTAAACAGTTAACGTTATAAAACTTTATTTAATTTCAAAATCTAGAATTCAGATTTAGATTTAAGATCCAGGTTTCAAAATTTTGATTTAAGATTTCACATTCCATTTAAATTCAAATTCTTTATAAAATACACTTAAATGCTTAGCCACTTTTAAGTTATTAGGCAATTTGAATTTAAAGAACTTTATTTCCAAACTAAGCATTAACTAAACTTGAATTTATAGTTAAACCTTGATTTAAAAATCAATTTAAACTTTGTTTTGAAATTTAAAATTTAGTTTTAAATTGCCAAAATCAGAACAGTTTTCAGTTTTTAAAACCTAGATAATCATCTACTCGAGCCACTGAAATCCTGCTTCGAGCCAATACAGGAAAACCTTCGAGTGAAACACTCGAGTTACACGAGACAATCTCGTGTACTACCCTGCTTCCATTCCCAAACAAAATAAAACAAAACAAATACTCCAGATCACCAGAAAAATGCTCCGTGCACGTGCACGTCGCCGCAGATCACCTCCAGACGACACCACATCATCGACCAAGTCGACGATCATCCACGCCCCAATCCCCGATCATCAGAATTCACCCATCCCCTCAAAATCGAAATCGAGCTCAAAATTGTAACCTGGAACAACTTCAACCAAAACCTGGAAACGCGTCGTTCTCGACATCCCGATCACCAGAAAACTTGAAACTCCGGTCAACTACTCATCGACGCTCCCCTACCATCACCCAAAACCACGTAGCACTTGATCAAACGTGGACGACGAACAAATCAAAACATTCACACTTGACAAAACTAGGTTTACAAATTTCAAAAGTTCACCGCCGCCACCACGACCAACCACACGCCATCACACTATTTTTTCCTGAACTGCCGTTCGTCCTTCCATCACCAGACGAGATCCAGACCCTTACAACTCATAGGATCACCAGTAATCACCAAAACAAAGAAATTTATACAAACTCAAACTGCTCTTTCGTTCACCTTCTAAAAATTATGATTTTTACTTTAAAATTCATGTTAATGTATAAGGATTCCATTCACATGCCTGAGATCGTAAATTAAAATGTTTGTATTTTGACTAATTTAGAGATTTGCTCAGATTTCTGGATTTCCAGAGTTATTAACAAGATGTTTTAACTTAAGTTGATTTTTAAACTTTAATATATACCATAACAGACAAACTTTATTTTTATCTTAAGTCCAAAAAGTCGGTAGATCAAGGGGAATTTATTTTTAAACTCAAAACTGCTGCTTGACCAGAGAGCAGGATACCATAGGAGATAACCGTGCACACGCATTCATCCATCACTCATATATACTCAAAGAAACATACATATATACAAACATACTTATCACAGATATACTTGCAACAGAATCATATTTTTAAATTTTAAAAAGTAATGTTACTCACAATGGTTCAAGGAAAATGAAAAGAGCTTGCTTTACTTTAAATCAGCCTGTGAAAATGCAAGCTGAAATCTTCCTCTTGATCTCTGGTTTTGATTTGTGCTCAATTGCTGTTTAAGTTGAATTTTTGTTTAAGTTTGAATGATATTTACTTCAGTTTTACACAGCTTAAAATGAACGAAACTGAGATGAGAAGCCTGATTATAAGAAAGAAGTGTACAGGGTGTTATTATTTTCTTTGTATAATCAGGTCAGAGATTTTTTTTCTGAATGGAGGCTGAGATGATTTCTTGTTTGTGCTGAGAAGATAGCAATATGTACATATGCTTCCATTTTTGTTTACATGCATTATCTCATTTTGGCTTTTGTGTATGTAGATATTTTTTTTATCTTCTTGCATACACTTGTTAAACATCTTATTATTTGAATTAAACTTGTTAAATGACTTGTATTTCTCATGAATTAAAAACTTTAAATAAATTTTATATTACATCTTTCTTACTTTATAAATACATCTTCTTAGTCATTATTATATACACATTATTTAAAAGAAAATGCTTTTAAAACTAACTACCTATAAATAAATTTGCATAGATAATATTCTTAAACCCAAATCATTTTTATAAGTTATTTATTTAAAATTTTAAATTCAAATACAAATTCAATATTCAAATTCAAATTCTATAGTTAATATATATATAAGTATACATATTTCGAATTCAAATTAATTCCAAAATTAATTCCAAAATTTGCATTAACTATTAATTTAAAATTAATTCAAAATTAGGATCGTTACATGTAGTATCCTACCTTAGACATTGCCTCGCGTGTCTTGTCATACTTTTATCCCTATACAAGGCCACTATGATTTTGATTTAGTGATGCCATGTCATGATGCCTCCCTATCCACCGATCGTTTTCTTGTGTTTTATATGCAAACTGTACGAGAATGCTTAAAAACGCATTAAGGGGGATTAATGTAAAGCCTTAATGCTATTTTGATATTTATTTTATTGATTAGACATTATATATGTTGCATATTGTTCTACATATAAATATTTTGATGGATCCTTAAGAGATGGAAAATATCGTAACATCTCATTTATTGCATGCATGTTATATATTGGATTGGAAATGTGAAACTCCATAAACATCTCTGACGCTATGACACTTATGTTATACACAATATCGATTGGACTCATACAAAAATATTTTAGTCCCTACTCGAATGTTTTGTCTTTTCATTACACTCAGGTCTACCCTAGGTTTTTAGCATATCAAAGATTATTCTCCAGAGGACGAAGACTAAGATTTGGTATATTATTATTGCTAATATTATTCCAAGCATCATGTTGTTCTACTGGATTATATTTGTTCTGTTGTATATGTATAACTCTGATAAATGCTGTATAAATTATAGTCAAATGATAGTAAACAACTTCATGAACTGTTTATTTGATTATTATATTTTATCGTTCGGCTTCAAGATTCTGGGTTTGTTTACTTCTTCCTTTTTTACTTTTTTATTTAACCCCAACGATTATCTATGTTTCGGATTGTTTAAGTTGGACATATGTGTGGATTACTATCGATTTAAACCTTCCAAAATATGGGTCATCACAATTTTCCAAGCAAGGCTTAGCCTTCCAAGCCTTCATGACCAAGGTCGAATCCTCTAGGAGCAATTGAGCTAGTAGTCTTGAGCTCCAATTTCGAGATAGTAGAGCTACAGCTGTTTCAAAATTAGCCAGATCAAAAATCAAGTGAGAAACTATATATATATATATATATGTGTGTGTGTGTGTGTGTGTGTATGTATATGTATATATAATGTGATATGATTGCTATAGATGTTTACTATGATTTGAACATCAAGTTTGGTTGTTTTAACAGAACTATTTAAATGTGTAAACAAGTCACATTAAATACACATGGATATTACACAAGGAGTTCATTTTTCGAGTCAAGTTATATAAGTGATATGGACTCATTAAACCCCTTTGAAATGATTTAAAACAGTTTATAAATGTTTTATAAATACTAGACCTAGTTTGGTGAAGTTTGAATAAGTTATGAAAATTGAGTCAAAAATAGGTGCTTCGCATGACGACAGTTCGCGATTTCATGCCATGGAAAGTCAAATCCATTTATATGATGGATTCGGAGTCAGAATTCTTTATAATAAGAATTTTATAAACTCTTATAGTCATAATTTTAAAACAAAAGAAAAAGATCGATATTTCATTTTTTAGATTTTGGAATATGAGAAAATCAAAATTTCAAAATAGTCGCGCTTTGGCAGTTCGGAAGCCAAAGCGATAAAAAAATTTAAGTCATATTTTTAATTCTTTAAAATTATGGGATAAATTCTATAAATAGTTTAAATTTTTTAAAATAGTCTTGAGTTATAAAAATGGATTTCTAAAGGGTAGAAAAGTATTTTTTATCAAATAAGCTTAAAAACATTATTCGTAGCTTTGCTCGCAGCACTTTTTGCAGCACTTTTAATAACTTTTGAAATATGATTTTAAGCTTAAGTATGCTTTTCCTAATCTTTTATAAATGTATTCAAATAAATAATAAGTAATTAAAAGATGATTTGAAAGTTTTACAATTTATTTCAAAATGTTTAAATAAATGATTTAAAGAAAAGCTGTTATAATTAACCGATTTAATGTTGGCTCTAAAAGCCAATGAGTAGACTGGATTTTTCTATTCATGAGATCCATATGTGAGGTGCTTAACCTAAGGACGTGTTCAGAAGCAACTAATGCCCTGGCTCACTTGGCATTTTTCCTATGTGAGTAATAGATAAGGTCAAAATTTCGAAAACGAGGCAAGTATAAAAGATATAATTTTTCCAAATCTAATACAACATGGATCTTCTAGAAATAATCTTCTTATACTTGGAACTAAATTTCTAGGAGGGAATTCATACTATCCATGTGAATTTAAAACGTGATTCCAACTTTATTCGATAGATAACAAAGGTTGAATACATAAATTGATGCGAAGTAGAATTACTATAATTTCTATCGACCCTTTTTAACTCCATTGTGTTTTCAAATACGAATTATGAAAACTATTTGATATTTCCAAATTAAAGAGATATTAAATGATTCCATATAAACTGAAAAGAAATTTTTAAATATATATATCTCTAGAAGATATTTTTAGTAAAAAGAAAGTAATTAATCAAACGACAAGCACTTATTTACTTTTTATCCTTTTATAGATGATTGGTTCGAAGAAACCAGGGTCAGTACAAGTTTGAAAGTGAAGACATGTTAAAGATAATGAAGTTGGAGACAGGGATCTTAATGACGGGAGGACATTTTGTTGATAATTTTTGAGTAGCTCTTGAGATAAATAAGTTGCAGTGGTCCCTTCATTCTGGGATTTTCATATGCAAGGACTACTCACTACTAATCCAAGGGGGTATGATAGGAGAGTACCTTAGGTTTGATCGATTTCCTGGATAACTTGTATAGATGAATGCCTAACATTGCATTTATAAGATCACATTGCATTGCTATCTACAAACGTACAATTATTTGGTGGTGTAGGAGGTAACCTTACATATACTTAACACCATTCGTAGAGATGTACGAGCTTAGAGGTTGTAGTTTTGTAGGAATCAGTAGTGTATTGTTGAAAATGGCAATGTGGCATTTTAAGTGAAAATGTTCTGAGAAAGGTAAACGTTACCTCGAGTCTCTTACTTGAGGAATTGTGAAACAGGGGTTGCTTCAGGGCTAAGTGGTTCAATACACTTAGGGTATGATATCACCTTTCTTGATTTATTTATTTGTAACTGCTATGACATTGTGTTTAAATTTTGTGGTTTATGTTATACGATCACTAGTAGGTTGGTAACTACCAGGGCGATATCATATTCGGTTCTATCAGCCACCCGATGGGTCTGAGGGTAAGCTTATCTTAATTCATAGAGGTTTCGATGATGTCGATCCTTGGTGCAATCTTCTAGAGATGTAATATGCGGGAGGTGGTCCCTTACCTCACTTTCATTAGAAATCCAAATCTCCAATAAGTGCCTTAGGTTTTAGTTATAAATCTATTATGATGGAATTTAATAATGTAACAATTTCGACTAAAATTATGTATATTTACTTGAAAAGCGTTTTCAAAGAATGTCATTGAAATAATATCACTGAATTTTACGTAGAATGATTTGGTTATCATAAGGTAAAAATCCATTCCATGTTTATGTGCGGCGTGGTCTTATAAGATACCCTTTTATTTTCCAAACTCTCATATTTTGAGTTTCTCACACTAGTCCCATGACCGACTTGAAGTTTACTTTCCTTTTCCCTAAGACTCTGGGTGCTCTATTTTCACAGGCAGCCAAGTAGTCAAGTAATTTGGAGCATTTTGGAAGGAGCATGGAGCATGGAGCATGAAGACCGAATGGTCCATTTATCAATAGTTCTATTTCAAATTTCCCTTGTATAATGTAGTATGCATTTAGTATCTACCAGCCTCTATAAGGATATGCAGTTATAACTATCCCTAGTTGGGTTAGTACTTATCGTAACTCCGATGAATCACTTGGAGTGATTATATATACTTTCCATATGTATAATTAACGCGAATGCGAAATTATGTTGTTAATGGAATGCTTAACATTTGCTACCAAATTTTCTAACAATGGATGAATAAGGTGGTTAAAACAAGTATATCTACATGGTTGAAAATTTGGAATCCTCCAAAATAAAAGGGAATGCTTAAACGACTACCTAAGACGGTAGTAAGTAGTAAAAGCCTTTGTACCCCATAAAATGGCTTGGACAAAGTACCTTCTAGAGGGTGGTCAAAGTAAGCCTTTGATTTCTTCCAAAAGGGCATAACCAAAGCGTCAACTAGCCTTTAATGCCATCATCAAGGCCTCACCGGACCATCTCCTAGAGGGAGATCATGTAAGTCTCTGGTTCTACTTAAGATAGCTGCCCAGACCACGAGACCAACCTTTGGGTACATCACCAAGGCCTTATTGAAGCGCCTTCTAGTGGGACGTCGGGTAAGAATTTGCTTCTACTTAAAGATAGCTAACCAAATGCATCGAACAATAGACCTAAATCATAACCTAGGAAGGTGATAAGGGGTACGATCCAAGTTGAGATCACCGCCAAAGAGACAAGCAAAGAAAAGGGACTTAGATGTCCATGCTCAAAGAGTGGCGCAAAGAAAAGGGACTCAAATGTTCAAAGCCTTAAGAGTGGTGATTCAGACATCCAAACCTAAAGAGTGGCACAAAGAAAGAGAATCGGACATCCAAATCCTAAAGAGTGGGGTGAAGAAAAGAGCCTCAGATGTCCAAAGCCCAAAGAGAGACCAAAAATCGGTCAAGAATGAAGCATTTGTATTTCGAAACAAAATCGAACAAATCTTCTAGAGGAAGATCCATTGAATATGAACTATTGTACTTCTACGTAAAGAGGCTAAGATTCTCCGCAAAAACAAGTTTATTGCTAGATAAGGATTTCTGTTCTTCTATTATCATTGCGTGTTGGATTTTCTATTATTGTTGCAAGAAAAAGATTTCTAGACTTCTATTTTTATTGTTAGATGGATTTTCTAGTCTTTTACTATTATTGCCAGATAGATTTTTTGGTGTTGTATTGTTATTGCCAGATAAGGATTTTTGGTATTCTCTTATTATTGCAAGATAAGGATTTATGGTCTTCTATTATTATTGCCAAATGAATTTTCTGGCCTTCTATTTTTATTGCTAGATAATGGTTTTTGGGCTTCTACTATTATTTCCCCATGGAATTTCTGCTCTTCCACATTAATTACATGGATTTCTAATCTTCCATTATGAATAGATGGGATTCTCGATCTTCTATCATTATTAGACGGATTTACAATCTTCTATTATTGTAGGAAGGTTTTAGGCCTTCCATTCGAATTACTATTCACAGATGGGTTTTCAGTTTTTTATTTGGAGACGTTTTTTGGTCTTCTATTTGGATGGATTTTCTTATCATCTTTTCAGGCAAGTTTCTAAGCTTTCTATTTAAAATATTATTGCTACCAGATAATTTTTGGTCTTTTACTCATTGCATTGAAAATTTCTGATGCTCCCGCCTATGATATTACCAGATGATTTTTTGGGCTTCTGTTTGAAAACTTAGTGTTATTTTTCGACCTCTTATAGAAAAATTATAATCTTAACTCATATAGATATTATAGACAGTATATACAAATTTATAACTCAATAAAATCCAGAAAAGGATTGCTTGAAATTGAAATTGAGTACAAAGTAAATAACAAAAGTAATCATTCTCTTTATGTTTTGCGGAAAAATGGAGTGGGAAAGGAAATCTCACAAGGAATTGAGTAAGTAAAGAAATTCTTGGTTTTACACTAAAGCGTAAAAAGCTTCTTCTATACAAAGGGAGGGGGGCAAATGTTATCCATATATTTTCTAAAGGATGCAAGCAGAAGAAGGTATGCTACATAGGATCACTAACGTGTATAGTTAATGCTATTTCTCTTTGACGTTGCCTCCTTCCTACACTAATACTCTTCGTTACCGCTTCTCGAAGCATTGCCAAGCATTAGTAAAGCCAAGTTCAATATCGCTTTGATTCTGTATCACCGTCAATCAACATCGTCGATAAGCAATGTCACATGACTCTGATGTTGTGTCATTCCTAATATTTATTTGACGCCTTATACAACTTCTTTTATTGTTTCCGAAGATATGTAACATACCACCTTTCATATGCATCGCATCCCTCGATGGGACGTGACATCAATGAAACCAAGAATACTAAGTATTATCAACACCATATGGAATCAAGACCACGTTTCTATAATGAAGCAATGATGGCGAGTATGGTTGAAATCATAAGCCATCAGTGTAATGTTGGCATCGCCTAAGTTGATTCTCATTGCTGCCAAGTCCCATTATAGCCACTGTCTACTTATGAAGATGGAGAGAGTGATCCAGCCAGCTTATTGACATAGCTTCTTAGTGATACCGCAAAACGTTGATGCTGCCTGAAATCGATAAAGTTATATAATTAAGACGTTTATTATTGATACTTCCATGAGGCAACGTCGCTAACCCTTAGCACTATTCTATATCAATGTCGCTCTTCATCGATGTAAAATGTTAACACAATTTCCACTAATGCCACAAATAACCAATCAAGAGCACCTTAATGCATAAGATCATCAATGCCGAAGACAATTTTTGCTAACGCGACATCGTAATTCTATTATTGTCATCATCAAACAAAGACAAGTGCGTAGCAACATTGAGGTTGCCAAAGCTATTGTCGATGATGTAGTCGAAGCATGTCGATGTCATGTGCCGCCCACATCTGTAAATACGGACATAGGGGTTATGGAAAAGGGGCAATCATTTTCCTCTCTTCCTTCTAAAATTAAAGCATTACAACCCTAAATCAAATTGGTGAAAATTGTCAGTTTTATTGTAAATCTCATAATTCTATGATAAGGAACATGGACAATGTCGAATATAACCTATTAGACTCTGAATGATAACAAGCATAGTCTATTTTTCCGATGGATAACCTCAAACATAGCTTAATTTCCCTATTAACGTAACTATGCACTTTGAGTATTATTGATATTTACATGCATATTATAAAACTCCCTAGTCCCAAAGTTCAACGTGATTATCTCCAAAGGATTTCGGACCGAATAAGAAATTATATGCATAACTACTATTTTGCCTACTACATATGGATATTGGACTATGAATATAAGGATTGATTACATACTCTATTGACATGCTTGATAGGCTATTGCATAAATTTTCTACTTGTCTTCTCCATCTCCATTGAATATATGATTTGACATGGGCCACTAAAAATTGAATTCCTAAAGGCCATATGGATTCTAGAACATATGTTCCAAATAACCTTAAGGGCTCTTGAATATTCAATTCCAAGTGACCTTAAGAGATCTCAAATTCCATATACTAAGAAAATACATGGGCTTTTTAGATATTTAACCTCAAAAGCCTATCAATATAGTAAATCCATACCCAATGATATCATCTTTCTCCTAATCTCTAATGATGAGTTTGTCCCTTATAGCACTATTTGGTTAACATCGATTAGTCCATATTTGAATAAGGGATTAATTCATCATGCTTAGCATCATGGGTGTTACACCAGTTTTTGGTCTAACAAATGTATATGACATGTATCTTGTTTCTATGGAAGCGTCCTTATAGCGAATATCACTCTACCAAAACTTTGAAATATCATTTCTTTCGAAATCTTTTATGAGTTAATCCTGTTCTTGGGTTTTTAAAAAACCAATAACTAGTCATGTTTTTGCACTTTTAGTGGAAAAGTTTGATGCTCGGATAAAGTTAGAACCCTAAAAAATTTCTTTGGATGTTAGGAATAGAGTTTTCTTTACCGATTTCATAAAATGTCAAGTTTTTAAAGAATTTTTAAATATAATTATTTGATTTCGTAACCCTCTAAGTTTGGTGAATGCATATTAGATTCATAGTATGTTGTTCTAAAAATGAAATAAAGTATCCATAATATAAAAATTTTTAAAAAAAATTAAATTTAAAAGAGGCCGATTTAAACAAATTTTCAATACTATTTAGCAACACTTTTTGCGACATTCTCTAATTTGTATAAAAATGGTCTAACTTTTTTCTCTTCCTGGGATCTAACACTGATATTTATAACTTATTTCCAAGGATTTTATTTTAAATGTTTGAGATATGAAAAACCAAGAACAAATTCATTTTAAAAGTTTAAAAGTTTGATTCAGTTTTGGAAAGGATTTAATTTCCGTAAACGATATAGCTTATACAGAAAGGATTTAGTCAGATTATGAACATTAAATGTCATGGTATGGAAGCTCGTATCTATTACAAAGGTTAAAAATGTTGTTAAGGCAAGTCTAAAAGGTAACACCACCTAGGCCTGACTTTATTTTCAATTGAGGGACAGTACAAGTTTAAAATCGACGAGTGGCGGTAAGAATATGAGATTTAATTTCCATATACGATCATTATTATTATCCTCGGTAGTTTAATTTCTTGTCTATCGATTTCGGTACCTATATTTTTGCTTCATTAACTAAAATGATTTGTTGCTCGTTTAGAGCATTATTATCCTTTATCTAAAATGACTAAACAAAGAGCGAGTGGGGGAAAAACTATGTAGGGTGCTCCCCTTAGGGTATTGTCACGTATACTCTAGATTGTTTTTGATTGTATGTTCACAGAGATGCGAAATATTTGGATACTTGGTAAGGTCGATGGGGTTTAGCTTGGAGGTTTTTGAGAGCCATCATAGTTCTCAAGTATATTGTTTAGAGGTATACTTTTGGTAAGTAGGGTACTACCATCCTAGTCATTATTAGAAAAATTCCTTTTCCTTGTTTTTAATTCAAACTTTTGAGTTAATTATTTCTTGATTGCATTGGGAAGTGTCTTGCGCACTTCATGATGTTTAATCATTTGTGTCAATTCTTTTATGCTTGCATGTTGTTCTTGTGAGAGGAAATCCATTTTGTGTTTTGTGGCATCGTCTTACATGTTGATGTGTTACACTTTTATTTGGAGTTAACTCATACTAGACTTATGGAGTGACATGTTTCTTTGGGATCTTTTGTAGATGATGGATGATCAGGAGGCTCCTTATCTATCTAGCCATCTATTTCCACTGTTATGAGATGTTTGTTTTATGTATATGTATTTTTATCAGCAAATGTAAAGGCGGGTTGTTATAACTGCCTAGGCTGATAGTAGTAGTACTTTTGTTGTAATTACGATAACTCTATGTTGGGGAGTAACCTTATGTAATATCTTATCATTATATTACATTTAACCATTCCATTGTGATTTTTTCTGTTATGTTTCTTTTATTTTACCCCATTATGTCTTGTCTTTTCGATGCATGGGATACAACACATGAATATTGTGGATATATTAAGTGTCCTTCCTAGGGTTCGAAATGCTAGGTCATCACATATTCCTAAGGACGTTTTTCCATGTTTTTTGAGTAGCCTAAGGGTAGTACATAATATCAAAATTCCAAGTCTTAAATCATATTTTAAATTGGTTAAAACTAGTCGTGTAGATTGTGCTTTTTAATGTTGTTTTTAACAAAGACTTTTACAGCTTTTATAAATGCTGTAGCAATCGCTTATTCTTTTAAGTTGTTAAAAATGATATATTTTTTTTATTTTTCTCCATTCTACCTATTTTGAAGTATTTTAAAGTTATTTTGAAGTTTAAATTTTTTTCAATATATGTAAGTTTGGAAGTAAAGAGGTTTTATAATATAAAGCATGCTTTTCATCAAATTATAAATTAGTTATTTTCAAGTAAAATTTTACACAAATAATCAAAACCTATACATATTTATTTTTTAAGTATACATAATTTTTGAAAAAGGTAATTGACTAGGCTTAACACTAGAAGCCAACGAGGTAGACTTCTCTATTTGTGAGAGGTAAGATTAATGTCGAGTAGGGATGTGAGCAATAAAGCTCTAACTCATCAGTTTCCCTCTTGACTGAGGATTAGTTAAGTTGCAACATAAAAAAGGTGTTAATCTATAGTTTACTTATTTTTTTGAAAAGTAATTAACTTTGCTTAATCCTAAAATCCAACGAAATACGCTTATTTATTTATGAGAGCTAAAATTGAAATGTCAAGTAGAGATATGAGCAATACAGCTTTAACAGATCAGTACCCCTCATGGCCGAGGAATAGTCAAGTTGGGAATGTTGGTAATGGGTTAATCGTACTATTTTCTTACTCATTTACGTAAGTCATAAATAGCATGCTTTCCATTAAAAGTCGATGAGGTAGATTTATCTATTTATGAGATTTAAGAATGAAGTGTCTAGGCAAGTCTTTGATGCAACCTGTGCTCTAACTTACCTGGCTTCACTCTTTGATACGGAATATTTTTGGAATGTTGAAAGCGAGTTAAGTACACGAATCGTGATTTCGATAAGCAATCATTTTCATTATCGATAGTCGATTTTAGTCGACTTGCAAATTTAGGCAAACATTATCTTTGATCTTTAAAAGAATGCTTATAAAGATAAGCATAAGTGAAATGGTTTTGGGTATGTAATGACAATTTTTAAGTAACATTGCCTTAATCCTCGTGAATGGATATGTGAATGTACTTAGACCCTTAAAAATTTATTTTGAAGGAAATTATAACTATGAAGTCTTTTGGAAAAAGATAGAAAAAACAAAGGTTTAAGTAAGAAATCTTGTTAATGATTTTTGAATATTCATCTACTATTTGAGATAAGTATAGAATACCTTTTGAAGTATTGAAAAGAGTACAAATGAATTGTAGAAATAGCTAAATAATGTTTTAGTTGACAAAAGAAGTTTTACTAGTAAAATTGATTTTAATTAATAAAAGATTAAATAAACAAAAAGGGGATTAGAAGTCGCTTATGTGACTTAATCATGCTCTTTATGACTTGATCGTGCTCTGTATATTTACTTATTTATGGAAAATATTTAGTCGTATACTTAGCACCAAATGTAAATGTAGTAGGCTTATCCATTTATGGGGCATAAGGCCAATGTTCAAGTACGGATAAGAGCAAAGAGCTCTCACCTACCAGGTTCACTCTTGATTAACGAATAGTGTGAGATGAAAATATCGAAAACGTGATAAGTATGCGAGACTTGGTTTTCCTATTCGATCATTCTCATTATTATTGAATGACCAAATTAATCCATTCAGTCTCGAAGAGAACTAGATCGATAGTATTTACTTATCGAAAACCACTTCAAGATTGAGCTATGTTGTAAAAACCCGCATATTTTACGATTTTATATTTAAATGATTTATTTAAATATAGCATCGCTAGTCAAATAAAGTCCGAAATGCTACTTTTTGCAAATAGTCGAATTAGGACTCGAGACCACTTCCATTGAGTCCAAAATGACATGCGACCTTTTTGAGCATAAACATCGATATGTTTGCAGTTGAGCATAAGTTTTCTATTTTTCTATAGGTCTTTAGGTTTGGTTTCAGCCCCTTTAACCCAACATAATAACTTAACTCCCCCTCCACAACATTTCCTTCATTCTACTCCTCATTTCCTAATACTCGAGCCCTAGAAAGAATGGCGGGAAGAGGAAATTTTAATTCCTAAGCCCTATTTTCTCTTAGGAATTCAGATTCAAGTTATAAATCAAAGAGAAGCTTAGGTAAGCATCCTCTTCATCTTCTCCATCTCAATGTCTCTTCAATTTTCAGAAATTCCTATAACCAAACTTCGGAAAAACTGCACCTTTGATAACAGATTGAAGATTCTAGAGGTGTATTGAAGAGGAATTGGTCTTGCTTTGTTTTAAAGCCTCTCATTCATTTTCTTTGAGTTTTAAAGGTGAGTTATTGAACTCACATCTATGTCTATAACTTTCTTCGTTACTATGTATGAATTCCTAACCTCTATTCATGTTCATTTACTTTTGATTTGAATTGATTTGGTGAATTTTCCGATTTTTGATTTTGAAGTCCAACTTTATGAAAATCCTACTATGGACGTTTGGACATATTATTTATGGCGTATTGAAAAGCCTACAAGGATGGGTTGTCGCTTGGCATAAAACCCTAGTCTTCATTGCTCGTCCAATCACTTCTGAATCATTTTGTTCATCAAGGCCTAGACAAACTTTTGCTCAGACTAGATGATCAGACGTGTGGTTATCAAGTCCAGACATTTGGTTATAGACCCTAGAGAAAAGGAAAATATATGGTGGAAAAAGAAAAATGGCAGAGAACAGAATCAGATGTCTGATACAACTAGCCAAACGTCCGGTGCACCCCGTCAGATGTCTGGTACACCCTTTAAGATGTCTGATACAACTTGTCAGACGTCTGATACAACCTTTCAGAAGTCTGGAAGGTTTCTGAAAATTTCCAGAACCTAAATCAAGACGTTTGGATTTTCAACCAAATGTCTGGAATAGTTCATTTTACCTATTTTTGCTATTTTTGAGTGGATTTCCAATTTTTATCTATTTTTCTTGATCTGGTTAGTTGTTTTCACTTATTATCGACTTTGATGACTTCTTTCTTTGGATTTTTGAGAATATCCATTTAATGGATTTGATATCAATTTTTATGGATTTAATTCACATTTTCGTATGTGAATTTTTGATGATAGATTGTTTTTTTACAATAATTTCTGCGATTTGTCACTTTTAAATACAAATACTTCTATACTGGTAGTAAATATCCAAACTCTTTCATCAAAAATGCTTTCAACGTTACTTTTAATAAAGAACTCGTTTTCAAAACCGTTTTCCAATCTATTAGTATATACAAACCTTTACCTCATTCGTCCGAGAAAGTCAACTAAAAGACTTAGTAAAACAAGTGGTATGAAACACTTGCGTTTACTTTGTCGGTTAATTCTTGGACTTGTTCGATTGAAATCTCGTGACAATTTTCGGGTGGAAATCTACATTTTGTTCGTAAATATTTAAGTTAAACCAGTGGCTATGGGACATGAAACTAAACTAATTTATTTACTAACTTAGTGTAATTCACACTTTTTATTTATCAATGGTGATCATTTTATGGTTTAGACTAGCAGTATGCGATGTCTCTTTGTCCACGTGGGGAACTGTTCCTCGTTTTATTGAGCTTCGTCTCATTTCTTTTATAGGCTAACGGCTTAAGGGTTCTTTGGAGTTTCGACTCATTTGTATGGGCTAGTGGCCCATGTTCTTTTATGGTGTTCAGTTCATCGGATGTACCGTTATTGTACTACGTCGATGTTTCGACTTATCAGGACTATCGGATGTACCATTATTGTACTACATCGATGTCTCGGCTTATCAGGTTCATCGGGCGTACCATTATTGTACTACACCGTTGTTCTGAATTATTCAAGTTTCAGGTTCCTCTGCGTACCATTATTGTACTACGTTGTTGCACTGGCTCTATGGTTAGCGACCATGGGATAGCGACACGTTTGTGATACACATGTTGGTGAGTTTTCATGCCCCCATTTGTGATAGGCCTTCCCCATTGTGACTTTTGGATTTCTAATTGATGATTTCTGGAATTTATGTTTCATCAATTTTTTGATTGGCATTGATATGTTTATCAATATTTGTGGTTTGATGAATAAAATAAAGAATATGATATTCTTTTTGGTGTATGAGATTCTTGAGATACTGTATGATTTTTGTTTGTTATTAAAAGTATACTTGACGTAGTATGGAATTATTGTTATCATACATTTTTGTCATATCTCTTATTCTATCTCATTTTATACGATATTTATAGCTAGACTGATCCGTTTATTATTTTCTTCTTACATAATACTCGGGTTAGACCGAGGTATTTCAGGTGCTTCTACTTGACTTCATATCAGGGTCCGTCATCTGACTTTTGACTAACTACTTAGCTTAGTAGTTTTTTTTGTCTTATACATTCGAGATAGAGACTCCTTGATGTATACATATTCATTTATTTAGCACATGTACCAATTCTTTTGTGATGTATTGGAACCACTACTTTGATGTACACTTCTATGTGTTTTATTAATATCTGTTTCCGCCTTAGTGATATGAATATATATGACGTGTTTATGTTATGCCTATTTTATATTTGTCTCTGGAGATCGCAAGCCACTATGTAGAAGTTTTGAGTTTGTATTGATGTGTATTGATGTCCTCTTGAAATGAAATGAATGTAATACTATCTGACATATCGGTACTCGCACAAAACAATTACAATGATGGTCACTCCTCAACAGCCTTACTCGTTGTGCTAGTTAACGACATTACTCCGTAGTTTCCTAGGCTAGTGTGAGCATAGAGGTGGGGCATCACAACTTGGTATCAAAGCTAAACTTCGAAACAGTATAGAATATTATAGCAAGGATAATTCTCCTAAGTCATTCTTAGGAATCGTGCCTTAGGATTAATTAGAGTCATTAGACTAGTTCTATCCTATTTTCCTTTATGATGCCTTGTTTTATCAATCATGATTATTTGATATTCATTCTGGAAATAACCTTTTTCTTCTTCTTTCTTTCTTTCTTAAAGAAGAGAAATTGCTTGACCTAGCCGTCCCAGTGATGGTCAATCCAATGCTAATCCTCAGGATGGAGTATTTATGTCTACCCAGCAGCTTTTAGATTTTGTAAAGAATGCTCAAGCTAACGGACCCATTCCAGAGCCTACTCATTCTAGACCTGGGTTAGCACGCTTGTGTAGAGATTATACCGATTTGGGTGGAAGGCCATTTAGGGGATCCTAAAGTGTTATAAAAATCCAAGCTTGGCTTAGATCATGAGACTGCATCTTTTCTCGTATGAATCTTTTTGATCTCCATCGAGTCCAAGTGGCTTATGGCATGCTCCAAGAAAGAGCATTAGATTGGTATGAGCTTTTGATTTTACAGATTATTAAAGAAGATCTTACTTGGGAGCAATTCCAAGAAATTTTTGAGTTGAAGTTTGTGCCGGAAGCTAAAAAGGTAACTTTGGCCCTGCGCTTTATTGACCTTGTTCAAGGTGAATCTTCTATGCCGCATTATGTCGCATCTTTAGAATCTTTCTCTAAATATGGGGACAAGTATATTAATACCCCATTGATGAAAAATCAGAGGTTTGCCTATGGGTGGAATAAGAACCTCAAAAAGCCATTACTTCTGAAACTAGAAGTTTCTTTTGATCAGCTTGTTGATATCGCACTTCGACTTGAAGAGGCCGATAAAGAAAGCGATGTTGAAGTTGTGTGTGCCAAACAAAACTTCAACATCAACAAGAAGAGGCCTATTAAGTTCAAAGGCCCTAATCCTAGCAAGAAAGGGAAGCAAGCAACTTCAGTAGCAAAGACTCCTACATCTAGTCATGGGCAATGCTACAATTGTATATCTAGGACCATTATGCTAATAGATGCCCGAAACCTCTCTTTTGTCGTTATTGCAAAAGTTCAGGTCATTTTTTATCTTCTTTCCTAAACCTCCAAGTAAGAAAGAGGGAATGCTTAGTGTTGCGCAAGCTCCTAGTAACAGTTCTCTTGGTCAACGTATTTCTCATTCTACCCATGATGGCATTATTATGTTTCATGATCAACCTATTTGAGTTCTTTTTGATGCGGGTGCATCCCACTCTTTTATATCTAAAGGACCCGTTGATACCTTTTCTTTAAATGTTATGGGCTTGATGACTTCTTTGAGAATTGCGAATCCGGTTGGTGGATCCACAACACTCAGTTTACTTTTTAAAGTTGTCGAGATTATTTTATATGATTATTCATTCCAATCCGATTTGCATGTTATGCGCTACTTAGGCTTCAGAATAATTTTGGTAATGGATTGGCTTAACTGTTATGAAGCCCATATCCTATGTCCTGAGAGGACTATTCGTCTTCGACATCCTCAATCTATTTAATAGATTTCTATTATTATTAAAGATTCGGATTCCAATTTGGTGGTATCCTTATATTCTCTAAATCCACATGATGATGATAATGATGATGAGGAAGATGTCATTTCCCTCATTCACGTTGTTTGTGGGTTTTTCGACATATTTGAGCCTATTTTTGGATTTCCCCCTGAGCGAGCAATTGAGTTTATAATTAATTTAATCCCTGGAGCTCTACCTATCACTCGTCCTCCTTATCGTATATCCAATTAGGAAAATGAGGAATGCGTAAACAATTACCCGTATTGGAAATGAAGCAATTTATTCGTTCTAGTTCCTTCCCTTGGGGAGCCTCAGCTATTTTTGTGAAGAAATCCGATGGTACACTTAGGCTTTGCGTTGACTACCGCAAGCTTAATGACCTTACCATCGAGAATAAATACCCCTTACCTCGGATTGATGATTTATTTGATCAATTTAGCGGTGCTAGGGTCTTTTCACAGTTAGACTTAGCAAACAGTTTTCTTTAGCTTCGTATTGCAAAGGATAGCATTCCTTTGACATCGTTCCGTACTTATTATGGATCTTATGAATGGCCTGTTATGCCACTTGGTTTAATGAATGCTCCAACTTATTTCTTTGACCTTATGAATCGAGTTTTCAAAGACTTCTTCGATCGATTTGTTCTCATCTTTATAGATGACATTCTTGTTTATTCTAAATTCGAGGAATAGCGTGAAAAACATCTTCGGATTGTGTTGGAAACTCTTAGGAGCAATCAATTGAAAGCAAAATTTTCTAAGTGCCACTTTTGGCAATCTCGTGTGAAATTTCTCGGTCATATTATTTGTGAATCCGCAATTTTCACGGATCCTTCAAAGATTGAAGCGATTCAAAATTGGAAGAGACCAGAGAGTGTTACAAAAATCAGTAGTTTCCTTGGATTAGCGGGCTATTACCATCGGTTCATAAAAGACTTTTCTAAAATTTCGGTGCCTCTTACTAGTTTGACAAAGAAGGGAATTGAGTACATAAGGTCAAATAAATGTTAAGCTTCTCTTCAGAAATTGAAAGAACTCCTTTCCGATGCTCATTTCTTGTGATTCCCAAAGGGAACCAAGACTTCATTGTTTATACTAATGCTAATCATATTGTTTTGGGAGCCGTTCTCATGTAAGGGGAACGTGTTATCGCTTATGCTTCTTGGCAATTAAAGCTTGCCGAGACTAGATATGCCACTCATGATTTAGAGCTCGCGGCTATTGTTTTCGGCCTTAGAATTTGGCGTCATTATCTTTTGGGAGAGAAATTTGTTCTTTACACTGATCATAAATCTTTGAAGTATTTATTTTCTCAAAAGGAACTTAATTTGCTTCAACAATGTTGGCTCAAGTTCCTTGTATCTTATGATCTTGATATTCTTTATACTCCCGGAAAAGGAAATCGTGTCACCGATGCTCTTAGCCGAAAGCATCAAGCGATTGTTTCTATGATCGTATCCGAATGGATTGATCTCGAGACTTTATCCAATTATGAGATTCGAGATAGCGGATCCAATTCATGTTCATCTCTTGTTTTATGCAGCCTTAAGGCTTATTCTTCTCTTTTTGACTGCATTCTTGAAGCTCAATACCATGATCCAAAATTGGCACTTCTTGGCCAAAGTTGTACGGATCAGAATAAGGTTGATGTTTTAAAAGACTATGATATTGATGCTCGTGGAGGTATTCAAAAATTTGGTAGACTTGTCGTGCCAAATATTAGTGACCTTCGTAATCGCATTTTAGAAGATTCTTATCGTTCTAAATTTACCATTCATCTCGCTAGTAGTAAAATGTACGTGGATATGAAGCGACTTTATTATTGGAATGGAATGAAATCTGATATTGCTAGCTTTATTAAGCGTTGCATAACTTGCCAACTCACAAAAGCTGAGCATCCAAGGCCTGGTGGGTTATTGCAACCTTTGTACATTCCTGTTTGGAAGTGGGATCAAGTCTCCATGGACTTTATTGACAGTCTTCCCCGTTCTCATTCGGATCATGATAATTTGTGGATGATTGTAGATAGGCTTACAAAATCTGCCCATTTTATTTCTGTTTGATCTAATCGGACTGTATCTCTTTCGGCCAAATTCTATGTTAAAGAAAATTTTAAATTGAATGGAGTTCCTACTTCTATTGTTAGCGATCGTGATCCATCTTTTACCAGTGGATTTTGGAAGAGTATTCAAAAAGCTTTGGGAACGAAGCTTAATTTTAGCACTGCTTATCATCCTCAGTCCGATGGACAAACCGAGCATGTCAATCAAATTCTTGAAGATCTTCTTCGTGCATTGTTCTTTATTTTGGTGGAAGTTGGGAAGATCATATTTGTCTTATTCAGTTTTCGTATAATAATTGCTTCCAATCTAGTATTGATATGGCACCTTTCGAGGCACTCTACGGAAGGCCATGCCGATCTCCTTCTTGTTGGCTTGAGGCCGGTGAGAAGCTGGTTTTAGGTCGAGATTTTATTCATGATTTCACAGAAAAGATTGATCTTATTCGTCATAGGATGAAACAAGCTCAAAGTAGACAAAAATTCTATGCCGATAACTGAAGAAGGAATTTAGAATTTTTCGTGGGAGACTTGTGTTCATTCGTGTTTCACGTATGAAGGGTGTTGTGCATTTCAGTCGATTGGGAAAACTAGCACCATTATATATTGGTCCATTTCCCATCACCAAGCATATTGGTTCCGTGGCTTATCTCCTTTTATTACTGACTCAACTTTCTTCTATTCATGATGTGTTCCACATCTCTCAACTAGGAAATGCCTTTGGGATTCCGATTCTATTCTTGAGCCCGGTGCTATTGAAGAAATTGAAGTTTCACCTAATTTGACTAATGAGCAACATCCTATTGTATGATTGCAACGAAGGTTAGACGCCTTTAAAATAAAGATGTTCCGCTTTTGAAAGTTCAATGGTCCTCAAATCCTAAGGATTTCTCTTGGGAATCCGGAGAATTCATTGAGCGAACACATATAGACTTACTCTCTCGTGCTCTTTAACATGAACTTCTTATTTCAAATTTTCTTTTATGTTGATATGCCTTTATTGTTGTCACTCTTTGTTTTCTTCGTAAGAATTGCGAGGACGCAATTTCTTTAAGAGCGGAAGTCTGTAACAACGTGCATATTTTACGATTGTATATTTAAATGATTTATTTAAATATAGCAACGTTAGTCGGATTACAGTCTCAAATGGTACTTTTTGCAAACAGTAGAATTGGGACTCGAGACTACTTCCATTGAGTCCAAAATGGCGTTTGCGACCTTTTTGAGTATAAACATCGATATGTTTGGAGTTGAGTTGAATTTTTCTATTTTTCTATTGGGCTTTGGGTTTGGGTTTCAGCCCCTTTAAGCCAACACACTAACTTAACCCCCCCTCCACAACTCTTCATTCATTGTACTCCTTATTTCCTAATACTCAAGCCCTAGAAAGAATAGTGGGAATAGGAAATTAAAATTCCTAAGCCATACCTTCTCTTAGGAATTCAAATTCAAGTTATAAATCAAAGAGAAGCTTAGGTAAGCATCCTCTTCATCTTCTCCATCTAAATCTCTCTTCAATTTTCAGAATTTCTATAACCTAACTTAGGAAAAACTTCATCTTTGATAATAGATTAAAGATACTAAAGTTGTATGGAAGAGGAAAAGGTCTTGCTTTTTCAAAGCCTCTCATTTGTTGTCTTTGAGTTTAAAGGTGAGTTCTTGAACTCACATCTATGTCTATAACTTTCTTTGTTGTTAGGTATGAATTCCTACAATCTATTCATGTTCATTTGCTTTTGATCTGAATTAATTTTGGGGATTTTCCAATTTTCGGTTTTGAAGTCCAATTTTATGAAAATCCTACTATGGTTGTTTGGAAATGTTATTTGTGGCGTATCTTTAGAGCTTATAAGGCTAGGTTGTCGCTTATCATAAATCCCTAGACTTCGTTGCTCGTCCGATCGCTCCCGAATCATTTTTGCCATTAAGGCCTAGGCAAACTGTTGCCCAGACCAGGTGACCACACGACTGGTTATCAAGTCCATACGTTTGGTTATAGACCCTTGAGAAAAGGAAAATATACGGCAGAAAAAGAAAAATGGAATAGAATAGAATCGAACGTTTGACACAACATGTCAAACTCTGGTGCTCCCTGTAAAATGTATAGTACACCCTTTCAGACGTCTGATACAAGTTGTCAAATGTCTGATACAACCTTTCCCACGTCTGGAATGTTTCTAAAAATTTCCAGAACCTAAATCTAGATGTCCGGATTTTCAACCAGACGCCTGGAACTGTTTATTTTGCCTATTGGCTGTTTTTGAGTGGATTTCCAATTTTTATCGATTTTTGTTGATCTGGTTAGTTTTTATCACTTACTATCGACTATGATGACTTCTTTCTTTAGATTTTGAGATCATCCATTTGATGGATTCGATATTGTTTTTTATGGATTTAATTCACATTTTCGTATGTGAATTTTTGATGATAGCTTGTTTTTTAAATCATTTTTGTGATTTGTTACTTTTAAATTCAAAGGATTCTATACTTGTAGTAAACATCCAAACTCTTCGATCAAAAATGCTCTCAACCTTACTTTCAATATAGAATTCGTTTTTAAAACCGTTTTCCAATCTATTAGTATACACAAACCTTTACCTCATTCAGTTGATAAATTCAATTAAACTACTTAGCAAAACAAGTGGTATGAAACGCTTGAGTTTATTTTGTCGGTTAATTCTAGGACTTGTTCGATTGAAATCTCGTGACAATTTTCGAGTGGAAATCTACAATTTGTTCGTAAATTATGTTAAGCCGGTGGTTGTAGGAAATGAAGCTAAACTCATTTATTTACTAGCTTAGTGTGATTCACACTTTTTATTGATCAATAGTGATCATTTTATGGTTAGACTAGTGGTATGCGATGTCTCTTTGTCCACATGAGAGACTGTACCTCGTTTTATAGAGCTTCGTCTCCTTTCTTTTATAGGCTAACAGCCTATGGGTTCTTTGGATTTTCGACTCATTTGTATGGGCTAGCGACCCATGTTCTATATGGCGTTCAGTTCATCGGATGTACCGTAATTGTACTACGTCGATGTTCCAACTTATCAGAACCATCGGATGTACCGTTATTGTACTACATCGATGTCCCAGCTTATCAGGTTCATTGGTCGTACCGTTATTGTACTACGCCGTTGTTATGAATTATTTGAGTTTTAGGTTCCTTGCGCATACCGTTATTGTACTAAGTCGTTGCACTAGCTCTATGGTTAGTAACCATGGGATAGCGACCTGTTTGTAATGCACGTGTTGTTGAGTTTTCATGCTCCCGTTTGTGATAGGCCTCCCCCTTTGTGATTTCTGGATTTGTGACTAATGATTTATGGAATTTATGTTTCATCAGTTTTTGTGATTGGCATTGATATGTTTGTTAATATTTTTGGTTTGGTGAATAAAATAAAGAATATGACATTCTTTTTGGTGTATGAGATTCTTGATATATTGTATGACTTTTATTTGTTGTTAAATGTATACTTGACACAGTATGGCATTATTGTTATCATACATTTTTTGTCATATCTCTTATCCTATCTCATTTTGTACGATATTCATAGCTAGACTGATCCGTTTATTATTTTCTTCTTAAATAATACTCGGGTCAGACCAAGGTATTTCAGGTGCTTCTACTTGACTTCATATCAGGGTCCGTCATCTGACTTTTGGCTAACTACTTAGCTTAGTAGTTTTTTTTGTTTTATACATTCGAGATAGAGAATCCTTGATGTATACATATTCATTTGTTTAGCACATGTACCTATTCTTTGGTGATGTAGTGGATCTTACATGACCACTACTTGATGTACACTTCTGTGTGTTTTATTCATATCTTTTTTCGCCTTAGTGATATGAATATATGTGATTGATTTATGTTATGCTTATTTTATATTTGTCTTTGGAGATCGCACAACCACTGTGTAGTAGTTTGGAGTTTATATTGATGCGTCCGATTTCCTTTTGAAACAAAATGCATGTAATACTATCTGGCATATCGGTACTCGCACAAAGCAATTACATGGATGGTCGATTCTCAATAGTCTTATTCTTCGTGCTAGTTGACTACTCCATAGCATCTTGGCTAGTATGAGCATTGAGGTGGGGCGTCACATGTGTGTTCTATCTCTTAGAAGTGGATCTGTTTGGGATGCTTGAATGTATGTAAGATCTATTCGAGATGTGGAAATCCAATTGGGGATTTGTGTTCTGTTTGAGCGATGAAGACTTGTAGGAAAGATGCCAAACATAACCACGACATCGAAAATTGCAAAACAGATTATGCCTCACAACCTGGGGCTTAATTCACCCACGTCAGGATGTTATCAACTCCATATCTAGAGATACTTATCGATTGTTGTCCGGTGGCAATTGATATTATTTGGTTCATGCTGTTCATGTTTAGGTTCGAACGATGCACCATTTTTGTTTACCTAAAGATCATCTTATTTAGAGATATACGCCGAGGTACTTTCTAACCCTTGGGCAGGAGATTGGATCTGGCTCAACCAATGAGTTCACCAATGAAAAATCTTTAAGAGAATGTTCCTTATCAGTTTTAATTATATCCAAAATTTCCGTTGATTGTAACTAATGTAACCATTATAGCTATGCTACATAATTATATTCTATACCCTAGACATTATTTAATATATCATCATAATACTTATTAGATGGTGGTTCTTTTTGGGGGATAACCATTATGACATTCCATGCAATCTCAAATGTACTATTACATGTTGGTAACATATTTCTTAAGTTTCTCATAGCAGACTTATGTCCGACGATTGGATTTTGTTTTCCCAAATTCCACGCATACTCTTTCGAGTAGTTTGAGAAAGATAGTTTTTCTTTGATGTTCATTAGAGCTTAAGAAGACGAGCTGGATGTTGCAATGCCATAGTATTCTTATTTTCGCTGCATTATTATATTATACATACCAGCATTTGTGAGGTAGATAGTTATAACTATCCTGTCAGATGATAGTACTTAGGTTCTATGTAACGACCCGAAATTTTCGAAGCCGAAAATTCCAGATAGTTATGAAAAAGAAGAAAGAGATAGAAGAAGAAGAACAGAAACACCAAACATCTCACAATCGCAGCGGATAAAATATAATAATAAATAATAACAATTTACAAAAGAATATTATAACTGTCGATTACATTTAATATACATCAGAGTTTCACATAATATACAGTCACTGAATATTTACAATTATCATGACTCAGATAAACAATAATATAAATACAGCGGATATACTCTATACGATACTTCCACCAGCTCGCCTCCTGAGCTCCTGAACGTCCTAACCTGAAAATCTGTAATACTCGGTCTGACCCGAGCATTACACCAAAGTAACACCCGGGTCAGGCTGGAAACCAGCGTGAGTAAACCTATCTAATAAGGAATACAAAAGTATACATCTCATATAAACCCGGGTAACAAATACTAATTCACAAGGCCGCATTTTATTTTAAAACAACACTTATCCCAGATATAAGTTTCTCAATACCAAAGATTTAGATTTTACAACAGTCCAATTCCTCAAATTCACTTACTCCAACATTTAGATTTCACATATCAATCTATAAACATTCGAAGTGGTTTTCGGATATTTACCCAATACCCGACCCGGTCTCTTCAAATCTCATAACATCCTATCCCAAGTTATCCAAATGAAAATACACAACATTTCATATCAGGGAAAAACCAACTCATTCCAAATCATCCCATACCATTCCATCATCCATAAACAAAGTTTAATCGCATATAAACAAATTCAATTGATCCTAATTGAATTTCCAACTACATCCATTTAGATTCCTTCATTTGATATTAATTAATTTTCAAAATCAATTAATTAGTCAGTCACCCACTATTCATCTTAATTAACCACCCTGAATTAAATATTTTTCAATTACATTCAAGTGATCATCTTAAATTAACTTCTCAATATTAATTAGTCTCAACTAAGATCATTTAGTAATCTTAATTACTTCATGAATTAATTAATTATTTCATTACATTAACTCTTAATTACTTATACTAATTAACTTCCCATAAGTCACTTATTACTGCTTAATTCATCTTAATTAGTCAATCTTCGATCACGTCATTACTTATATTAATTATTTCCAAATTTTATTTAATGTGTTCCGAAGTTAATTACTTTAATTCTACCACGATATTAATCATTCTCGATTAATCATAATCTATAATTATTTATCTTTTATTTACTTTATAATTAAATTAATTCTCCATAATTAGTTATCTTCATTAATCTCATTAAACTGCCCAATGATTACTCTAATTTAATTAAACTTCATAAATTGTCTTAGTCTTTAATTAAGTAATTCAAACTCTTAATTACTAAGTTAATTAACCCAATTCATTAATTAATTTAATTTAATTAATTTCCCATTTTATTTACCTTCTAATTTGATGAATCCTAATTCTTAAAGCCTTATTAACAATATAAACATTTCCGTATTTATAACTTAAGTTTAAACAATTTAAAATCCAAATACCTCGAGTCAAATCACAATTAACTCGAGAATCAACCCAACCCAAGGTCACATCATCATTGATGCATATCAAATAAATTTAATCATGCAGCCAATACATAAATTAGCCATTAAATTTTTTTAAATAAGTTCCAACAGAGTGAGATTTACTCACCTTTTATTTTGCTGTTTGCAAATCATTCCAATCTGGCTTGTTTCCATGGATTTGACCTTGTATAACATTATATAATTTATTAGTATTTGAAACAGACGAACGGTAAATTTCCATTTATTTATTTATTAGATTACTGATTTTTTTTTTCAAACTAGAAATATTTCCTCTTGAAACTACTTATACATTTATAAAAATCATTTATAGATTTCAAAATCTAACTTTTTATAAATCCTTTTATACTTAAAGATCGTATTCAGAAATACATATATATATATATAAATTGCCCTTACATATATTTTACTGTAAATGGATTTATAATTATTATTATTTTTTCTCTTCTAATTAAACATAGAGATGATTAAATTATCAAAGCTATACCTTACTGCCACTACCCATCTTGCACGAACATCCAACGACCTCCTAACCGCTAAACTACGGCCACAACACACACATCTTCTCCGATCCCGATGTCAAGTCCCGGCCACAATCCCAACGGGCGAGCAACATCTCGCTACAGTCAGCACCCCAAAAAGCGCATCTTCAAATTCATGATTTCCCAGGTCGCGATACCTTCTGCTTGTGGTTGCGGCTTCGAGCCTCGAACGAGCGTCACCCAATCGCAACCCGCTCACGATGCTCCCTACCCAGATCGAATGGGCACGCGACAACCTAACCCTAGCCATTGACCGATAGCAAGAGACGACACATGGCTTCAACCCTACTGATGCTCAAACTCGAGCCCCCTGGGTCGCCGCTGCCTTCTGACCCTTGTCGTGCTCGAGTTCGTGAAGAACGAAGAGACTGACTCAAAATTCGTTCGATTCGAAGTGGGAAGAGGGTGCGGCCATTTTTTTTTAACTGCTGAAACGAAAGTGATTTGAGGATTTAGAAAGGTGGCTTCAAGAAATTAAATTGTGGTAAGGGAAAAAGGAAGCTTGCAAATCTCGTTCGTTTGATTTCCATTTCCCTTTCTCTTTTTTTTTCGATTTTAAGATTCGAGAGGAAGATAGAAATAAATGATCGGTTTCATTTCTCTGGAAGCTACAAAGAGATATTTCCTAAAGAGGCTTCGAGTATAAGCTACAAGGTGGCTGAGTTGACCATTATATTTTAAATATTATTATATGTCCAAAATATCTCGTTTAACATAACGCGAAATTTCAAACTCCGAATCAATCAGGCCGACAGACGTCTATAAAGTTTTACCCGCATTCCGAACACAATGGAATGTGTTTCGAAAGCTGATTCGATCGTATGCGCGAGTTACAGAAGAAAACTATCGATTTTAAATTAAATCGATTAAAATAGTTCTAAGCGTTTTAAGCTGCCAGGGTCAAACGACAACCCCGATTGCTATGAAAATTGAAACCCGATAATAACTAACTATTACGGATCCAATGGAACAGGTTTCGTCGAATTCCGAGACTGTGCCTCGGAAGGCTATTTTTAAATTCGAATTAAACGATATATCATTAAACTTGTACAAATTTCCTTTAAATAAAATTTTAATCATTCAATTATCTTCAGTATCATCATTGTAAATTTTATAAGCCTTCAAATTATTTTTAATAGGCTTAAAATCTCAAATTCAACAATTTACCCAATTTTTATTATATAATTCAATACATTAATTATCTAATAAATATTAGTATTTTGGAATTCAAGCTGAAATTAACCTTTCAAATGTTAAAAATCGATTTATTATTCCATTTTAAATCGTTAAAATTTCTGGGTCGTCACATTCCTCCCCCCTTAAAAGAATTTCGTCCCCGAAATTACTAATTAAGAAGAATTGACCATTACCCGTTTATCTTTTCCAAAATTCACAATTCAACATCCTACCACTTATCTTTTATTAAAGGTCCACTAACACCTTATTCAACTTTCCCAAAACCTTCTATAGATCCAATCAATACTCTTCTGCTCAATCAATTAAATTTCAAATTAAAACCAATTTTTGAATTATCAAAATTTCTCAAAAATTTTCTAACTCTCTAAATTCCCGAAATTTTTTGCCAGCGTCTCCTTTGCGCGGCTAGCTCGGTACTACTACAAAAGGCCTCTACGGGCTCCCAAATCCCAAAAAGAAAACAAAAGCCAAGTGGCTGCATCAAAAACCCAATCCAATTTCATACAGAAATTTAAATACATACCTTTTTGCCGTGCAATTTACATTTATCATTTGGAATCAAATCCAATTCCCTTTTCTCTCTATAATACCTGCATTCCTCACTTAGCAATAATATCCAATCAAAATATTCCAAAATCATTTTTATACATCTCTTTACATAAGTTTCATATACACTTCTATTCAAATTAGTTTTCGCCATTTCATATGAATTCAATTCATTTTCGATTTCTAATATTGAGTTATATCATTCATTTAAATTGATTCATATTAGTTTCATTTACTAGTTTACTTTAAGTTTCCCGTTTGAAATTGTTTTGTCGTTAACCAAAATTTTCCAAAAATTTTCTAACTCCCAAAATTCCCGAAAATTTTTGGCAGAGTCTCCTTTGTACGGAGGAGCTTTTGCAATTTGACAAGAGATATAAATATGTATACATCGACCCACACGGTCGGAAAAAGCAAAAACAGTTCATATTTCCTATTTTTATTGCGTAGGCGTACCTTATTCAGCATTTTAAGCAAGCAGCTTATTTATATTAACAATTAGCGCAATCCAAATCAACCAAACAGCTTCCTGGTACCTGTACTTGCTCAATTTAAATATGTAAGTGTCATATATAGAAATTCTATTAGCATTACACTTACTTTTAATAGCTAACCCATGAATTACATAAACAACAAGTATTACGAAAGCAATAAGCACCAAACACTTACTAGAAACGATTTATATGTTTTTTTTTAAAGCTAATTTAAGTGCTTCCATCCAATTCATATGCTATTTCATTTAATTTCTAATGGTTTACAACGCAATTATTTACATTCATTTCATTTTTAAGCAAAACAAACTCATAGTCATATCAATTGATTCAAAAATCAATTATATTTGTTTCCACTACTTCATAGAATTTAATTAAATCTCGTTTACATTAAATGACAATCATTTCTACGCAATTAGATAATATCCATGTGAATAAATAATTACTTAGGTTTTATATCCAACTAAAATTGATCCCAACTTAATTTTATTTCATTCAGTTCCATTCTAACTTATTCACACCCATTCATTTAGTTCGCCACAGTCCATTCTTGTATACTAGTCATTCCCAAATTACTTCAATCCAAGCTTTTATTAATGGGCTTTCATTCTTAATCGAAGCTAAGCTTCCATGCATTTTAAACTTAAGTTAATTACATTAATTTATTCCAACATCAACTTAAGTGTACTTCTATTTGATTTTCACCTAATCAAGTTCCATTTGATTTAGTTAGCCCATCCATTTTAAATTTTAAATTTAAATTCACCTTCTCAATTTATCAGAATAATATCCAAGCACAAACACAACTCGTTTATTCTTCGAATTAATATACCAACAAATTTAAGTTCAGTCTGATAATCCAATTCCAATCACAACTTTGGTTCAGTTTTTATTCAACCAAACTTCATCCATTTATTATTTAACTCAATTAACCCATTAATTTTTTTTTTTAATTCAATTACTTAATTCGTTATTGAATTTATCTTATTAATACAAGGCTATTCTCAATTTATTTCTATTCACTTGGGTTATGATTTACAACTCTAACCATCGCATTTATCAATCCAACTCTATTTCATTTTTATTTTACAATATCTCCTCTTATTTAATTCATTAGCAAATACGAGTCGAATTCAATTTATAAATTCGAGTTCAACTCCTAACTCCATTATTAACTTACAAATCCATTTATTTAACAGGGTTAAATTTTATTAACATACTCTATCACATAATTATTTAGTTAATTAGCTTACTTCCAATTTTTAATTCAACATTGGATTTTTAATTACAAAGAATCACTTCATTAAAATTTCCCGAGTTTCAGTTTTATTTTACAATTTCAGTTTGAACTTCCCTTGATTTTCCAAAATTTCATCTCCTTTATTTTAAGATTTTAGAAATGCTTATAAAATCTCATAATAATATTAAAATAGCTTTTATAAAATATTTCTTATAACTCGATGTCTCAACCAGTCCATCCTTGTTCTCACAGAAATTCAGTCATACGTTGATCAGGCGTAGGACCGAAAATCTATAAGTACTTGGTAAACCCGTTTTCAACACCCAGTGAAAATATTTGGAAATTTTTTTTTTTTGAAAATACAGAAAACAATTTTTGAAAATAGAGGAAATATCTTTGGTGAGAATGCTCTGGAAATCATCACACCCATCCATGGTCACAGTTACATACCAGGGTTACGTTGCAGTCTCAACAAAAGTCCATGTAACTGCAGGCTCTCCGCGGCCTCTCGATTAAGCCATGGATCCCACACAACAGATCACAGTTACATCCAGGGTTACGTTGCCGTCGCAGCAAAAGTCCATGTAACTGCAGGCTCTCCGCGGCCTCTGATTTCGCTGTCGAAATGAAACTTCTCCACTCCTACATAGGTCGCAGTCTACCGAGATAAACTCAAACGCAGACTGTTGGCTCTCAGCGGCACACACGACTTTCACAATGTTACCATGGTCGCAGTTACATCCTGGGTTATGTTGCAGTCACAACAAAAGTCCATGTAACTGTTGGCTCTCCGCGGCACACACGACTTATGCTATGGTAACTCAACTCATAATCCTCAGGAACTAGTTTTGTCCGGACTCCTCACAGGATCAACTTTAGAACCCTCCCTTGGGGCTCAAGGCAGCGCCACCCAATGTCACTCCTGAGAAGTCCATTCCAAGGGTGCGCCTTTTTCCCCAGAGCTATCATCAAAACGCTTTATACTATACACATATAGTATCTTTCAAATCATACACCTAGTATGAATTTTATCAAAGCTCCTTTACACAAAATCGATTATCCCAAAATCGATAATTCTCAAAATAGGCTTTCCAAACTCAATATTGATTTTTTTTTTCCAAAAATCAAAAGCCTTTCTCAAAATCCTCATAAGATCCTTTATATATTCAGATATATATATAAAAAAAATTAAAACTTTGGATCCTTACCTTCTTGTATAAAACACCTTTTATACTCCAAACACTTCTCAAAAACCATAGAAATATCCAATTTCCATCTTTATTCATTTCATATTTCTCAAAATATTCTTTCAGTTCAAAAGAACCATTTCATATTCCTTATTCACCTTTACATTAATCCCCATTTGGATTATTACTTCAATCATTATCTCAGTTGGGTACTTAATCAATAACAGTTTGAACTCCGACCAATTTAGAAAAATAGCTTGAAAATTTTAAAAATAGGTAAGTAGTTGAAAAATAATTATTAGTTTGCAAAATAATAGTAAAATAGTTAACTAATTATAAAATAGGTGGAAAATAGTTAAATAGTTATAGAAATCTTAATAATTGCAAAATAGTTGTAAATTAGTAATTAATTTGTAACATTGTTCAAAAATAGTAATTAGTTTAGAAAACTGCTGAAAAATGGTTAAATAGCTCCAAAAATAATTGTAAAACATGTATATAATAGTTTGGCTTCAAGAAAGAAATGTTGTATATATTTAATAGCTTAGAAAAATAAGATTTTATCGAAACAATTTATATTGAAAATAGTCAAGAGCCAACTGTTCACTTCCCGAACAATTCAATTTAAATCTACATTTAAATTGACCCAATTCCAATCCAAATAACTCCAAATTCTATTGGACTTGATTAATTCCCAATTCAAGTTGAATCAATCTTGATTCCTTCCCAAATTTAAATCAAGTTCTAATTGATTTTAATCCTGTTCCACTTTAGTTACAATTCCAAATTATTCAGATAAATCTGGACTAATATAAATTGAACTCTCTTCAAGTTCAATAACCCTTTCAAGTTAATCCCATACAAATTTCCCATTTGAATTTTAAACTTGTACAACTTTAATTATAAATTTAATTTTACAACTTCTATTTATAATCAATTACATTCACATTTTGCTTTTAACTTGGAGTTACACATTTTATTTATCCAATATATTTTATTATTCCATAAACATTTTAATCTAAATTCCAGAGTTTAAACCAATTTCCAAAATTTCAAAATCACCTTAGAATTCACCTATATCCAAAATTCTTTGGCAAATTCAATTATCCCTTTGAATTTCAAAACTAAACCCAGTTCATACACAATTCCAATTTAAAACAATTTGGTAGCAATTTCTCTTCTAGAAACTCGAAAATGAACATCGAAAATGCTGCAGTCATCACCGACGTTATTTTCCAGTGACCGAAAGAGTTCAATGCTTTCATCTCTCTAAAAACACTTCCAAATATTTTTGATTTCAAATCTCCCAAATTTCAAACACAAAAATATTTTTGAAATAATACTATTCTTTCTTCAAAACCCTTGGAAACCACTTTCGAACCCAAATTTTTTTTAAATTTTTCCAATCCATCCAATTCATATTTAAACATTACTTTGGAATTTTCATCTTACTTTATTTTCAAATATTCTTTGGAATTCTATTTCGGAATTCTATTTCAAATTACAATCTCATTTATTTATAAAGTTTATTTCAACTTATAAATTTCATTCCCAATCCATATTTCAAATTCCGGGATTAAATTTTGAATTTCATTTTCAATCACTTAAATTTTAATTTGGTTATTTATTTTATTTTTTTCTTTTCTACTTAATTTAATTCCAATTTCTAAACTTCAGTTTCAGTTTGAATCCATTTCAAACTAATCTTCATTAAATTTCAGTTTGGTTGTATAATATTATTCCTTAATTTTAATTCCAATAATTAACAACCCATCGTCTAATATTTATTTGAAGTAAATATTGCTTTATATATATCAAAAATATATTTTACAAAAATCATTTAAAATCTTTATATAAGAAAATAACAAGTACGCGCCCATATATATATATATATATATATATATATATATATATATATACACACACACACACACACACACACACACACACACACACACTCAACTCATTCTAGAGTACTATAGACTCTATTTAATGAGTAATCCCCACCAGAGCCAAGGTTCTCGCTTAACCTTCAGCTCTGATACCAACTGTAACGACCCGAAATTTTCGAAGCCGAAAATTCCAGATAGTTATGAAAAAGAAGAAAGAGATAGAAGAAGAAGAACAGAAACACCAAACATCTCACAACCGCAGCGGATAAAATATAATAATAAATAATAACAATTTACAAAAGAATATTATAACTGTCGATTACATTTAATATACATCAGAGTTTCACATAATATACAGTCACTGAATATTTACAATTATCATGACTCAGATAAACAATAATATAAATACAGCGGATATACTCTATACGATACTGCCACCAGCTCGCCTCCTGAGCTCCTGAACGTCCTAACCTGAAAATCTGTAATACTCGGTCTGACCCGAGCATTACACCAAAGTAACACCCGGGTCAGGCTGGAAACCAGCGTGAGTAAACCTATCTAATAAGGAATACAAAAGTATACATCTCATATAAACCCGGGTAACATATACTAATTCACAAGGCCGCATTTTATTTTAAAACAACACTTATCCCAGATATAAGTTTCTCAATACCAAAGATTTAGATTTTACAACAGTCCAATTCCTCAAATTCACTTACTCCAACATTTAGATTTCACATATCAATCTATAAACATTCGAAGTGGTTTTCGGATATTTACCCAATACCCGACCCGGTCTCTTCAAATCTCATAACATCCTATCCCAAGTTATCCAAATGAAAATACACAACATTTCATATCAGGGAAAAACCAACTCATTCCAAATCATCCCATACCATTCCATCATCCATAAACAAAGTTTAATCGCATATAAACAAATTCAATTGATCCTAATTGAATTTCCAACTACATCCATTTAGATTCCTTCATTTGATATTAATTAATTTTCAAAATCAATTAATTAGTCAGTCACCCACTATTCATCTTAATTAACCACCCTGAATTAAATATTTTTCAATTACATTCAAGTGATCATCTTAAATTAACTTCTCAATATTAATTAGTCTCAACTAAGATCATTTAGTAATCTTAATTACTTCATGAATTAATTAATTATTTCATTACATTAACTCTTAATTACTTATACTAATTAACTTCCCATAAGTCACTTATTACTGATTAATTCATCTTAATTAGTCAATCTTCGATCACGTCGTTACTTATATTAATTATTTCCAAATTTTATTTAATGTGTTTCGAAGTTAATTACTTTAATTCTACCACGATATTAATCATTCTCGATTAATCATAATCTATAATTATTTATCTTTTATTTACTTTATAATTAAATTAATTCTCCATAATTAATTATCTTCATTAATCTCATTAAACTGCCCAATGATTACTCTAATTTAATTAAACTTCATAAATTGTCTTAGTCTTTAATTAAGTAATTCAAACTCTTAATTACTAAGTTAATTAACCCAATTCATTAATTAATTTAATTTAATTAATTTCCCATTTTATTTACCTTCTAATTTGATGAATCCTAATTCTTAAAGCCTTATTAACAATATAAACATTTCCGTATTTATAACTTAAGTTTAAACAATTTAAAATCCAAATACCTCGAGTCAAATCACAATTAACTCGAGAATCAACCCAACCCAAGGTCACATCATCATTGATGCATATCAAATAAATTTAATCATGCAGCCAATACATAAATTAGCCATTAAATTTTTTTAAATAAATTCCAACAGAGTGAGATTTACTCACCTTTTATTTTGCTGTTTGCAAATCATTCCAATCTGGCTTGTTTCCATGGATTTGACCTTGTATAACATTATATAATTTATTAGTATTTGAAACAGACGAACGGTAAATTTCCATTTATTTATTTATTAGATTACTAATTTTTTTTTCAAACTAGAAATATTCCTCTTGAAACTACTTATACATTTATAAAAATCATTTATAGATTTCAAAATCTAACTTTTTATAAATCCTTTTATACTCAAAGATCGTATTCAGAAATACATATATATAAATTGCACTTACATATATTTTACTATAAATGGATTTATAATAATTATTATTTTTTTCTCTTCTAATTAAACATAGAGATGATTAAAATTATCAAAGCTATACCTTACTCCCACTGCCCATCTTGCACGAACATCCAATGACCTCCTAACCGCTAAACTACGGCCACAACACACACATCTTCTCCGATCCCGATGTCAAGTCCCGGCCACAATCCCAACGGGCGAGCAACATCTCGCTACAGTCAGCACCCCAAAAAGCGCATCTTCAAATTCATGATTTCCCAGGTCGCGATACCTTCTGCTTGTGGTTGCGGCTTCGAGCCTCGAACGAGCGTCACCCAATCGCGACCCGCTCACGATGCTCCCTACCCAGATCGAATGGGCACGCGACAACCTAACCCTAGCCATTGACCGATAGCAAGAGATGACACATGGCTTCAACCCTACTGATGCTCAAACTCGAGCCCCCTGGGTCGCCGCTGCCTTCTGACCCTTGTCGTGCTCGAGTTCGTGAAGAACAAAGAGACTGACTCAAAATTCGTTCGATTCGAAGTGGGAAGAGGGTGCGGCCATTTTTTTTTAACTGCTGAAACGAAAGTGATTTGAGGATTTAGGAAGGTGGCTTCAAGAAATTAAATTGTGGTAAGGGAAAAAGGAAGCTTGCAAATCTCGTTCGTTTGATTTCCATTTCCCTTTCTCTTTTTTTTTTCGATTTTAAGATTCGAGAGGAAGAAAGAAATAAATGATCGGTTTCATTTCTCTGGAAGCTACAAAGAGATATTTCCTAAAGAGGCTTCGAGTATAAGCTACAAGGTGGCTGAGTTGACCATTATATTTTAAATATTATTATATGTCCAAAATATCTCGTTTAACATAACGCGAAATTTCTAACTCCGAATCAATCAGGCCGACAGACGTCTATAAAGTTTTACCCGCATTCCGAACACAATGTGTTTCGGAAGCTGATTCGATCGTATGCGCGAGTTACAGAAGAAAACTATCGATTTTAAATTAAATCGATTAAAATAGTTCTAAGCGTTTTGAGCTGCCAGGGTCAAACGACAACCCCAATTGCTATGAAAATTGAAATCCGATAATAACTAAGTATTACGGATCCAATGGAACAGGTTTCGTCGAATTCCGAGACTGTGCCTCGGAAGGCTATTTTTAAATTCGAATTAAACGATATATCATTAAACTTGTACAAATTACCTTTAAATAAAATTTTAATCATTCAATTATCTTCAGTATCATCATTGTAAATTTTATAAGCCTTCAAATTATTTTTAATAGGCTTAAAATCTCAAATTCAACAATTTACCCAATTTCTATTATATAATTCAATACATTAATTATCTAATAAATATTAACATTTTGGAATTCAAGCTGAAATTAACCTTTCAAATGTTAAAAATCGATTTATTATTCCATTTTAAATCGTTAAAATTTCTGGGTCGTCACATTCTATGTCGGAGTAACCTTTTGTGCTGTTTTTTTATATTATATATTATCGTTCCACTAGTGAGATTTTGAGGTTGTGTTCTCTCTTTCTTTTTCTATTTCTTTTGTTTTATTCTACCCTACCAGTTCATCTTTCCGGCACCTAGATGCTCGGTAAGTTAACATCATGTACGTATTGGTGTCGACATTTGCACGTCGAAAGGGTGGGTCGTTAATGTAACAACTCTATAAAGTGACTAGTCATTAGGCAATTAATAACCCCTATTTAACATTTGGTTTTACTTTTAAAACCTTTTAGATATGATACACATATTTATAATAATTTTATTTATAAAACCGGATACTTAATAAAACACTTTAAATGATTTTCATACTTTAATAGAATAATCAACTAATCTTCTAATATATACACGCACATAAAAAATGCTTTTAAAATACTTATAGTAGGTTTTAAAACAATTATCCAAAACATTACTTGAAAATAACAAGTTTATCAAATCTTTTAAAACTTGGAAAAATGTAACGACCTGACTTTTTGACCTCCGAATGGGGATTAAGTACATCTACTATATTCATGTGCCGATCACCCGAGTGCCAGAAAAATAGAAAGTTTGGGTAAAATAAAAAATAATAGAATAATAAAGAGAGAACACAACTTTAGAACCTCACAATGGAACGCTAATATACAATATCAGAAGAATAATACAAAAGGTTACTCTAAATATAAAAATTTCAGAGTTATAGAACAAAAGTACTACCATTAGCTTGGACAGTTATAGCTGCTTATCCTCACAATGCAGATATTTTCAATACAATAATGCAGTGGAAATAAGAATACTATGGTAGATAAATATCCATCTCATCTCCATAAGTCCCAAAGCGTCCACAACTAAATCTAGAAATATACAGGGGCTGGCCCAAGCATCATAGGAAAATAATTCTCGAGTCAATATTGTGACAGCCCGCAAATCCGTACCCCTTGAGTCAACACTATTCTACATCAATTAATTCAAGTGGAACAGAAATACGAACCATTAGAGTTATAGAAGAAGAGGTAGAAGAAAAAAGGAACTAAACAATACGAGAATCTCCCAGTCGCAGCGGAATAAAATATAATAGTCAATAATAGACCTTTACACAAAATGAAAACTATATCTGTTCTATACAATATATCATCAGAGTATCTCAACACAACAACAATTCACCAGTCAGACAATTCCATACAATCACAGCAGTAAATATATATAAGTACGGATAATACGTCTCGGACTCCAGCTCCTCTCCTGCTCCAAAGCATCATGCCCTGAACATATAATACTCGGTCTGACCCGAGCATTATAATGAAATAACACCCGAGTCAGTCTGGAATACCAGCTGATAATAATGCACCCAAATTGATTCTTAAAGTTTCAAAAATCCTTTGAAAACAAAAGCATCTCGTAAGACCACGCCGCAAATAAACATATCGGGTTTTTACCTTACGATAGCTAAAACATTTTTTATATAAATCCTCTGATATTATAATAGGGTCTATATACAAATACTTATAAAATAGCCGAAATTGTTACATTCATTAAATTCCATCTACTAGCTATAGGGTGGGTAATACAAACAAAACTCATGAAAGGCTCGTAGGGAGAATGAATTCCAACAAATGACTATGCACTGGGGTACCACCTGTCACAGTACCTGGTCTAGATCAGTGTACCGAGGACCACCCCCGATCCACGTGCAACACAAGGCTCGGACTACCCCTTACTGGTTAGTCCGGAGTAAGATCACCCCATGGTTGGTATCAGCAACCGCACCACTAAGCCAAAATAAAAGGGACATCTTGACAGGAATGACCTTACTTGGAAATGGGTGCTGCCCACCAAGCCTTGTTGCATCCCCTTATTTTCAGTCATTCCCGGTTGATGAGGCTTGAGGCTAAGCGATACCTTTTAGAATGTTTCACTTAGAATGCCCACCGCCCACCTGATGATGTTCCGAAAGCATTAGTCCATATAGGTTCATCTCGGGTTCGAACGGAACAAAAAGCACTACTCCTACTACATCCATTTTGGAAATATCCTCAGGATTAGTAGCGACTAGCCATTGCACTTCACTGCTCCATCTTCGACTCTGAACACGTTTTTCCCATAAAACGTACAAACCGGATCGAAGTGGTTTTCGAGAAAAAATCTCGATCCCGGTCTCTTCGAAACGATCAACGCATTTGTCCAATATTGATAGTCCGTGATTTAACTATCAATTAACATTCACAAACATCCATCACACAATAAATAATTGCCCACATTATTTATTTTCCTCAAAAATATCTTCACGAGATATGATTTCCCATTTCAAATCCCGTTGGAACACTTTTCAAACTCAATTTCTCTCATGGAATAAATTTCAAATTGTTGCTTCCCTTGAAAGCATCCAAGCACCAATCCTTAAGCTTTAAAATAATATAAATATCTTATTCTTGAAAATACATTAAAACATTCATATTAAAACTTCTTACATACTTGATTTAAAATATGTATAAATATATATATACACTTTTTTCAAAATATCTCAAATCTAACTGCTATAGAAAGTATGAACTATTCTCTTCAAAATAAAGTTAAGTCATACTAAATTTAAAATAAAGTTGTGAAAATCTATACCATTTCTAAATAATACTTTGATTGATTATGTTTAAAATAGAACCATTTCATAAAGTATAAATAATAATTATTTTCTTTAAAACATGATTCTAATTACCCTTTAAAAATAATTACTTCTATAACTACATTGATATATGTTTACTTTTAAATTATTACAACTTAAATGATTTTCTTAAAACCATTCTTTAATATAACTTTAAACTCTAACGGTTCAAAAATCAATTTAAAAACGTACTTGGCTTTCAGGGAAATACACTTCCATTTTAGAATAACCAAAGAATTCTTTTTATCAATCCAACACGTTTTATCCCAATTCATTTTACGTTCATCCCGTAAAATCCTTTCCATACTTTAAAAATAGCTCCTTTTATTTTAAACACATTGTTGTTTCCTGGAAATCACTTTCAAACATACGTTTAAAATATTTAAAATAAACTCTAGAAATTATTTAATTGAAAATAATACTTAAGGAAATATATAGGGGTTTCCTAAGTATTTTAAATAAAATTTAACTTTTAAAATAAGGTTATCAAATCAAATATTCATATTAAAATTTCTTTTTGAAAACTTAATACCACTTTACCTTTTTGAGAATAATTAAATACCATAATTACTTAATCAAATATTTGATTTCACTTAAAACATTTTAAAATAATATTTCTTTCTAAAATATTCTAAACATATTTAAACTGCAAATTTATAATTTGAAAGCTTTCTTAAATTTCCAGGAGAAAGCACACTTCTCATTCTTTAAAATAAATCTTGCTATTATTTTAAACAATTCTCAATTCTCCTTTTAAACCACAAATTCAAACACTTCATACTATCAACCAACCACTTGAATTTAATCCCTTTTAAATTCTTTACTTAAGAATTTCCTTAATTTCTTTAAATCTAATTTATTTATTTATATTTAAATTTCCCAGGTTGTATTCATCCAAATTAGAGCACAACACAATTAAATGTCCAATTTATCTACCACAGTAAATAAACAGAGCATAGCATGACAGGATCTAAAACAATTTTATCACAGAATATAAATGTGATATATTACAAAATATAAATAAATTTCTATTTGTGAGGAATCCAGTTGGATCCCTCCAACCTGTTTTCCCTACATCCATAGATATTCGCACAACAATATATATCGATTCAATTTGATAATAATTATCATATTCAACCAATCAAGCAATCATTCAATCAACGAGTATTTAAATTAACTAATATTCCAGATGTGAGTGAGTTAAACTCACCTTGGGTTTTCGACGAGCGTTCAAATTTAAGTTAAACTGAACGGTGTTCGATTTAACCTAAATTCTTACTTGCTCAGAATGATTTCAGAATTGCTCCACTGCGTAGAGCTACTCGCTGTGGTTCTGATGCTGCAAATTTCGTTGAATTCTGACAATGTATGTATCGGATATAAATTATTATAGTTTGAGCTACAATTTAAAACAATTCCTTTTTAAATATCATAAAATATTATAGAAAACCAAAGTAGGTTGTCCCTCTGTCTCTTCTACCATGCGACCATCTTCCCCATCTTCGAAAACCCTTGCCGCCACAACACCCCAAATCACGCGACCTGTATGTTGCGTTTTGCCATGATCGGAGGCCACCAATTTGAAAGGCATATCAAGCTCCTCCAATGCCGGAAGTTTGATGAAGCTCGAAACCTTACTCACGATTAAATACACATCCGAACGCACTGTATTCTCGGGTAGATTCTAGCCTCCTCGACGACCTAATGGCGATCTCCACCATACGAATCGAAGTGCTCAGCGAGCTCTCCATCTTTCCAGTTGAAACCAATTGCTAAAGATCTACGGATTAGATGGAAATCGAGAGGGAATATGGGATGCTGTCGGTCATTGAATTGATATAAGCGGCGGTTGGGAAAATAGGGCTAGGGTTTTAACTATGCGCATATATATATACGTATAACCCCGTTATTTTATTATTAAATTCACTTTAAAGCAATTTTTACAAACGAACTCCAAACAACGCGTGCCACCTGGCATTTCCAAAGTTTTACCTACGTTCCGAACATAATGGAACGTGTTTCGGAAGCTAATTTGGTCGTATGCGCGTGTTACGGAAATAAACGATCAATTTTAAATTAAATCGATTAAAATATTTTCTATGTGTTTTAAGCTGCCGGGGTCAAACGACAACTCCAATTGCTATGAAAATTGAAATCTGATAATAACTAAATATTACAGATCCAATGGAACTGGTTTCGTCGAATTCCGAGACCGTGCCTCGGAAGGCTATTTTCACTCGTCGATAAATTCGAGTGATTTTCAAAATCGTTGAAATCATTTAAAATTTCACTTTTAAAACTTTGTTAACTCTGTTATAAATCGTATAAAATTTATATTCCATTAGAAATCATTCTGATTCAGTTTAAGTCAAAATTTGATTATTTGCATTATTGTATTATTAAATTCTATTATTAAATTAATATAAAATTCCAAATTCCACCTATCGACTTTTAATTTCATCCAATAGTCCAATATTATAATTCAAATCAAAATAGACTTAAAATAAATCTTAGAATCTAATTTTTTCTCTATTTACACTCAGAATTACCAATTATCCCAATTCTAATATTAAATTATTATTATTCAAATTTCAATTAAATTCTCATATTTAAAATTTAACTAATTTTATTAACTTAACCAAAGTCTTTTATTCCAAAATTCAAATTATAACACATATTCAACATTTAAAATGAATTAAATGTTCAAATCTAGCGACCCAAAATTCCGGGTCGTTACGTTCCTCCCCCCTTATAAAAATTTCGTCCCCGAAATTTGCTAAGGTAGAAGAATGCCCAAACTCAATAGCAAAACTTACTTGGTGAAATCTCACTTTCACTTTGCTCAAATTATTTAGTTTCAAATCGAAACTACCAGTTTCAATTCCTATCTCAAAATCCTTTTATTTTAATTGTTATTTGAAATCAATTTTGTCGTTAATGAAACATTTCAAATTTTCTAACTCCCAAAATTTTCGAATTTTTTTGGCAGAGTCTCCCCTTCACGGAGGAGCTTTTGCAATTTCACAATAGATATAAATATATATACATCGATCCACAAGGTCAGAATAACCAAAAACGGTTCATATATCCTATTTTAATTGCGTAGGCGTACCTTTTATTAGCATTTTAAAAGCATGCAGCTAATTTATATTGCGTATACGTGCTTCAACTCTATATTCTGCCTCCCGTACCTGTACTTACTTAGACAAACACATCAGTTTTCAATAATATGAGAATTTATCAACATTCCTTCATTAATCTAGCCAAACTCATCAATTTCATAGTTTGAACAAGTAAACTTCATAATTTAACAATGTTAACCATATTTTATCAGTAATTCAAAGATTTCAATCACCATTTAATTTCTCGACAAATCCAAATTTCACTTTTATTTCACTTGAATGATTTAAATTCAAGTTTACTACTCTCAAACCATATTCTCATCCATATGATTAACACGTGCTTCACTAACATCAATCTATTTTAATTCAATTCCAAATTGATTCACAAACCAATTATTATTTTCAATTTGAAGCATTTGCATTTCTCTTATGATCCATTTTCATTCATATGCAAAAATCACTTAATAAAATTTCAATCCATTCTAATTGATTCAAAAACCAATTTCATTTGCTTCTGTAAACCAACTCAATTCTGAATACAACAAAACGACTAATTCTATGTAAATTTAAGGTTATCCAAGCAAGTGACCATCACTAAAGCTTATAACCATTTAAAATTAATTTCCAACTTAGATTCATATTAATTTTATTCAATTTTGCATGGTTCAGAATCCAAGCATTCTTACTCCATTGCAATTTTTAATTCAATTTTTTATTCTCATTTCAAGTTCATCATCGAACTAAAGTTTACATTAATTCATCCCTTACTATAATATTTAATTCATACATTCTTATTTCATCACACTATTTAATTGAAACCATTTCACTTGCATTTAAATTTTATTATCTAAACAAATTTATCCAAGACCACATTATAAAGCTCGATCACATTTATTTTTCAATTTGCTTAAGTTGTTTCAATCACACAATATTTCCATTTCTTCTTATATAAATTTTATTTTATTTCATTTGATTCTCATCCAACCAAATTCCAAATCATTTACAAATTTTAATTTGAATTTGTTTATTTGTTCAATCCATTTGGAATTTTAATTCATCTCCTCGACTCATTCTGAATTTTGTTGATAACATGACCACTTTAAATTATTCCACTCATTTGAATTTATTTATAATTCAAACCATCACTATTATATTCTAATTCCATTATTCATTCACACTCTCAACTTTTTATTGCCAAAATTAAATTCTATACCAGAACTCCATTTCAAAAATTTCTCAACAAACCATCTAAATTTCCTCCATGCCAATACAAATTCCATTAGTTCAGTTTACTCTAAATTCATCTTCAAACTTCTCTTTATTTAATTTAGCTTATGCTAAATTCATTTTCAAACTATTCCTTTGAATTTAGTTGATTGAGTTATGATTTTATCCATACAATATCATTCTTACTTCTCTAAATTAAATTTCCTTTCAATTTAATTCTTTTCCAATTCTAATTCAGATACAACCAAATTTATTTAGCCATCTTGAATTCATGCTATTTCTTTTACTATTTTAAATAAGAATTTAATTCAATTCATAATTATTTGTAACACAACTGAATTTTGATTTTAATTCACTCCAATTTTAATTTTCCATAAACAAGTTCAAAATTTATTTACTAACTTAAGTTCATTCACATCCTTTATATTTTATATTTTCTTCATCTTATTTCAATTCGTATTTCTTTTGAGATCTTGTTTGAATTCACCATACCATTCAACTGTTACCCATTTGTGATTATAATTCCATTTCCTATTTATAAGTTCACCAACTTATTTACTTAAAGGTTTATATTGCTCATTCGAGTTATTTTCATCTTATAATCACAATCCCAAGTTATACATACATACATATATATATATATATATATATATATATATATCACTGAATTCTTAAGGATACAAATTTTCTTCAATTTAATTCTTTGCACCATTTAAAATTCACAATTTTAGATTATAAGTATAACAATTACTAGCTTATGAGTACAATTTATTACACAATGACCCTTAATTATCAAGTTATTTTACATTTCAATTTAACCCAAATCAATTTAATTCTGGGTCCAATTTATTTATTTAACTTATCCCAAGCTAAATTCAAATTTTCTATTTACTTCAATCTATTTTATTCGCTTCCATTTACTCAAGTCAAATTTTAATTCCAAGATTAAAATTTTCGTTTCTTCCTTATTAATATCAACTTCACTTAATAAGTTCAATGGTTGATTCATTTTAACTTTACATATTATTTAAATAGAATTTTCCAGAAATCAATTACCCGGCTTTATTTCAAAATCGTTTTGAAATAATAGATATCTCATACTCTCTTGGTATATCAAATCAAATCTCTAGATTTCCAAACAACTCGTTTTTACCAAACAATTTTCCCTTTTTGAAATTCCAAAACAACTATTATACCCAACAAGTCCATACAATATCATAACCAACCATTTTGGTAGCAATCCATCACTTTAGAAACTCGAAAATGAATTCTAATGATGTGGCCAGCATCATCAGGATTATTTTCCAGCGACTGAAGTGAGTTCAGTGCTTCCTTACTTTCCCAAATTCATTTCAAAACAGTTTCCATTCAAAAATACTTCCCAAAATAATATTCCATTATTACCTTCACTCACTTAGCAAACATTTCAAACATTCCCAAGATTTTAAATTTCCCAAACCTTTATTTTCAATATATTTAAAATCTTTTTTTCAAAATCCCCTGGATTTAAATTCTGGTTCAATTCAAATTTAGTTATTCCTCCTTTGTATAATTTATACTCATAGAATTTTGTTTGGTTATAACCATTTCAAATTTTAGATTAAATTTTAGATTCCTGGTTGATTAAGATATCCACATCCAAGCAATCAAATATATATAATAATTTCAGAAAATATTTCTTTTATATAAAAATATAATTTTAGGAAAAATTATTTCATTTACCCACTTTAAAAACAATACAATGTCGGTTTATCTTGTTCAAGATTTTAGTAACCCTTATCGATACGGTTGCACTTCCCATACCGACCAGAATTCATAAACACTCAACCGATAAGTCAACACAGTATAGAAACAAATTTATATTCACTAACAAGTACGCTCTCATATCGATTATTACACTCAACTTGTTATAGAGTACTATTGACTCTGTTTAATGAGTAATTTCCCCACCAAAGCCTAGGTTGTTGCCAACCTCGCTCTTATACCAAGTGAGACAGCCCACAAATCCGTACCCGTTGAGTCAACACTATTCTACATCAATTAACTCAAGTGGAACAGAAATACGAACCATTAGAGTTAAAGAAGAAGAGGTAGAAGAAAGAAGGAACTAAACAATATCAGAATCTCACAGTCGCAGCAAAATAAAATATAATAGTCAATAATAGATCTTTACACAAAATGAAAACTATATCTGTTTTATACAATATATCATCAGAGTATCTCAACACAACAACGATTCACCAGTTAGTCAATTCCATACAATCACAGCAGCGAATATATATAAGTACGGATAATACGTCTCGGACTCCAGCTCTCTCCTGCTCCAAATCATCATGTCCTGAACATATAATACTCGGTCTAACCCGAGCGTTATAATGAAATAACACCCGAGTTAGTCTGGAATACCAGCTGATAATAATGCACCCAAATTGATTAGTAAAGTTTCAAAAATCCTTTGAAAACAAAAGCATCTCGTAAGACCACGCCACAAATAAACATGTCAGGTTTTTACCTTACGATTGCTAAAACACTTTTTATAGAAATCCTCTGATATTATAATAGGGTCTATATACAAATACTTATAAAATGACCAAAATTGATACATTCATTAAATTCCAGCTACTAGCCACAGAGTGGGTAATACAAACAAAACTCGTAAAAAGCTCGTACGGAGAATGGATTCCAACAAATGACTAGTCACTGGGGTACCACCTGTCACAGTACCTGGTCTAAATCAGTGTACCAAGGACCACGCCTGATCCCCTGCAACACAAGGCCCGGACTACCCCTTACTGGATAGTCCCGAGTAAGTCCACCCCGCGGTTGGGATTAGCAACCACACCACTAAGCCGAAATAAAAGGGACATCTAGACAGGAATGACCTTACCCGAAAATGGTTGCTGCCCACCAAGCCTTGCCACATATCCCCTGATTTTCAGTCATTCCCAGTTGATGAGGCTTGAGGCTAAGCGTTACCTTTTAGAACGTTTCATTTAGAATGCCCATCACCCACCTGACGATGTTCCGAAAGCATTCGTCCATACAAGTCCGTCTTGGGTTCGAACGGAACCAAAGGCACTACTCCTACTATATCCATTTTGGAAATATCCTCAGGATTACTAGCGACTAGCCCTTGCACTTCACTGCTCCATCTTCGACTCCGAACACGATTTTCTCACGAAACGTACAAACCGGATCGATGTGGTTTTTGAGAAATAAATCTCGATCCCGGTCTCTTCGAAACGATCAACGCATTTGTCCAATATTGATAGTCGATGATTTAACTATCAATTATCATTCACAAACATCCATCACACAATAAACAATTGCCCACATTATTTATTTTCCTCAAAAATATCTTCACGAGATATAATTTCCTTTTTCAAATCCTATTGAAACATTTTTCAAACTCCATTTCTCATGGAATAAATTTCAAATTGTTACTTCCCTTGAAAGCATCCAAGCACCAGTCCTTAAGCTTTAAAATAATATAATTATTTTATTCTTGAAAATGCATTAAATCATTCATATTAAAACTTCTTACATTCTTGATTTAAAATATGTATATATATGTACACTTTTAAAAATATCTCAAATCAAACTGCTTTAGAAAGTATGAACTATTTCTCTTCAAAATAAAGTTAAGTCATACTAAATTTAAAATAAAGTTGTGAAACTCTATACCATTTCTAAATAATACTTTGATTGATTATCTTTAAAATAGAACCATTTAATAAAGTATAAATAATAATAATATTCTTTAAAACATAATTCTAGTTACCCTTTAAAAATAATTACTTCTATAACTACTTTGATATATGTTTACTTTTAAAATTCTTACAACTTAAATGATTTTCTTGAAACCATTCTTTAATATAACTTCAAACTCTAACGTTTCAAAAATCCATTTAAAAATATACTTGGCTTTCAGGGAAATACGCTTCCATCTTAGAATAACCAAATAATTCTTTTTATCAATCCAACACGTTTTATCCCAATTCAGTTTTACGTTCATCCCGTAAAATCCTTTCCATACTTTAAAAATAGCTCCTTTTATTTTAAACACATTGTTATTTCCTAGAAATCACTTTCAAACATACGTTTAAAATATTTAAAATAAGCTCTAGAAATTATTTGATTGAAAAACAATGCTTAAGGAAATATATAGGGGTTTCCTAAGTATTTTAAATAAAATTTAACTTTTAAAATAAGGTTATCAAATCAAATATTCATATTAAATTTTCTTTTTGAAAACTATATACTACTTTACCTTTTTGAAAATAATTAAATACCATAATTACTTAATCAAATATTTGCTTTCACTAAAAACATTTTAAAATAATATTTCTTTCTAAAATATTCTAAACATATTTAAACTGCAAAATTATAATTTGAAAGCTTTCTTAAATTTCCAGGAGAAAGCACACTTCTCATTCTTTAAAATAAATCTCGCTATTATTTTAAACAATTCTCAATTCCCTTTTTAAACCATAAATTCAAACACTTCATATTATCAACCAACCACTTGAATTTAATCCCTTTTAAATTCTTTACTTAAGAATTTCCTTAATTTCTTTAAATCCAATTTATTTATTTATATTTAAATTTCCCAGGTTGTATTCATCCAAATCAGAGCACAACACAATTAAATGTCCAATTTATCTACCACAGTAAATAAACAGAGCATAGCATGAAAGGATCTAAAACAATTTTATCACAGAATATAAATGTGATATATTACAAAATATAAATAAATTTCTATTTGTGAGGAATCCAGTTGGATCCCTCCAACCAGTTTTCCCTACATCCACAGATATTCGCACAACAACATATATCGATTCAATTTGATAATAATTATCACATTCAACCAATCAAGCAATCATCCAATCAACGACTATTTAAATTAACTAAGATTCCAGATGTGAGTGAGTTAAACTCACCTTGGGTTTTCGACGAGCGTTCAAATTTAAATTAAACTAAACGGTGTTCGATTTAACCTAAATTCTTACTTGCTCAGAATGATTTCAGAATTGCTCCATTGCGTAGAGTTACTCGCTGTGGTTCCGATGCCGCAAATTTCGTTGAATTCTGACAATGTATGTATCGGATATAAATTATTATAGTTTGAGCTACAATTTAAAAAAATTCCTTTTTAAATATCATAAAATATTATACGAAACCAAAGCAGGCTGTCCCTCTCTCTCTCTTCTACCATGCGACCATCTTCCCCAACTTCGAAAACCCTTGCCGCCGCAACACCCCAAATCACGCGACCTCTATGTTGCGTTTTGCCATGATCGGAGGCCACCAATTTGAATGGCATCTCGAGCTCCTTCAAAATCATCGAAATCATTTAAAATTTCACTTTTAAAACTTTATTAACTCTACTATAAATCGTATAAAATTTATATTCCCATTAGAAATCATTTTGATTCAGTTTAAATAAAAATTTGATTATTTGCAGTATTATATTATTAAATTCCATTATTAAATCAATATAAAATTCCAAATTCCATCTATCGACTATTAATTTCATCCAACAGTCCAATATTATAATTCAAATCGAAATAGACTTAAAATAAATCTTATAATCTAATTTTATCTCTACTTACACTCAGAATTAATAATTTTCCCAATTCAAATATTAAATTATTGTTATTCAAATTTCAATTAAATTCCCGTATTTAAAATTTAATTAATTTTATTAACTTAACCAAAGTCTTTTATTCCAAAATTCAAATTTAACATATATTCAACATTTAAAATGGATTAAATGTTCAAATCTAGCGACCTAAAATTCCAGGTCGTTACAAATATGGTAAATCGATGTGAGAAACTCATTAAATATGTAACATGTAACAGTACCCGTTAAAACTTTATGGATTACCATAATGGATTTTCCCTTAAATGAAACTATCCATCCGATGAACGAATATATTAGTATAATAAATAATGTTTAGGTGTAGAACATAAATCCAAAATAGTTGTTATGTGTATGACACAACAATAATAGAAATATAATTTATACTGGTAAGGTGCATTTGTATATGGATCTTTTCATGGAGATCTCTTCATTCTAGCCGCATCCAAACTCCATGATAAGGAATGGGATCTACCTTCCATGCATTCTCTAGATAGGATATACTCTAAGGTAGACATAATTGGATCATCCTCACTGTGTGATCCAAGCCAAATCAACTCCCACTAGCAAATATAACAACCCAAGCACTATAAGAAATAACACCTGGATGAGTTTGATAAACCAACATGAGAAACTCAAGAAATAAGAGTGACGTATAATAACACCATTTGAGAGCGTATGAATTACCGTAATGGTTTTTCTCGTCAAAGCAACCAACCATTAACTAGGTTTAATATTGTGATATGATAGATAATGTCTAGAATGTAGAACATAAATTACATCAAATAGCTGTGATGCTTATACTAGTCACACCATAATATATTTAGTCTAAAAACTATTGAGGTACATTCGCATATTGGATTTTTCAAAGGATATATCTTTAGAGAAGCCGAATCCAAACTTCGTGAACAAGTGAAGTTTTGGCCATTTTCGATATGTTGCTAAACTTTTTACTGTCCAAACTTTTTATGGCAATACACATACATAAAAAATATTACAAATATGCGATAAACCCTCAAGGATCTCAAGCTCCGTAGAAATACAAAAAAGGAAGTTCCTAAGTGCATACACAACGACTACCGTGTTAAATGCACAATTTTGAGTTTAGCCTAAACCAAAGTTCAACTGCAACATATGTGCTTTGTTTTAAGGTTATTCCACATGTAATATTTCCCTTAGAGTCCATACAGATGCCATTTGTTTTCGAAGAAAGAATTAAAACCAACGTTTTAACATATCTCAATATTAATTCAATATTAATACACAATCAACACAGGTATATATACTTTCTATTTTCATTCAAAGTGGTGTGTTAACTCACCTTTAACCCAACAAACTAGTAAGTCCAAGCTAACCAAGCCTAACCTCTTTCCTACAACCATTTTCTTCCTTCTCCTCCTTGCCTTACACTTGCCTTTAAAACTTGAAAAAACAAATTTTCATTATAAAAAGCTTACTTGCAAATAGGTCACAAATATCTATGTAAAATATTACCTAAAGATAAACAATTTTAGTTTGATGAAAAACATGTTTTATATGTAAACCTCTTTACTTTGAAAATACATATAAATATATTAAAAATATATTTATACTTCAAACTAACTTTAAAATAGTTCAAATGGGTTAGAAAACATTTCTGAAAAGACTAAAGAAAAATACCAAAATAAATTTTCATCTTTAAACACTTTAAAACCCTAGGTGAATTAATACATCACTTATAAATGTCATTAAAAGCCTTTGTTAGAAACAACATTGAAAAGCACAATCTTTACGACAAGTTTAAACCACTTCAACAAATGATTTAAGACTTAAAATTTTTATAGTAAGCACTAATCTCCTTCTAGTAACTCCTTTGAAATAACTTCATTCTTTCATGTCCAAAAGAAGTTTTGCCTTGTTAGGAAGTAAGAATGATGAGTACTAGACTTACCAATGCTAGAGGTGGTAGGTGTAGTACTGTCACTAATGGAGGAAATCGAACACTAGGGGATGTTGCTCATCATTAGGAACCAAGGTTGAATGTCATAAAGGAGGTTGTGCAGGTCAAGCCTCGGATGAGTTTTCCTTCGCTCTACGGCGATTATGAGAGATTAGAGGATAAGAGGTTTTGTGCTACGAAAACGATTATAGAAGTGTAGTCTTTGCTCAGATTATGTGATCATATATTTGGAGGTATGGAGTTAAACGACGTAATAAAGCATAATTTGGCATCGTGGGATTTGATATATGCAGCCATAAATTAGCAGAGTTCTATTATAACTGATGTCCAAGAGAACGTATTCTCTTGGGCCGAATTTAAAGATGAGTTTGAGGTGAAGTTTTTCTAGAATTTGGAAATCCTTTGTTGTTTAGGAGTTTCTTTGATCTAAAGCATTCGGTCATGACTTGGTGGATTATGAGAAACCAGATCACTGCTTTCTATCAGTTTGGTTTATGATTGTTTGACATGTTGCCGAGGAAGAACGAGATGGTCATTGTTGGTATGCAACCCGTGTTTCAGAGAGATATGACTAATCACCTTATAAGGTCTTTTATGAATTTGGTGAATATGGGTTTAAGGTTCAAGAGTTTGGCACCGAAGCCTGTTGTTTCTGCACCAAAGCATCTTGCTTCCATACCTACTAGGCACGATAAGCAAAAGTTTCAATAGTCAAAATATATATCCAAACTTGTTTGCCATCAATTTTAGAACAAGGGACACTTTGCTAAGAACGGTATAAAGGCTGGAGGATGGTAGATGGTAATGGCATCAACATAGGAGGTATCATAGTTTGCACCAAATAGTTGCTACAACTGCCACCGGCCAGGTCATTTTGTTGATATTTATCTGATTTTCAGGTAGGGAAATAACTAGGGTATTTGCATTTTCTTTAGCACCTTCCACATCTGCAGTTGTGAAGGGAAAGCAATTCTTAAGGGTATACTATCTATTTATGGCTTTCTTATTCATGTTTGTTTGACTCTAGTGCTTCTCTTAGTTTAGTATCTCATAACCTTGATGACTATTTAGTCATAATCAACACGTTAGGAACATGGACTATTATTGTTGTTGATTTGTGCTTAAACAGTTTATAAGCAGTTTTACCTTTCTACATCATTTGTTGGGTAGACAGTAATTGTAGGTACATTGAAACGAACACCTTGTGAATTATGTTTTAGGTTTGACTATTAGGCATTCGATGACAATGTTGGGTTAGAAGTTAAAATTTAGTAAAAGATGTTTACTATAATCAAAAGAAAAGATATAATATTTTGAAAATAAATATTTATGAAAAGATTTATACAAGAAGGTGATTGTATATAATATAGTTTATAAAATAGGTTTATAAACTAAAAGAAATTAAATAGAGAATTTTAGAACTTAAATTTTATGTTAGTATTTTTGAAAGTCAATATTTGGGAATTTGTTTAGATCATGATTCTTTTTATCATTATACGAAGTATTTGATACCACTTTAGAATGATTTTGGTTAAGTACCAAAAGTATGGTTTGGATGTACTGAATTCACTTCTATCTCTTGAAAATAATTTCGATGATGACTGCATCATCATTGGCATTCATTTTGGTGTTTCTAAGTGGGGGATGCTACAGAGTTGTTTTGGTAGAACTTATTTAATTTATATCCTGAAAGTATGATTTAATATACAAAAATTATTATATACACTATTTCAAAATGATTTGAAGTGAAAACCGATGTTTAGTTTCGAAGTTTTCTTGTTAAATTATTTTAAGGACACATGCAGCCTATGAATTAGGAAAGTATGGTATGTGCATCATGTATAGTATGTAAGTTGATAGTATCCATTTGTTAAAATGAAATGGAAATTTTTGGCAATTTTGGACAGATGGAAACTTCCATATTGTTATAGAACATGTAATTAAGTTTTATGAAAGCATAAAGTTGATTTTATATAGTACTTGAATTTAAAAATGTAGTAAGCTAAAATAAGTTTAAATTGATGATCATCCTTGTTAAGTTATATACTCTTTGGATGTAGCAGAGTAGCATTCGAGTGATAAAGTGAAATGAGTTTCCTTGAATATTTTATAAATGATGTTATAGAATGTTCATAAACTTTAAATTTTTTATTAAATGATTCGTAAATGGTTCTAGTATCAAATGACATACTATTTATATAAATGAATGTGATTAGAATGGAATTGGTATAGATGAAAAAAAATAGTACAAGTACGTAAGTTGTACGTAGACCGTTTTATTCGCTTAAATATACTTGATCCAACATTCAAGTGCACGTTATCAATGTGGTTTGCATCAGTCCGAACATGAATTTTTCACTCGATTCTTGACTGCGTACACTTTATACAAATTCATGAAACAATATCGATGTTTACTATTATAGTATGTAGCTATGCAAGGAGAATGGAGGTTTGTAAACAAGGAACCAAATCGGAGTCCGCACCAAAGAGGTCAGGTGATATATACTAGTCTGGAAGGGAAATTTTATGTGATCATGTAAGGGATTAGATTGGATATTGCACACAGTTGGTCCATGTGCCTCATACAGGCTTTAGTACATTTGTATGATGTGTTATGTTGGCTTTTAAAGAGTTTGGGAAATAACTCTTCAATTTGTTATAAGGTAGCATGAATAATCGTCTAAGTAATGATCTTAGCCCTTTGAGCATAAAGTATGCTTAGTTTTAAACCAGAGCAAACCTTGAGTTTTGGTTGCTAGTGATTGTGAATGCTATTTGAGTATTTGTGTGCTTGTTACTTTGTTATGGTTGAAAAGTTTTGTAGAAAAAGGATGCTCGAGGTGGTACGAAGAAGACGTAGGGCGGTTTAAAGGAGTTCCATTCAAAGTTGCTTATAAACCATGGTCTCCTTTTTATCTTTGTATCGTTTATCTACTGTACTCACCGCTTGAGGTGGAGTCGCTTAGTATGCACTTTGTTTTGCAGTTTAGTTTGGCTATAGTTCCTGTAGAAACTATATATGTTTCTTGTTCTTCTATCTCCTTTGGTTATCATTCTTGTTTGAATTTCAAGGACATAATATTCTAATCGGAGGAGAATGCAGCGACCCGGATATTTGAACCTTTCATTTTCGAATATCAAAACATTTTCAATTATAGTTAGGTGTTATAAATATGATTTATAACCTTGTTTAACATTATTTAATTAATGACTAAAGATAGGAAACTTATTTTTGGAAATTGTATACGAAAATATATTCTTCGAAGAAAATCAGTAATGTGGCCGAAAATCGGTTTATCATTAAACCACTTTTTGATCGATATAAGTTGTTCAAACTCATTTTCACCGCTCTAATGATCAAATGAACATGTTAGGAGCAAATAAAACACATTCATCTTCATAAAGCAATTTTCTAGAAGCTTCTAAGTGGATAAGAGATATTATCATAAGAAGGGTATAAGAGTATTTGCCTAAATGAGAAGTGATAAGAAGTGAGCCTTCCATGTCATGGGCTGGCGTGGGGGAAGGGTTGAGAGAAAGCCAAAAGCTCACCATTTGAAGCTATATAAGGAGAGGCACACCAATGTTAATCAATCACAAATTCAAAAAACAAAAACCGAACTATTTTGATGTCTTCTTCTTCTCTAATTTCCTAAAGTAAAATAATTGCAAAACTCATCCAAATCAACTCAAATTTGGAGTGAAACCTTAGGAAAACATTACAACACATCCTACCTGATTAGAAGTTAAAGAAGTGGAGCCAATCTCTACAACATCCAATAGCCGTGAGCAAACATGGGTGTTTTGATGTAAAAGAAAGTGAAGGAAACAAGGAGGAAGAAGGGAAAGGTGGTTGTAATGAAGAAGCTGGACTTGGGTTAGCTTGGACTTACCTTTTTAGTGGGTTATAGGTGAGTTAGCACACCACTTTGAATGGAAAACATTACATATGTATGTTGTGTTATATCATGTTTAAGTTGTTTGAATTAATATTGACATGTTTTAATAATTGGTTTTGATTCTTATTTTGAATGAAAATGGCATATGAATGGACTTGAATATACTTGTATAACATGAGAAATAACTTGAAACCAAGCAAATAGGTCATAGATGGACTTTGGTTTGGGTCGGACTCGGATTTGGAAGGACAATTATAGCGATAATTGTTGTGGATGCACTTAAGAACTGCCTTGTTTTTTTCTATTCTATGGAACTTTATAGAGAGATCCTTAGGAGTTTCTCATCATGTTTATAATGTTTTATATGTTCTTGTGTTGTCTTGAAAAGTCTGGGTAGTAAAATGTTAAGTAAAATCTCAAAAAGTGGCCAAAACTTCACGTGTGCAAAATTGTCTTGTTTAGCCTTGATTTTTGGACTTTAAAGATTTGAAAATATATTTAAATCTAAGTATTTTTTCATTCTTTTTGTAGGTGTTTAATAATGTGATGAACCATCTCCTCGACCCTCAGAAAATGACAGTAATACATCGACGGTATTCACGTGCCAGGGAGACAGATTATCAGGGGTGTAAAAGAAAATAAAGATATAAGATAACACAATAATAGAATCTCACATCGCATTCAACATTTTAATTATATTAAATGAACGGAGTCAAATACAAATTCAATGGCATAGTTATAACAGTCTATTGGTACATATGCTGGAAAATACATACTACATGGCACAACGGAAAATGGGAAGATATCTACATAAGGTGCTTCAGCTTCAAATCTCCAAAACACTTCTCCAAAATGCTCCCCAGCATGCTCCAAAATGCTCCTAACGTATCGTGACTACACGGCTACCTGGAAAATCGGGCGCCCAGAGTTTAAAGGGAAAAATAACTCTGGGTCAGTTATGGGACTGGTGTACGAACTCAAAGTACGATGTTTTGAAAACAAAACGTATCTCATAAGAGCATGCCACAGATAAACACGGAACGTGTTTTTACCTAATGATAACCAAAACTCTTTATTACGTAAAATTTGGGGATATTATTTTTAATGACTTTCTTTGAAAACATTTGCAAAAAAACTCATTGATTTTGCCAAAACTGTTACATTGATTAAATTCCAGCATAGTAGGTTTACAATCAATTTCGAAGGTTCTTATTGGAGAATGGATTTCCTACAAATGACCAAGTGAAGGGGCTACCTTTCGAAAGTACATCTCTAGAGGAATGTACCGAGGACCATTACAAAGGATCATCTGCCAGCACAGTGCCACCATATCTTTGTAAGTAGACAGTGCAAAATATATCATCCCCTGGTCATTACTGACCTTTATCCGAGATCTCTCTTTGCATACATCCACATTAACTTACGTCCCAAACATCATAGCGGGAAGAAATACATCTACAAGGGAATGACCATACCCTAATTGGAAACGACCAACTTAGCCTTGTTGAATCTAACCCTGCTTCAGTCATTTTCAGTTGATGTGGCTCGACGCAACGATTACCTTTACACATAACACATCTTCATTCACTTTGAATGCCACATTGCCATTCCACAATCACATGACTAATTTCTATAAACGTATAAATTCCTGAGCTACTATCTCTTGGGAAAGGGTGTTATGCTAAGAGAAGGTGTCTTCTCCGCCACGACTGATATACTTTTATAGAGATCACTCATTGTGATTTGGAATGCAAGGTCCGACATTCATCCATACAAGTTCGTTCTAGGACCGAACGAAACCACAGGCACTTTCCTCAGCCATTACTTGGGGATAAGTCCATGTGGTTTTGAGATTTTTCATTACAAAGATACCATCGCTACATTATAGTGAATTGGGAGTTTATCCCCAATTAATCAACAAGTAGTCCCTCGTTATTATTCGTTTCAATATCTCCATCTTCAAACATCTTCAATATTTATACATGTAAATTGGTTCGAAGTGTTTTTCGGATAGGAATCACCCAAATCTGATACTGGTTTCTTCAAAATCAAATCATCGATGAAATTGATGTAACTAGGTGATTTTTTTTTCGTTTCATTCATTTTCCTTTACCAAAATATTTTCGAGAGATATATATATTAAAAATCTTCTCCTTTAAATACGGAATCATTTAAACCTCTCTTTTGAATATTTCTCAAATCGTTTTTAAAGAGTATCTTTGGAGAAAATAGGATTATAGAAATCATTCTACTTTTATTTAAAATCAACTTTCGTACTCAACGAGTTCTATGGGCGAAATAAAGGTGAGATCACCATTTAAATTCCACGAATAGGACAAGTTCCCTCTTTGGATTTTAATAATGAGTACAAGAGATTATTTCTACAAAATCCAAGTTGAGTATCCGGGCTTTCCTTTCGATATGTCCCTCCCCTCTCCTAAAAGAGAAAAAATGAGGTCAGGTAAGTTCAGGGCACTGGTTGCTCCATCCCTATCCTTAGTTACACACCTTTTTTTCACTTTTAGATCTCACAGGCGTGACAAATTTACTAGTCGTTTCCGCATACACATTTTCTCTTTTTAAATCACTTAACTATTTTTTAACCATCTTTGAAATAATGTTATATTGTTTAAATTTATTTTAAAATGCTTGATTATTTACATAAAAATGTTTACATAGGACTTTAGAAAGAATTGTTTAGTTTCAACCTTTATTTTGAAAGTTATTGAAAAGTGTGGCGAGAAGTGTTGCAAATGGTGTTACATAAAGTGCATTAAAAGCTATATTTTTCAAAACGATATTTATATCTTTAGAAAACCATATTTTTAACTTAAATTACTTTTAAAACATTTTAAAAGATTTTTAGAATTTATTTCATATTTTTAAAATGAATATATTATCAATTTCCAACTTTGGTCATTTTGTGCAAAAATTGGATTTTTCTTTAAAATCGATTTGCCGTATTTCAAAATTTACAAGATGATATCTTAATTTTAATTTTCATATGAAAAATATGGATACAAGGATTCTAAAAATTCTTAATTCGAAGAATTCCGAACTACATTCCACTTCGTATGTTCTTTTAAACTTTTGATGCGAAAACACGAACTACTGTTACGTGACGCGTCAAATTTTAGGAGTATTTTGAGATTCATATCCAAGCTTTGCTGAGATATGTTTAAACATTTAGGAATCATTTCTAAAGCATATTCAAACATTTTTCAAAGATATAAATAATTTCATATCACATTTCATTTCTTTTCGAAAATGATTTCCATGTGATTATATGTCGCGTAAATCCGTGTCTTGTTTTAACATATATGTTCAATATACAACTAATAAACACCCAAAACAACATTTATAACTACTTTAACATATCCTAACATGTCATATGACCTTGCAAATCAATTTAAAAACTTTTTTTATTACAATGTCACATGATTGTCATTTATATACATATTTGCTTTCTAATTTTTGTAAATAACTTAAAGGTTGTTGCTTTCTTTTTCAAACACTTACATCGCTATTAACATCCAAATAATATTTATAACTTGCAAAACACCATATAAACATTTCCTTCGTAATAATAGGGTTCTCACATTTTGTTGCTTTCAATCTAGTTTTAAACATTTCTAGCTTTGCTAAACTTTGCCTTAAGCTCTTAGAACTTGCTAAACTTCCTCGTATTTACCTTAGGAGTCCACGACCAAGCTTTAAGAGGAAAATGTGCTCGGCCAAATGGAGGAAGGTGGACGTGAGCAATAAGAGGGGGGAGGAGGAGTTTTGAAGTGGTTTGGATGGAGTTTTGTTTATATTTTTCTTGGTTTTATTTTAGGAATATTTTGTCACTATTTAATTATGTAACGAAGGCATTAAAGGATGTAAGAGAGCTTAAGAAAATAGAAAAGAAATGATGCAAAAGTGAAGAAGAAGAGGATGAATATTTATAGAAAATATTTGAGATTAAAAATATAGATTTATGTTTTTACTTAAATAACGTTCCTTAAGAATTAGACACTTACCATCCACATTACATCACACTTTTAAAATTGAAATACTTAAGAGTTAAGTAAAGGACAAGAATGATTACTTTACTTTATGTTACATGTGATGTGACATGTGTTTTGTCCTTTTTAGTTTACTTTTGCTAATTACTTTCTAAAATTATCTACGTGTGATTATTAAAAGTAACATTGTTCAGTTAATTGTTACTACCTTTATATGTTAACATATTTATTAAATTGTGTACATAAAGGTGCAACACCGTTATGACAACTTTAAATCAACATGTTGATTTTTGACAGAATATTCTACGGTTATGTTTTGATATTTTAGTTAAACTATTCATTTATGTAAACCAAATTTAAAATTAAATTTGTATAATGTTATTTAAAAATATAAACTTTAAATCGTGTACATAAAAGAGCAACAACCTTGTGACAACTTTAAATCAGCAAAACGTTGATTTTTGACAAAATATACTACGATCATATTTTGATGTTTTAGTTAACTATTTATTTATGTAAACCAAATTTAAAAATAAATCTATATAATGTTATTTAAAAATATAAATACTCATAAATACATCAAAATAATTAATTAATTCATTTAAACTTACTTTTCTGAAATCAGGAATTTTTCACTTTTGTCGATATAAGCAAATGTTACAATTTTTATATATATTTCTATTTCCAAATCCCATCGAATATCTTTTAAATCATAAAACCTTTTATATTTTATATTTAAAATCACTTTAAATGTTATATTTTTAAGTGGTCAAATTTTAGGTCATTATATTCTCCACTACTTAAAAGAATTTCGTCCTTGAAATTAGTTATGAAGAAAATAGCTCTAAAGTAAATATATATTCAATAAGATGGAATATATACAATAAGTGATTACAGCACAGGCGGTGGGTACACCCAAACAATAGATAAAGTCTGTACATCGATCCTAAACTTAGGATATGCTTTTCTCATTCTATCTTATGTTTCCAATGTTCAATCATCAACATCCCCGCTCCATTGAACTTTGACCAATCGTACTACCTTCCTTCTTAATTGTTTTTCATCTTGATCCATGATTCAAATGGGCCTTCTAATAAATGTTAAGATTGGTTCTTTCTCCAAGTCATCCTAGGCAGTTGTTTCTATGATCGTTCCGGGTCAAATACATGCTTCCATAAATGTGATAAATGAAAAACATTATGTACACCAGAAAATCTTTCAGGAAATTATACTCAATAAGCTAGTAGTCAGATTCGTTTGAGAGTGGGAAAAGGTCCAATATAGCGAGGTGCTAACTTCTAACTCTTTCATATCTTACTACTCCTCTCATTGGAGAGACTTTAGAAAGACTGAATCTCCAACTGAGAATTCTAGATTTCCACGCCTTCGGTCTGCATAACTCTTCTAACTGCTTTAGGCTTCTTTTAGCTTCTTTCTAATCATATCAACTTTCTCTTAAGATTATCGTATTATATCTGGGCCAAGCACTAACCAATCTTCGAATTCTATTCAACATGCTAACGATTTACGTGGACGACCATACAAACCTTCATACGATGCCATGCCAATGCCAGCTTGATAGATATTATTGTAGGAGAAATATAATAAATGTAAATGATTCTCCTACGAGCCTCCAAAGTCTAGAATACATGCTCTTAAAAGATCTTCAAAAACATGATTGACTCTTTCCTTATGACCATCAGTTTGGGGGTGATACGAAGTGCTTATACTCAGCTTGGTTCCCAAAGCTATCTGTAGTGCTTCCAAAAACTGACTAGTGAAGATTGAATCACGATCGCTTACTATACTACTCGAAACTACATGCAATCGGACAATCTCCTTCATATATATTTCCGCTAGGCTTGCTACAGTTCTTGTTGGCTTTAATGGAATAAAATGTGCACTTTTGGTTAATTGTTCTATGATAACCAAAATGCCTTCATTTCCTTCCTTGTTTGACGTAAGCCATCAATGAAATCCATGGATAATTGATTCCACTTCTAAGCTAGAATCTCCAATGGTTAAAGTAATCCTGCGTCTTTTGTTGGTTACTTTTGATTCTTTGGTAATTTTCGCAACGGCTGACATAGGTAGATATGTCCCTCTTCATGCTTCTCCACCAAATTGTATGCTTCATGTACTTGTACATCTTATGAATCCCTGGATGAATGCTAAGTTTAGCTGTGCGACATTCAGCTAATACTTCTTGCTTAAGATTTCCAACATCCGGAACACAAATTCATCCATTTAACCGCAATACTCCATGGTTATCTATTTCAATGCTTGAACTCCTTCCTCTGTGTATATCTTCAATAGTCTCCATTAGGAATCGATCTTCCTTATTGCTTGCTAGTTATTTTCCCTTAAAGAGTTGGAGTTACTACCAAATAAGAAATAGTAGCCAACTTCCTACTCAATGCATCCGCAACTACTTTGGCTTTCCTAGGTGTATATAGAATATCCAGATAATATGATGCGAGAAATTCTAGCCAGCGTTGCTGCTCATGTTCAAATCCTTCTGGGTGAAGAGATACTTCAAAGATTTGGGGTGTGAAGAGTTCAAATTTTTCACCTAAAAGATGGAATTTTATTTGCTAAGGTCAATTCAAGTTTTTATCAAAATAAAACTGTGAAAGATTCTTACCCAGCAAATATTGTCTCCATATCTTTAGAGCGAACACAACGGCTAATAATTCTAAGTCATGTGTTGCGTAATTCTTCTCATGTGTCTTCAGCAGTCTACTTGCGTAAGCAATCGACTACCCATCTTGCATTGAAACTGCACCAACTCCTTCTTTACAAGCAACTATACAAATGGTCAATCCACTATTTCCATTTATAATTGCTAAAGCTGGAGCGGTTGTCAATCTCTTATTTTGTTCTGCAAAGCTTCTTCACACTTAGAAGTCCAAATAAATTTAGCAAATTGATTTAGCAACCTTCATTGTAACTTCGTTAGGTGATAGGCAATCTTAGAGAAGTCATGAAGGAATCTTCTTTAATATCCTACCAATCCTAAGAAGTTATGAATCTCTCTAGGATTTTATGGCTGCTTCTAATCTTGAATAGTTGCAACTTACCCAGGATACACTAAAATTCCATGCCTTGATATTATATGTCCAAGAATCTGACCCCCTTCTCCCAAAAATGGCATTTTAGGAGTTTGGCTTTAAGCATATTATTTCTCAATATCTTCAACACAGCTTCTAGATGCCTTGCATGTTCTTCTGTCTTTGTAGATAAGGATATCATCGATAAAGACTAACACGAAATTGTTAGAAATCTCTAAATACTCTATTTGTAAGATCAACAAAATAAGAGGGTACATTAATTAGCCAAAAAGGCATAACCAACTACTCATAGAAAGTTTTTGGAACTTTGAATGTAGTTAGATGGATGCAATCTTCTGCGATCCTTAACTAGTGGAGTCCTGTAGCTTGGTCCATTTTAGAGAAAACTCAAGCTCCGTGTAACTGGTCAAACAAGTCATCTAGTCGGGGTAGAGGATACATGTTCTTGATGGTTTTCTTATTTAGATCTCGATAGTCTACATACAATCCCAAAGATCTATTTGACTTAGCAACAAAAAATACTACCGATGCAAGCTTGAACGGTTGGGTCTTATCAGTCCTTTCTTTAGTAGCTCTTGGGTTTGGTTATTCAACCCATCCCTTTCTTTTGTAGCCATCCTTCTATCTTGTTGTTTAATTGGAATTACACCAGGAACTAAATCGATACGGAATTCGATTTCTCGATGTGGAGGCAAACTATTTACTTTCTCAAAGACATCTGCAAATTATTTAACAATGGGTATTGTTTCTAATCCTTCCTGGGATGCATCTAAGGCATAAAGAAAACTATCCCTTCTTGGACTAGGTTCTTCACAAGGTATTTCTATGAGTTTCCCTAACTTTGTTTTCACTGTAACCATGCTTTTCAAATAATCTAGAATGCTTCATTTTTAGTTAACTAATCCATACCAAGTAAAATTTCGCACCCAGTAAAATATAAGACGAAAAGATCCAAAGGAAAGTGAG